>CM056582.1:77829093-78384093 GCA_029721435.1 Gymnothorax reevesii | reverse complement strand
AACACAGCGCATGAGAGACTGTTTCCCACCTCAAACAGTCCTGCTGCCCCTACTTAAGGGTAAAACTGAAAGCTGTGATTTGCAAATTATCTCCAGCCTGTATTACATTGAAGACAATATAACAGCACATTATTTCATGTTTCACCATATGACCTTTATTGACTTCTCTAAATTAACGCTTATTTCAATTTTGATTCCAGCAACAGACTTCAAAAAGTAAATTACAAAGTATGTACCATCTTTTATTCAGTTGCCATTCCTTTTCACAACACTTCAGTGCTTTTGCAGGTAACATAGCGTGGCAGCCCAGCACACCAAAGTCATCACCAGCAGCAAATAAATAAATAAATAAGTCACAAAGTAAAAGAAAAAAAGGTCTGATTTTGCCCTCTGCATATGTATTGTGAAATTCATTTTGATAAGTTTGCTTGGATACTTTCCTAGAAAAAGAAAATCAGAGGAGGATGGTAAACCGAGTGGGCTGACGACTGATCTCTTAAGCTAGCTGTAAACGGAGTAAACTTAGCTGACTGTTCCTCGGAAGATCGCACCCTTGGCATCAGTGCTTGGTCAGGCTAGGTAGTAGAATTGAGGCAGTCATAGCCTGAAGCTCCAGTGCAATTAATCCAGTCCCCGCCCTTAATTTTTGATGGGTGCATCTCCGGTAATAAAGCAAAGTGCTACATGATAGCCCGTGTCAAGCTGTTTCAAGCTGGTAGGGGCAGCTTTCTTACAGACAATAAAGCAATGATCAAGTACTGGCAGGAAAGTAGGCTGAATGAAAAGCTTCCTATTATCATGTGAGAAACATGATCTATGTCTATATGAGAGCCCAATTTCCCCTCTTAACTTCTTTGTTAGCTAATCAAAATGTATTTTAAAAAACAGCTTTACATCAAATAATATCCAAAAGTACTTGTATGATGGCACGATCAGTTTCAAAGCCATTCAAAGGGCACATTTTATAGTGCTTTCCTAAAATGAACAGGCTCTTGAGAAATTTTGTTTTTGCGGCATTTAAAACAAGTTTAAGTTCTCGAAGTGAGCGATGAATGGAATCTAAGGCTGTCTGCAAGGCAGATAACACTTCATCCAATGAAGAAGTACAAGGCATAGAAGTGCACCGCACAGCAGTTTTCAAATATACAAATTAAAAAGTGAAGGTCCCAAATTGGGACACTGTGGTACACCTTAACTGACCTCAGGAAGAGTTGACTGAATAGAATCTGCAACAATACATTGCGTTTGAAATGAAATATAACTTGCTAACCACTGGCAAGCATTCTGATCTAGGCCTACAGAGGCTAGTCTTTGAAGCTAATAGCAAATGATCAACTGAGTCAAAGCCCTTGAATAAATCAAACAGAGCACAATGTTGTCCACAATCAAGAGCACAAACAGTATCACTCTCAAGAGATGCTGCGGACACAGTGCTGTGACCAAGTCTAAAGCTAGAGCGAAAAGTATTTAAAATGCCATTTCTGTTCTAAACCAAAGTTTGCAATGATACAAGGATTCAAAAATCTTGGTAAAATAAGCTAGCTTGGAAAATGGGCGATCTCTATGTCTCCATGCTCATGAGGCAGATCCGTGTGCAGCTTTCCAGACTTTTGGTTATGATTTTCAAACTAAGTGACTGAAAATATGTGTTAATAGCTCGGCCATAACTGAAGCAGCTAACCTCAACATTGTGGGCACCAGATGATCAGCAGTAGAGGACTTATTGGGTCAATTTTCAAAAGGCATCGTCCAGTCCAATTCAGAAAGCTAAGAGAGACTACGTTTCATATCATTCTGGAGCTCTGATCCTGATATCCAAATATCATTTTATTTATGTTGTTTATATTCTTTGTTTCCTAGTAATTTTTTGAGCGCTACGTAATCATTTGACCTTTACAAAACTGTCCATTTCATCATATCACCCATTTCACATATTTTTACTAGGTTTAAAAAAAGTGGGTAAAAGAGTGAGAATATTCGCAATCGGCATACAAATAAGCTGACATTGATTTTTAGGCGGGCTTAATCAGGTACCAAAAATAAGGTTTATTTTCTGTCAGAAACAGATGAAATGAATCCCTGCCGCTGATCAAAAGGAATGATGAGAGGAAGAATTTGCCCCACAAATAAACGATGACGAGGTTGGCTTCCATCCATTACTATGGACTTAACTGCCCATATTTTAGTTCCTTCAGGACGGGCAAGGGGCCTGCACATTTTGCAACCTTTTTTCTGACCCATTTCTGCACCCATAGGTGCAGCAACCCATCATATTCAGGAATTCTGCATAGCTTATATATTGTAAACTTTATGAACTCATTTACTTTGAGATGGCACCCTGCGAAGTTCCAGTATGCAGGGTGGCACAGGGGAAGGGTCATTGATATTCGTGGAAGAATGTTTCAAAAAACCTTACATGTCTTGCGCCGTTTTCTGCTGTCTTCCTGAGATTGTTCAGACATTTCAAAATGGTTCAAGCAAGTCAATCAGCTCGTGGTCATTTCAAGAATATAAATGAGCCCTCTTCTGCCTCCTTAGATTTTGGGAATTTGCCAGTGCCCAGTAACGCAATGGAAACAAGACGGTTCCATATGTCACTTGACCAGAATGAACACAAATGAATGGAGAATTTTTAAATGAATTTATCTCAGATTTTGTAGGAATGTTCAGCTGCTTAACCCTCAAGCGACCGAGTATTTTTAGCAACTGAAATGAGCAAGTGGGGTCATAAATGACCCCGCTGTCTTTTTTGCAAGAATACTTATTTTTAATGACTATTTTTATGTTCATCACATCCAGACAGCTTCATTTATGTATGGCAGATATAAGTAAATGATCAAATGCTAAAAATTAAGCGTTTTGACACATTTTTTTGAATGCCAAGAAAAATGCAAAGTCTTGTGGGGTCATTTATGACTCCAACAAATATACGTTTTTTGACCGTATTATCACAGATTTATGGCAATGGTCAATCTTTATTCACTAACCTTGCCTCTCAGAACTAGAATAACATGGTTTGCAGCTGTATGCACACTTGCCAAGGAAGATATATTTTCATTTGTCTGTCTGTCAGTCAAAAACTTCACCCAAAAAACTAATGCTGCAATCTGCCCCAAAATTTACATAGGGGTCATTATTGGTCCAAGGACAAAATTGCTAAAATTTGATCTCCTCTGAGCTGAGTACTATGAAACTAAAAATAATTTTTGGATTAAAAATTGATGCATTTGCCAGATGAACGGATTGAGTGTTTTTTGTCATTTGATGGATGGTTTGTGGCCCCGCGGAGTACGCATTTTCTACCTCAATAAAATTTAATCATAATAAAAATAATAACATTTGCTTTGAAAGAGGTATGATACGTTGGAGTGCTTTTTTGTCAACAAAACTATCTCTGGGGTCATAAATGACACCATATATCTTTTAGCTGTCTTTGACACAGCAATACGCCAATTCCTCTGAAAATCTATGAAAATTCGTTGGAGGAACAGCTTGACAAACTCATTGAAGGAAACATTTTTCTGATATAAAATATTAAAACAGCACATAAAAAATATACGTCTGGGGTCATAAATGACCCCACTCGGTCGCTTGAGGGTTAAAACATAAAACATAAGTTCAACAATAATGTTAGCATCATAGTACTCCGTCCCACACCAGTAACACTGCCCTCATGGCAAACCCCTTGTTCCACAGTGAACACTGCACGAAATAAATGTTTAGGGACTGAATACACCGAGTGATAAAGTTTTTCAGGAGTAATTTTGTCCAATTCCGCCTGAAAACAAGTCTTACGGAGTGCAAAAGTATGGGGTCTTCGTTGTCGCGATTTGCATTTCAAATTGCAACAAGTTCTCAATGGCACACTTAACAGAAGCACATGCTGGTCAGACCAGCACCCACATCTTCTTACAGTCATGACTTTGTCATGCATGCAGACTGTTTTTTTCATTGTCTTGCTGAAATACGCATGGGCGTCCCTGGAAAAGACGTCATCTTGAAGGCAGCAAAAAAACATCTCAAAATACTTCAACTTATCTTGCCATCAACGCCATCTTGGCCAGTTTTAAAAATGCAATGAGATGGGATCTGGCTGATACTCAAAAGTGCGGTAGTGGCAGTCCAGAAATCTAAGATCCAAGTAAAGATAGACAGGCACCCCATACCATAACCAAATTAAGTATCAGTAAAAAAAAAAATACCAGTTTTTAGAGATATGCCACACAAGCAGAAAGTAGACTTAAAGATACAACAAAGTTCACTGAGAAATCAGACAGTAAATAACCTCCATTAATTGCTAGAGTCCTCAAGGAAGAAGATTCTAAAATAATCCTAATACCATCACACTGCCAGATGGCATAGAGGCCTTTAAACCAAAGAAAGACATCAGAAGGCCGGGTGATAAAGCTTGTTTTAATGATCAGGGCAGAAGAGCACCCGCAAATAAGGGCACTCCATCATAAGATAAGGACATCAAACTGCTGGCTGCACTACATCGGTTTCCTGAAGCAAGAGCAACTTTCGACCACTTAAACTGTCATTAAACACTAGGGCATTCCCAACATCACAGCAAGTGAAAAAGCCAACATATTTCACCAGAACTTTGCGAAGAAGTGTTCATTGCCCAGCGCACATGTACTGTGCAACCTCTGCACCCATGTCCATTACTACATCATCTTCTATTGTAAGGTCTACTTCAAACCAGTAATGTCAGGAAAATCTTTCACAGCCTGGATTGAGGAAAAGCACCATGGCCTGATGAAATTTCAGCAAGAGTCCTCAAAAAGCGTGGTGTAGAATTAACCTGTCCCCTCAGCCATTCCTTCCCACTCCTCTTCCCTCATAGCATGCTGCTCGATCCATAAAAGGGACTTAAAATTAGACTCAAAGTACTGTCACATATGCCTGCACACTGTCATCAGCAAAGTGATGGAATCTGTAGATCATCAACAACCACAGAGCATCCTCTGCCATGGTATTATCTCTCGAAAAACAGTTAGGTCTCAGACAAAATCACAACACAGTCTCTTTACAGTTTTGTTACTCCAAATGTGGAACAACTTTCTTTACAAAGGCAGTGATATGTACATTGTTGCACTTGATATTGAGCGTGCCTTTAAACCAGATCTGGCCCATTAGCCTTGCATAAAGTTCATGTCAAAGGGTATAACTGGTAGACAGCATATATGGCCACAGAATCACCCACGAAGAAGATCTATCAGAGCTGCTCTCTCCGATCAGTCTTCATCACATGCTCCATCAATGCGTCAGTGCCTCAGGGATTCATTCTCGGCCCATTATCATTCTCCATCTTCATAGATGATGTTGAGAAACAATATGGGAACAAAATGTTTGTATATATGGATGATTCCACAATATTTGCAACCGTGATTTCATCAAATGGGTCCAAGGTAACAGCAAGCTTAAACACAGACCTGGAAAACATAAGAAAGTGGGCTGCAGCCTGGAAGGTCACCTTCAAGCTGAGGAAATGTAAGGCAAAAATCCAATCCAGAAAGAGGAATCAATTTTGTCCTTTTCTCTTATTTGGAAGCACTAAAATCAAGTTCTTTGAAGAGATGGAATTTCTTGGACTATGGATTAAAAAAGGTGGACCAGCCGTCACTCTAGCATCTGTGAACTTGCTAAAAGATACCCCCATACATTGTGGAAGTTGTCCAAAAAGCTAGATCCAAGAGGCAGAGCCAGTATCAACAAAACCAAAATCAGGATGATTCTCAGCAGCTACAGTGCTACGAAAAAGTATTTGCCCCTTTCCCAATTTCTGATTTGTGCATATTGGTCACACTTAAATGTTTCAGAACAAATTTTGATATTAGACAAAGATAACCCAAATAAACACAAAATACGGTTTTTAAATGATGAAATCATTGATAGAGGGAAAAAGCTATCAAAACCTATCTGGCCCAATGTGAAAAAGTAATTGCCCCCCAAAACTTAATGACTGGTTGTGCCGCCCTCGGCGACAACAACTGCAATGTAGCCTTTGCGATAACGGGCAATGAGTCTTTCACATCCCTGTGGAGGAATGCTGGCCCACTCTTCTTTGCAGAATTGTTTCAATTCAGCCACATTGGAGGGTTTTCGAGCATCAATTACCAGTAAAGGGGACCTATGACGCTGATCCTTCTTTTAATACATATTAGTAATGTTATAATGTTAGTTGTCCATACTAAACTTCTGAAAAGTTTCTTGACATAAGATACAGGGGTTTTGCCGTAATCCAAGAACGGGATTTCGTGAACGTGATTTCCTCTCTGAACAGCTCCTCCCGAGATCTTTGCGAGATCTGGGCAAAACCTAACGTCAGGTTGTGCCGTCCAATTAGTACAGACCTAGCCAGAGTCAATCACAGCACTGGACCTGCCCACACAGGAAACTATTCTAGCAGGCACTAACAACGGCAGATCACACTATGCCTTAGTAGCAAAGACACTTTTGGAAATACAAAAGAAGAACCGCAGATCATTTGAGGTGCAGTTTTGTCAGTATCTCTCTCAAAGCTGCTTGTCCGTTTACTTTTGGACGCAAAGAAAAACACTTATTTCTCTTCCAAAAGAGGATGCCACCAGATATCAGTGGGTAGCTTTTTTTGTTTGCTGGCAGCAAACAGCCACGGCCAAAGGGAATGTTAGCTGCTTGAGCTCAGCATTTCACCAAAGACAGCTTTACCAATGAAGGACAGTTCGATACAGGGTAAGCGTTTCAGCTGTTTCTCAAACCTGAAGCAGCTGCATGGATCAAGTGCTCGGAGCCACAAGCTGTAAGTAACGATATAATAGCAAATAATGTAAGTGAAGCCAACGTGCTACGGGTGGCTAGCAGGACCGCTAGTGATACTTAGCACGAACAACTGGCTTCAAACGCAAGCTTTGTAAAATATCTGAAGATAAAGCTTGTATCGGTCACAACTGTCCGTGACTCAGACACAGAAGCTGTAAGTTGCTTTTACTGCATAAGCCAACCTGATGTGATAGCCAGTTGATTGTGGCTGGAGCACTGCGGCTAACGTAGCCAAGTTACTGTTGGTAATGTTTGTGTCCTAAAAATGCAAGAGTGATATCAGGGGAAATTCTACAGGTGTGTGAACATAAACCTCATTTGAAGCTAACATTTAATACTTGTTTGTAATTTGGATGCTTGGTACAACTGTTTACAGTAACAGAACTTGCTGTCTGTAAAACCTGTATTGCAAGGGTTTGTCTCTGTGGTTATGACCACTCGGTTACCAGCTACTGCATGTTAGTTTGCGTCATGTCGTGCCAAGGTAGTTACCCCTGATAGAAAGTGTTTCCCCTGTCCACAGCAGTGCACACGCCTTGCTATTGAATGAACACTTTCTATCGGGGATAACCACCTTGGCATAACACCGGACGCGAAACAAAGATTAGCTACATTCAAGGTCAATGCAAAGATGCGAATGCAGGTGTTATGGGCGCGTTAAGTAGCTTTCACACCGGACGCGGTATGAAAACAAATTTTTCGCGCGACAGATTACGTTCAAAGTGATTACCGCTTATCAGCTACTGCATGTTAGTTCCTGTGCTCTGCTAATTAAAAATGCTCCTGGTTAACTTGTATGCAGCAATTATGATCGGTATGCTTGTGTTACTTCGAAAAGCATCAGTGTGACAGTTTCATCATATCGTTGCCTGATTGTACCCACTACAGTTGAAGCTAACCTGAGAGGTGCTGTATGTGTCTGCCGAGTAAGTCTCTAGTTAGACCAGACGTAGTTTTTCCAGAGCTTAGGGTGCCTTTTTGGGTGCTTGTGAAACGATCGCTTTACTTATCCATGACCAAGGTCAGCTTGATACATCTCCAATGTCTAGGCAAGCTTTCTGATGCTACCAGTGAAAGCAATAGGGAAGCGCACAGGCTATAACGTGTCCGGTATAACAAACGATTTCTCTGCGTTGCCATTGATTGAATATTAAATCCTTTCCTGTAAAAGTGATCGATTCACTAGCTCCACATAGGCAATGGTTCACGCAAACGGAACTTACGGTCTGAAAAACCTGTATTATGTTCGTGACATAACCGGAGCTCTATCTAGCTTTCGGTACTATCCAAAACACGCCCATTTTCCGCGAGGAAAAGCTGGTCATTCCGAAACAATGAGTAAACCATTAACACAGGCAATTTCCGAAAAGGCCGTTTAGCCTGGAGCTTTCGCCCCTCCGTCATATACCAGCGCAGAGGCTGTTCGTTTCTCCACGCTAACAACTCACCACAGCTATGCACACGAACCAGCAGGTCCTAATACACACAAAGGCAGTCCATAAGCTGTTGGTCCACTTTGAGCTGCTCCTCACTGTCCATGTTTCCCTCTAAACTCAGACCCACCTGATTTCTACGGTCTCCAGTCTACACTTAGGCATGTCGACCCATTCGACAAATGTGTCTATATGGGGTGGATTCTAGCTTTCCCTGCATACTAGCCATACAGCAGAAAAACCACTGTACTCACCACTGTTGCCGTAGCAAACTGTAGCAGATAGCAAATTCGTTCTTGAGCTGCCAGACTTTCGCGCTGCGTCCTACACTTTCGCCGTTGTGTTTATTAGAACAAGTTCATTTCATTAGATCTATACACATGTACTGCCTTTGATTGCAGAATTTTCCCGCCGATTCTTTATCAATTGGCAGATGCGTCTCACATTTCACTCTGGGGAGACTGCCATGGAAAACTGCGTTCTGCAACCTCGTCCTGCCTAGATCCGCCCTCCACAGAGCTGGCCAGTCAGAAGAAAGTGGGTACACGGAGAGTGGGGGCCATAGCGGAAGAGCCACCTCAATGAGGCGTTTCAGGCAGACACTACAATGGACTGCAAATGGGTTTTTTTTGACGATGGCAGTATGAGCTAAATAAGGACTTTGTTTTGGACTTTGAACGATCGGGAGTACTCTAGGGGAGTCCAAGATCAAAATATAAATTTGGAAATACAGCAAAATAAGTCTCTTTTAAGGTCATGCCACAGCATCTCATTTGGATTTAAGTCTGGACTTTGACTAGGCCACTCCAAAACCTTCATTTTGTCGTTTTTAAGCCATTCAGAGGTGGACTTGCTGGTGTGTTTTGGATCAATTATAACCTACACTACCGGTCAAAAGTTTTAGGACACCCCAATTTTTCCATTTTTTAAATTGAAAATTATGCAGTTTAATTTCTCATTGTACTCTGAAATGAAAGCATAGACATGATAGAACAAATTAGCAATTGAAGTTAAAAAGAAATCCATCCATCCATTTTCTATACCCACTTATTCCTCACTAGGGTCACAGGGCGAGCTGGAGCCTATCCCAGCTGACTACGGGCAAAGGCAGGGACCCACCCTGAACAGCTTGTCAATCCATCGCAGGGCGCACACACCATTCACTCTCACACTCAAACCTATGGGCAATTTGGTGTCTCCAATTAGCCTGATATGCATGTCTTTGGACTGTGGGAGGAAACCGGAGTACCCGGCGAAAACCCACGCAACACGGGGAGAACATGCAAACTCCACACAGAAAGGCCCCAGGCCGGATTCGAACCCACGACCTTCTTGCTGTGAGGCAGCAATGCTAACCACTGTGCCACCGTGCCACCCAATTAAAAAGAAATCATGGAATCAATTTATGAACCAAAATGTATTTTCAGCAATTGACTCAAAGTACCCACCTTTATATATATAGCTACCAGCTGAACTCACTGGTGGCATTCTTTCTAAGACGGAAATCAAATATTCTTCAGAAAGTTCTTCCAAACTCTGTTGCAGAAGTTGCCATAAATGTGTGGTACTTGTGGGTTGCTTTGGTTTCACTCTTCTGTCCAGTTCATCCCAAACCATCTCAATGGGGTTTAAGTCTGGAGACTGTGCTGGCTACTCCATGTTTTCAAGCTTACCATCTTGCCTTTTTTTTTCCTAAGGCAGTTCTGGCAGAGCTTGGACTTATATTTTGGGTCATTATCTTGCAGTAGAATGAACCCCTGACTAACTAGGCGCATACCAGAGGGTACTGTATGGTGCTGCAGAATGCTGTGGTAGCCGTTTTGGTTCAGGGTGTCTTTCACTCCGTAAGTCACTGACCCTGGAACCAGCAACACAGACCCAGACCATCACGCTTCCTCTTCCATGTTTGACAGTTGATGTAACGCACTGAGGAACCATCCTTTCACCTACTCGACAGCTAACAAAAAACCTGGGTAACCTTACCTTTTGTTTAAAACTTCTGACAGTTCACCACTTACCCTCGTACCATTTCAAGCTATTCATTGCACTGGAACTGCATCATTTTCAACAAAAAACTGGAAAAATTGGGGTGTCCTAAAACCTTTGACCGGTAGTGTAAGTGCGCTTGAGCTTGAGGTCACAAGCTTATGGTCGGACATTCTCCTTCCGGATTTTCTGGTACAGTGCACAATTCATAGTTCCATCAATTACAGCAAGTCACCTAGGTCCTAAAGCAGCAAAGCAGCCCCAGACCATCACACTACCACAACCATGTTTGACAGTTGATATGATGTTCTTTTTATGAAATGCTGCGTTAATTTTATGCCAGATGTAACAGGACGCACACCTTCCAAAAAGTTCAACTTTTGCCTCGTCAGTCCACCGAATATTTTCCCAAAAGTCTTGGGGATCATCAAGATGTTTTTCGGCAAATGTGAGACAAGCCTTTGTGTTCTTTTTGCTCAGCAGAGGTTTTTGCTTTGGATCTCTCCCATGGATGCCATTTTTGACCAGTCTCCATCTTATTGCTGAATCTTGAACACTGACTTTAACTGAGGCAAGTGAGGCCTGCAGTTCTTTACATGTTGTTCTGGGTTCTTTTGTGACCTCCTGGATGAGTCATTGATGCGCCTTGGAGTAATTTTGGTAGGCTGGCCACTCCTGGGAAGGTTCACCACTGTTCCAACTTTTCTCCACTAGTGGAGAAAGCTCCTTTTCTCTCACCTTGTTTGCTAGAGTCCCAAAGCCTTAGAAATGGCTTTATAACCCTTTTCAGACTGAAAGATGTTAATGACTTTGTTTCTCATCTGTTCTTGAATTTCTTCAGATCACAGCATGATGTGTTGCTTTTTGAGATCTTTTAGCCTACTTCATTTTGTTAGACTGGTTCTGTGATTTCTTAATTCAACTGGTCTAACAGTAATCAGGCCTGGGTGTGGCTAGTGAAATTGAACAAAAAAAAAGTGGTTAGTGACAGTTAATTCATGATTTAACAAGGGGGGCAATTACTTTTTCACATAGGGCCAGGTAGGTTTGGATAGCTTTTATCCCTTAATAAATGAAATCAAATTTAAAAACAGCATTTTGTATTTACTAGGATTATCTTTGTCTAATATTAAAATTTGTTTGATGATCTGAAACATTTAAGTCTGACAAATATGCAAAAAAAAAGAAGAAAAAAAAAGAAAAAGAAATCAGGATGGGGGCAAATACTTTTTCACAGCACTGTATACATCATCCAAAAAAAGGCACTAAGGATGATGATTGGTGCACATGAGGACCATGCCCTACATGATTACGACATCACCTTGCTGAGCCAATGCAGCTCAGTTGCCGCAACAACTGTTCTTTTTGAAAACTGTCCAGCAGATCTGAAAGCACTACTATCCTGAGCTCAGTCATGTCGGCCGAACCACCCAAAGGCAATCACATAGCTATGCCTTGTCACTCTCGAGGGATAATGCCAAATGCCTTTAAAGGTGCTTTCCCCACTCCGCCGTAACAATATGGAACAGTCTTCATCCTTCTAGGGTTGAATAAATGAAATCGTTATGTTCATGCCTTCAGTATGAGACTGGAAAAACACCTCCTCAGCATGAGACTGCAATCCTAAAAGGTCAAGGAATTTTAAACACACTCAAATCAGCCTCATATAATCCTGAGCCGCAACATATCAGTGGCAGGCTCTGAATTGTATTCAGGAGCATAATAATGCAATATAATTTATAGCAAAGCATGAGCCATTTCTTTTAAAAATCTTGCAATGTCATATTTAATATATGTTGTTCCCCATAAATTGCTAGATATTTCCAATTTCTCTATTCAGCAACAATAAACAGGGAACGGTCCTCCGGGGGAGGAGCGGCGTGGGGTCATTGATATTTTGCTTTCTGACTCATTTAGTGGAGGGCCATTATAAAGGACTATACAAGCAAGTAAAGTGGGATTGTTCAGCCCAAGTTCATATTACACTGCAGGAAACAAGCATAGGCCACCTCATGGGCTCAACAAGGCACCAGTATAAATTTTAAATTTTTGTTTTATTTTATATAACCCAGTAAGTCTCATTGAGATTTAAATCTCTTTTTCAAGGGAGCCCTGGAGGGTTGAGAAGGAGAGGGAGAGGACAAGTTGCATAGCCAATTAAATCAGGGGATGATTAGGTGGCATGTTGAAAGAGCCAGGTTGAGAATTTATTCATAACACCGGGTAACCCCATACCCTTGTCGAAGAGTGTCTTTCATTACCACAGTGAGTCAGGACCTTGGTTTTTAACGTCTCATCCAAAAGACAGCATCTCTTTCAGTATAGCGTCCCCTCATTCCTGCACTGGGGATTATTCCGCCAGATCACAACTTACTGGCCTATCAACACCTCCTCCAGCAGCAACTTGGTTTTCCCAGGTGGTCTCCCATCCAAGTATTAACCAAGCCCACCCATTTCACCAATTTCGTTAAGTCTCAGTAACTGCAATATCCAAGGCATCATGGAAGGCACACAGTCTACAATAACATCTGAAAGACCAATGGTAAACACTTAGCTCTATACAATACGACAGCAATAGTAAAAGACACTTCCCAAAAAATACCTCATGTCTGTGACATTTCACGCTATAGGTACTCAGAATTTAAAACATTTTTCAGGATTGGGGAAAAAAGCAAATCTCTACATAGCACCAACTTTTCACAACAAGATGTCTGCACCATATCTTCTCTTTTGCCCAAAATTCAAAATGTTGCAGGGCTTTAAAGAATGGTCGTATAAATTTGGACATTGAAACAAAAACTGTCAGTTGTTTTTGGTTATTTGTTCCTCTTTTGTTAGTTCCCTCTATGCAGAATAAAATCAAATTTCCTTGGTTATTTCAAACCACAGCTCAGGGAAAAGATAACAGCTCACTAGTAGCCCTGAAATTTGCATTTTCGACAAATTTTTAATTATTACACGACCAATATTTATCATATTGCAGTATATGTATTGTACCATTCACATGAAAAAGCAGTGGTCTTCATTCCTAGTCCTGGTGAGCCGCAGATTCAACTGGTTTTATGGTTGCTCAGCACTACTTGATCAATTAAAGCAGTCTATTACACATTTGTCTCAAGACACTAGTATACTTTGGTTGAAAACAGTTGTTGGTCATGAGGCAAAAACAAAACCTTGCAGAAGTGCCTCTCTCTAGGACCAGGAATGAAGACCACAACTCTGAACAGAAAATTAGCCTTTAGAGGACCTAGTGTTGGATTTTCTGGTTTTCATTCAATGCTACGTGCACAGAAAAAGGAAACGGCACAAGATGTTATTATTATCATCCAGAGGAGGGAAATGGCACAAGGGAATCTTTCAGCCTGAACAGGGAGAAGGAGATGTCCCTGTAAGCCAATACAGATTCAAGAATTCTTTCTGCCCCAGGGAAGTCTGCTATATTTATATTCTTGTCTGGCTACAAAAAATCACTGGTCTTCTTTCCAGAAGCGATGTCCTCAAAAAAGGCAAATCCAGGGGTCAGAAAGTAAAAGTCCTGCCATGTTTTTCTTCCAGTCATTAACCCAGCCAGCTGATATATGTGATTAGTTTTACCTCCAAACTGAGAAACAGGTCAATGACAAATAAGCCTTTTAAAAATGTTTTTTTTTTTTAAATAAATTTTGAAAATATGTACAGAATACATTTATTTGAAGTTGGAGGAGTGTGTTAAAATGTCCAAAAAATGTCAGGTGGCGCAACCAAAAGTTTATGGAAAAAAAAAACCACACTTCCCTCTTTTTTTTCTGAGTGATTTTTTTAGTAAGTATACCTGGGAGTGTCTACTCTGCCTAAAACATTACTATTTTGTAGTTGAGCTGGGTATTAAAAGTAACTGATGGATTCTTTATTGTAGGGGGTGGGTATTTTGGTTTCCCAACATCCAACTTTAGATTTAAAATGTGGATTAATACTTTATAAATTTAAAAAGTATATTGTTGTTTAGAGTGATTATTTATATCACAATTTCCAAACATTTGTTCACGTCAATCTCCCATTTCTTGGTTTAAATTAGTATTTTACCTGGTTGCGCCACCTGACTTACTGGTTGCGCCGCCTGACATTTGCTACAAATTTTATCATTTCAAATAGTGCTAACTTGCTTTTACTGTTGCGCCACCTGACATTTTGAGGGTTTGAGATGGCAAAAGTTGGTTTTGAGATGCTTTTGAGATGGCAAAATGAAATCAAGTTATGTTCATGCCTTCAGTGTCAAACTAGAAAAACACCTCCTCAGCATGAGACTGCAATCCAAAAAGGTCAAGGAATTTTAAACACACTCAAATCAAATTTTAGTCATTTCAAATAGTGTTAACTTGCTTGGACGGTTGCGCCACCTGACATTTTGAGGGTTTGAGATGGCAAAACATAAAATATCATTCATTTTTATGATAAACTGGCAGTATGTTCAAATTAAACAAGTTTTATAGAACAAAATAATGCTTATTATGAATCATTTAAAATTATTTTAAACCAAAGTAGTGCACTCAGACACAAAAATCTGCATGTCATGTCACTGACCCGAACTCCTCTTTTAAGAACATCCAAGCAGTTGGAATAAGATGCAGGGAGGACATCTACTTTCTGAACCTGGTTTTTACACCCCTAGGGTGCTATCATGTGACAAGGGCCTGTCTATGTTTCAGATCAAGCTAGCTCTAGAAGTGTAGCCTATGTAGATTTTCTGCTTCAGTTTGAAAATGCGTACTTCTGAAGAGCCAGAGCAGAAGTTTCACGGACGCTACTTCTACAGGTCCATTATAGGTATTCTTCCCACGCCATTCCAGACGAGAAGCCGAAATATTTATGTCAGGCAGTAAAACTGGGAAACAGCAAGAGAACTGTCGATCCCACTGCATGGGGCAACCACCCATGGTGCATTTGGCTAGCGGATCAGACTTATGCAATAAGACACTTGTGACATCCTGACAGTTTCCTCTTCTTCTCTTCATTTGGCAACTACCAGAAGGTAGGGACCCCCCAGCCCCATTCATTCGCGTTCAGAAGGATTAATGTCGACTGAGGGCAATAGATTCTCACAGAAAACACAGGAATGCAGGACGTGACATGCACCACAATCTCACTCTGAGACAGACCAGCAGAGACTTGCAAGGCACATCCAAATGAGCTCAAAAAAAAGAAATTTATAAGTCTGAGCAAAACTGCATCATTGCCAACTGATCAACTGGCTATCATAAGACTGTCAGACATTATGTGACTTCAAACAGGCAGATTTGTTGTCAGCACACTCCACCATAGTTAAGTATATATTAGCAAATGTAAAACAGACATTCAAGCATGGAAAGGCACAAATAGATTTTTATAAGTCGGAGTTAGTCAAGGGTCTGGGCCGCATCAAAAGAGCTGCATTCACAGTGCAAAATGTAAAAATTATTTTAAATCATTAACATAACACCAAACAGATCCAAAAGTTTCGTCTAGGTAGTTTTTTCAACCTAAAAACCTTTCCTTCCTCCTGTGGCATGTACAGGTGAGCAAACTGAAGAGTATTTACCCAAATTTACCGAGAAAAAGCACAACTGACTCTATAATAAACAGGGGGTAAAATGTATTTGTTGTTGGCCTTCAAATGATCTTGTCTGCTTGATGCTAGATGTCTAAAATAACAACATTTCCAGAAATCCAATCCCACAGAGAAAAAAAATAGAGAAACATTTGAAGAAAGGAACCTGAAACAGAAGATTGTTTTAACACTTTATGTTCCAAAAAAAAGATTGCATTTTACAGTGCATGCAGATACCATCAGAGGCATGCAACGCTTTGAAATAATGTAAAAAAA
The DNA here is from genome assembly GCA_029721435.1 of Gymnothorax reevesii. Lineage (NCBI taxonomy): Eukaryota > Metazoa > Chordata > Actinopteri > Anguilliformes > Muraenidae > Gymnothorax > Gymnothorax reevesii. The sequence continues at coordinate 78,368,031 of CM056582.1, read as the reverse complement.
AAAATTGAAATAGAAAAAGAAAAGAAAAACAAGTTTAATGGTCCTAGTTAGCAATGACAGGCTTAAACTAGGCTTATGCCGCCTGAGGCGACGGCTTGGGGTATATCCCTGAACACCCCTAATCCTCGAATAGACCCAATACAATATAAAGCCCCTCATGTCGTGACCTTTCATTTGAACTTAATTTCAGGTCAATCGGACAAATGGTTCTGAAGATATGGCCAAAATGGTCATTTTTCCATCACAAAGCTCCACCTGGTGGCAAAATATTGAACCATACAGGTAGGATGTCATCATGTGACATGTTGTGAGGTCATGACCTTACATTTGCACATAGTTTCATGTCAATTGGACAAATGGTTCCAAAGATATGGAAAAAATTGTGAATTTTATGTGACAAAGCTCCATCTTGTATCAAAATTTTGAACCAAACAGGAATAATGTCATCGTGGGACACATCCTCAGATCATGACCTTTCATTTGCTCTTAATTTGAGGTCAATCAGACAAATATTTCCAGAGATATGATAAAAACAGTGATTTTTCAGTTTTTGGCCCCTGGTGGCCAATCTATAAATTGTAAATTGTCCAAAATCGAATCAGTTCTTCCTCTTAATGATACTTATATGCAAAACATGAAATTTGTAATTGAAATATTACTGAAGTTATCGCGTTAACACGTAGGGCGGTGCGGCGGTCGGACCAAAAACATAATATCTCCGAAACGGGGATATAATTAACTCAGTACTAACAATAACGATAAGCCGCTGCCTGATGAAGAATCTTGACTTTGGTTGCTTGGGGTTCATTCATGGCTCATTAGCCGTTTCATTAGCGGGTTTTCTGCCATTCTCTGGAAAGCTCAACTACTCTCCAAAATTATGGGAATGGAAATTTTTTTTTTTTTGCAATAATTTCCAGATCATCAGACAACAAAAGAAGAACAAAAACCATTTATTTCATATCAGAGAGATATGTATACAGTACGGCAGAAACAGCCAGCTTTGTTATGTGCTGTAACATTTAATATGGCCAATAGTGACTTACTGATACTGAGAACTATTCCAGGGTGCATTTCCCAAAGGCATAGTTGCAAACTATGTCAGCAACTTACATAGTTCATCCATTCACAGTCAGAGGTTCCAACCATATAAGTTAGCATCTGTGCTTTCGGGAAACGCACCCCTGGACTGGTTTTATGTGGAGTCTCTTCTCAACCTGGGAGAATTCCTGAGAAGTATGCATTACCTGCATTGACCCGAGGCAGCAGTGAGCACATTGGAATGTGCTTATGACTGGCTGAAGGGGATTCAGTGATTTTTTTTTCTGACGGTGCCTTACTTATTATGACCAAAGGTGAAACTAAATTAATTAAACATGGCGGACAACATGACCTCGTACTGAGACAACGAGGCCAAAGGTAGCAAGATGTGAGCCCATGTATATATCCATTTCAATGCTTACGCCGCTGTGCTGGGAAAAAGATGACAGTAATAGATATTGCGTTTGGCTGATAATTCACCAATTTCACTAGGATAGGGCACCAAACCATGTGTAAAGTTATACGAGATAATGCGAAACTGTCCTTAGCATCTGAAACTGATTCGTTTTCATGTTTGAGAGAACGTGGTTAACGCCACTCCGATGTCCACACGAAATTTCAGTCAAATAGCAAAAGTCGTTACAATATACGCATTATAAACAATTTAAAATATTCTCTTGTCCTTTCGTAAATCATATTCTGAGATGCTACTACCCGAGTTCAGTTACTATAAAAACCAACCTTATCTGAACTCCCATCGGCCACTGAAATACATTTAAGGGAGGCGGAGAAACATAATCTAAAAGTGATTTCATACCAGACGCGAAACGAATTTTTCGCGCCACAGATTACATTCAAAGCCAATGCGAAGCCGCTTCGCGTCTCTGCGCTGACTTTGAACGCGATCTGTCGTGCGAAAAATTCGTTTTGCGTCCGGTGTGAAAGCGGCTTTAGAGCTGGCGAGTCGGAAAACTTTTCCTCCCCAGCTTGTAACGTGGATGATGGGCCCGTTCACGCAGAGATTAGGGGGGTGACTGCCACGTCTGTACCCCTCCCCCACTGCTCTGTTCCAGGACGGGAGCAGAGTAACAGGGGGTAGCAGCCCCTCGGGTTTTCGACATTTTATCAGAAAATGTGACCGACGCCTGAACTTTTATATGCCATGTAAGCGCGCTGGCGTTTTTCATCTTACGACTACAGGACCTACTTAGTACTTAATGTTAGTAAACTTCTATAACAATTGCCAGACACCATAAATAAAATAAACTCTTCTCTCGACAGTGATTTCACTGATATTCTACGCATACTGAGGTGTCGGTGCAATACTGCACCCATACCGAATACTACTTGCCTGACCGCTGGAAAGGGGGTCAGCGAATACAGCGACGAGCTGGATGTCACAGCCACTCTCAAACCGCGTTCACACCGGACGCGAAACGAATTTTTCGCATCACGGATTACATTCAAAGTCAATGCAAAGACGCGAATACGCGCGCGTCTTCGCATTGACTTTGAATGTGATCTGTCGGGCGAAAAACACGTTTCGCGTCCGGTGTGAAAGCGGCTTTATTCTAGATATCTTGACAGCAATAGTAATTTCCTTAAGTGAAATCTAATGTAACCCGGTGTTTTGTTTACGCTGAACCCACACAACACACAGTTAAAGCTTTCCCGAGAGGAGGTGGATTATAGGCTTTGAGGAAAAAAAACACTCATTTCGGATGGCAAACACAAGTAACATCAGCTAACTAGCTAGCTAGCTTATCTTGGAAAACTTTTCCGTGTCTTCCCCAGTATCGGAATGCCATGAATATAATAAGCCATCACTCTAAAACGCATGAGCCAAGGTTTCCCGTTTGATAGCGAGCGTCAGCCAAACCCAAGCGATTTACATGCGATGTTACTAATTGCGCTAAACAAACATAGCATGCCAGTTATAAAAGTCAAATATGATGCAGCTAACCCTGAGGAAAAAGCAATCTGTGCACGTAGCCCGTCACAGTGGTGGCTACTGTAACTACCTCCGGAAATTTCTAGATTGTTCTTCCAAGATTACAAAGGTAAACGCTACCATTCACCATCAAGATAACGGTTTTCGAAATACAACATGCAGTTTACAAACACTGCTAATACCTGTCAGGCCACCGCACAACCATAAGGATTTTTTTTTACCTCCTGATCACCGTTCACTCCTTGCTTCCACCAATGCGGTCCGTTCCTTAACGCCAGCTAGCTGTACAGCCTGGCTTACGCTTCTTTCGTCCTGTTTTTTTATATTTAACTGTACTAATGCTAATTTGTTATATCTGTCGCCACCTAGTGGCTATCATTTTAATGGTACGCGAAGGATCCGTCTGCACTATCATGGTCATTGGCTCAAATACCTGTAATATAATTATGCATTGATATGTCCGTTGCAAATTCCATGTTCTTATTTTTAAATTAGTTAAATGCTTGGGTCATAATTATGCAAGTCCTTTGTCATTAACAGATAGAAACACTGTGCCATGATGCAGTGTTACCCCCCCAATCCTGATTATCTGTGTTTTTGTATAATTGTCACACTTAAATGCTTCCCAATTGTTATGGCCCCAATTTGTTATTGCATTTATAACACAACAGCAACAGCAAGGGATGACAAACACAGTTTTAACAACTAAAACATATTTAATTTTTAACAAAGACAAAGACTAATAACAACCTACAACTAAAGACCAAGATTGATAAATAAGAAAAAACAGAAATAATTACAGTCCCTTTTTGGTGGGGTGGCTTGGTGATGTCCTGGATGAAGAAAATGCTCAAACACAGGCAAAGAAATCCACAAAAGAAACGTCACAGGTCTTGAACAGAATGGCAGGTCTGGTCATCTTCTTGCAATTTCTCCTACTACTTTACTGTCTCAATTCTTTTCCTTATATACTCTTTTGCAGACCCCACCCACATTTAGACCTCTTTTTTTTAATTTTCTGAGACTTGCCCCAGACATGTCCAGGACATGTCTAAACATGACTCCAGTCTGAGCTTAACAAAAAAAAGGTAAATACTGCCATCTAGTGGCCTATATTCACATTACACCTCCATTCCAAGAGGAAAAAATTTTGACTCATAAAGGCAAAATTTTTCTTTTCAATACAAAATGGTTAAGTGAACACTTGTCTATATATACATATCATACAATATTCAAACACATGATATATATATATACACATTCAAACACGGGATAAGCAATCAGCAATTACATTGTCTTTGCCCTTCACATGCTTAATTTCCAAGTCAAACTCCTGTAAAATCAAACTCCAATTCAACAATCTCCGATTCTTGTTTTTCATCTTACTCAAAAACATTAACGGATTGTGGTCAGTGTACACAATCATTGGCTTTTGTCCTGTACAAACATAAACCTCAAAGTGTTGTAAAGAAAGGACCAGAGCCAACAGTTCCTTCTCTATTGTGGAATAGTTCCTTTGGTGGGAATTGAACTTCCTGGAGAAGTATGCCACGGGATGCTCAATGTCATCAGAGTCACTTCTCTGTAGGAGCACAGATCCACAAGCTTGGTCGCTAGCATCGACCGCGATGGAGAACGGTTTGTTGAAGTCAGGAGATTTGAGCACGGGGAAGTGACACAGCAGAGACTTCAGGTGATCGAAGGCTCTCTGGCATGCATCATCCCAGGTGAACTTTACGCCTTTCTTCAGTTGGTTAGTTAGACTGAGAGCAATCTCAGAAAAGTTCTTGCAGAACTTGCGGTAGTACCCGATCATTCCAAGGAAGCGGCGCAAAGCTTTTTTGTTGTCAGGAACTGGAAAATCCATGATGGCCTGGACTTTAGCATTTATGGGTGCCACCTTACCCTGGCCTATGACGTAGCCAAGATAGGTGACAGTAGCACAACCAAAGTCACTCTTGCTCAGGTTAACAGTCAGGTTAGCCTGGGTCAGGCGCTGGAACAACGTCTCTACATCTTTTAGATGTTCTTCCCAGGAGTCACTCCATGTGATCAGGTCATCGATGTATGCACCCGTGTGTGGCAATCCGGCGATTGTAGACTGTATCATCCTTTGGAACGTGGCTGGGGCATTTTTCATGCCAAAGGGTAGGACTTCATACTGGTACAATCCAGATGGTGTGGCAAAAGCAGAGATGCTCTTGGCCCTCCCAGTTAAAGGCACACACCAATAACCCTTCAATAAATCAATCTTGGTCAGAAACTTTGCTTGCCCTACACTATCAATACAATCATCAATCCTAGGTATTGGAAACACATCAGTTCTAGTTACAGCATTGACTTTGCGATAATCTGTACAGAATCTAGTACTTCAATCAGGTTTTGGAACTAGCACACAGGGTGAACTCCAATCGGCGTTGGAGGGTCTGATAATATCATGTTTTAACATGTACTCAACCTCTTTCTCAGCAATCTTTCTCTTTTCAGGATTCATCCGGTATGGATGCTGTTTTATTGGTTTGGCATCACCAACATCTACATCATGAGAGGCTATAGTAACTCTCTTTGGAACATCAGGAAACAAATCCTCATATTTCTTGATCAACCTTTCAAACTGATCTCTCTGTGAGGGTTCTAAGTGCTGGAGTTTTACGTCAAGATTTTGCAACACTTCAGTGTTTGACAATTTACATGAAAGAACTTCAGCTTTAATTCTTGGTTCATCATCTTGAAACTCCCCCTCATCTTCACACGTTTCGACCATCGGAGAATCTGAAGTGACAGCTGCAACCCTAGCATTTCTGTCATGATAAGGCTTTAGCATGTTAATATGACACAATTGTTTTCGTTTTCTCCTATCTGGAGTCTTCACAATGTAATTGAGATCATTGAGTTTTGTCAGAATTTCATAAGGACCATGAAATCTAGCCTGCAATGGATTGGACTGCAAGGGAAACAACACAAGGACCTTTTCTCCTGGTTTAAACTCACGGCTTCTAGCCTTATGATCATACCGAGTTTTCATTTTTCCCTGACTTGATTTCAAGTTCTCTTTGGCAAGGTCACAAGCTGCACGCAATCTTTCCTTGAACTTGCCAACATAGTCTAACAGACTGATATGCGGCTCTTTCTCTTGCCATTGTTCACTCAATAATAGCTGTTATGGCCCCAAGTTCTTATTACATTTACAACATAACAGCAACAGCAACAGCAAGGGATGACAGACACAGTTTTAAAACTCAAACACATTTAATTAAACAGACAAAGACAATAACAACTAAATAACAGCTAAGACCAAGATTGATTATCAAGAAAAAAAGAAATAATTACAGTCCCTTGTTTTGGTGGGGTTTCCTGGTGATGTGCTGGTGGGTGAAAAACAATCCACAACAGACTGCACAGGTCTTGAACAGAATTAAAGGTCTGGTCACGTATCCTTCTTCTTGCAATTTCTCCTACTACTTAACTGTCTCAATTCTTTTCCTTATATACTCTTTTGCAGACCCCACCCACATTTAGACCTCTTTTTTTTAATTTTCTGAGACTTGCCCCAGACATGTCCAGGACATGTCTAAACATGACTCCAGTCTGAGCTTAACAAAAAAAAAGGTAAATACTGCCATCTAGTGGCCTATATTCACATTACACCTCCATTCCAAAAGGGAAAAATTTTGACTCATAAAGGCAAAATTTTTCTTTTCAATACAAAATGGTTAAGTGAACACTTGTCTATATATACATATCATACAATATTCAAACACATGATATATATATACACATTCAAACACGGGATAAGCAATCAGCAATTACATTGTCTGTACCCTTCACATGCTTAATTTCCAAGTCAAACTCCTGTAAAATCAAACTCCAATTCAACAATCTCCGATTCTTGTTTTTCATCTTACTCAAAAACATTAACGGATTGTGGTCAGTGTACACAATCATTGGCTTTTGTCCTGTACAAACATAAACCTCAAAGTGTTGTAAAGAAAGGACCAGAGCCAACAGTTCCTTCTCTATTGTGGAATAGTTCCTTTGGTGGCGATTGAACTTCCTGGAGAAGTATGCCACGGGATGCTCAATGTCATCAGAGTCACTTCTCTGTAGGAGCACAGATCCACAAGCTTGGTCGCTAGCATCGACCGCGATGGAGAACGGTTTGTTGAAGTCAGGAGATTTGAGCACGGGGAAGTGACACAGCAGAGACTTCAGGTGATCGAAGGCTCTCTGGCATGCATCATCCCAGGTGAACTTTACGCCTTTCTTCAGTTGGTTAGTTAGACTGAGAGCAATCTCAGCAAAGTTCTTGCAGAACTTGCGGTAGTACCCGATCATTCCAAGGAAGCGGCGCAAAGCTTTTTTGTTGTCAGGAACTGGAAAGTCCATGATGGCTTGGACTTTAGCATTTATGGGTGCCACCTTACCCTGGCCTATGACGTAGCCAAGATAGGTGACAGTAGCACAACCAAAGTCACTCTTGCTCAGGTTAACAGTCAGGTTAGCCTGAGTCAGGCGCTGGAACAACGTCTCTACATCTTTTAGATGTTCTTCCCAGGAGTCACTCCATGTGATCAGGTCATCGATGTACGCACCCGTGTGTGGCAATCCGGCGATCGTAGACTGTATCATCCTTTGGAACGTGGCTGGGGCATTTTTCATGCCAAAGGGTAGGACTTCATACTGGTACAATCCAGATGGTGTGGCAAAAGCAGAGATGCTCTTGGCCCTCTCAGTTAAAGGCACACACCAATAACCCTTCAATAAATCAATCTTGGTCAGAAACTTTGCTTGCCCTACACTATCAATACAATCATCAATCCTAGGTATTGGAAACACATCAGTTCTAGTTACAGCATTGACTTTGCGATAATCTGTACCGAATCTAGTACTTCCATCAGGTTTTGGAACTAGCACACAGGGTGAACTCCAATCGGAGTTGGAGGGTCTGATAATATCATGGTTTAACATGTACTCAACCTCTTTCTCAGCAATCTTTCTCTTTTCAGGATTCATCCGGTATGGATGCTGTTTTATTGGTTTGGCATCACCAACATCTACATCATGAGAGGCTATAGTAACTCTCTTTGGAACATCAGGAAACAAATCCTCATATTTCTTGATCAACCTTTCAAACTGATCTCTCTGTGAGGGTTCTAAGTGCTGGAGTTTTACATCAAGATTTTGCAACACTTCAGTGTTTGACAATTTACATGAAAGAACTTCAGCTTTAATTCTAGGTTCATCATCTTGAAACTCCCCCTCATCTTCACACGTTTTGACCATAGGAGAATCTGAAGTGACGGCAGCAACCCTAGCATTTCTGTCATGATAAGGCTTCAGCATGTTAATGTGACACAATTGTTTTGGTTTTCTCCTATCTGGAGTCTTCACAATGTAATTGAGATCACTGAGTTTTGTCAGAATTTCATAAGGACCATGAAATCTAGCCTGCAATGGATTGGACTGCAAGGGAAACAACACAAGGACCTTTTCCCCTGGTTTAAACTCACGGCTTCTAGCCTTATGATCATACCAAGTTTTCATTTTTCCCTGACTTGATTTCAAGTTCTCTTTGGCAAGGTCACAAGCTGCACGCAATCTTTCCTTGAACTTGCCAACATAGTCTAACAGACTGATATGCGGCTCTTTCTCTTGCCATTGTTCACTCAATAATAGCAAAGGTCCTCTCACTTCATGACCAAACACTAACTCAAATGGACTGAATCCAGTAGACTCCTGCACTGCTTCTCTAGCTGCAAACAACAGCAAATGAACACCTTCATCCCAGTCTTTCTCATGGTCATAACAATAAGTCCTCATCATTGTCTTGAGAGTGGAATGAAACCGCTCTAAGGCACCCTGACTTTCTGGATGATAGGCACTAGAAAGAATCTGCTTTGCACCTAGTTCATACACAACCTGCTGAAACAATCCTGAAGTGAAATTGCTACCCTGGTCTGACTGAATTTCCCTGGGAAGGCCAAACAACGTGAAGAACTTTATCAAAGCCTTTGAGATTGCAGTTGCCTTGATGTTGCGTAGAGGTATGGCTTCAGGGAATCTGGTAGATGCACACATGATTGTCAACAAGTACTGATTTCCAGATCTAGTCTTGGGTAATGGACCAACACAGTCAACAATGACCCTAGAGAATGGCTCCCCAAATGCTGGGATAGGCTGCAATGGAGCTACAGGTGGGTCTAACTGGTGTTTTCCAACTACCTGACAAGTGTGACAGGTTTTGCAAAAGTTGGAAACGTCTTTCCGAAGCCCAGGCCAAAAGAAGTGTTTCATGATCTTATCAACAGTCTTGTTAACACCAAGATGACCTCCTAAAGGTAAACTATGAGCCATTGTTAAGATCTCATTCCTATAGACCTTCGGAACAACAATTTGCCTGACCACTGCCCAATCTGCATTGGCAGGGATATCAGGAGGGCGCCACTTCCGCATCAACACACCATCCTTGAGATAATACCCAACTGGAACTGCGTCTATTTCTTTATCAGGAAGGGCTCTCCTCTTTCGTACACAAATTTCAGGATCATTAGTTTGCTCCTCAATCAACCGCTTTCTGGACAGAGACAAGTCTCCAGACACATCAGAATCACCAGACCCATCCGGCTGGCTGAATAGAGAACTGATAAAAGTATCTGATAAGTCCTCAAACGGAGAAACCATAGTAGGCCAATCAGAGTCATGAGGCGAACCACCTGAGTCCTGACTATTCAATGTACTGGACGGCACCACATCATCTTCTTCTTTAGCCTTCTTGGCCATAGCACGAGTCACTGCACAAGAAGGATACAGAGATAGGTCCTCATCCCCATCTTCAGTGCTCGGCTGTGAAGTAAGATGTACAGGGGGAACTACTTTGCCCCCAGCCAGGTCATTGCCTAGCAACAGAGAAACACCCTTTATAGGTAGACTTGACATAAGTCCCACCTTTACCTGTCCTGTAACTAAATCTGACTTCAAGAATATCGAGCGCAGGGGTACAGATACAGTCCTCCCTTCAATACCTTGTACAAGTATGAAATCCCCTGAAGCGGTCTCATCACGTAACTCCAAGGAGTCCATCAACAAAAGTGACTGAGAAGCTCCGGTATCCCTTAGGATATATATGGGGACAGGAGTAGTATGCTCATTCAGAGCCACAAATGGAAGAAATTCCTCCCTCACAAAGTCAGCTGTATCAGGCTTTTTAGCCCCACAAGAAGCAGGCAATTTAGCAGATTAGTTATCTACTACAGGGGTTTCTAACCTTGTTTTCACAAAGGCATTTGGTTTGGTATCCTTTTCTTTTTCTTTCTTAGCTTTAAGGAACCAACAGTTAGTTGTAACATGACCAGATTTCTTGCAATAACTGCAAACTAGACCACTTTTGTCACTGTCAGCTTTCACACTTTGATCAGACCTGTTACTGGATTTCTGAGCACCATCACCAGATTTGTCTTTGTCTTTGGGTGAGGAATCTTGGGTATCACCATAACCCTTTTTCTGAAATTGGGACCATCTATTGTTTCTGCCAGACTGAAATTTAGACTTATGTGTGAGAACATATTCATCTGCAAATTTGGCAGCTGATTGCAAATTCAGTGCTTGCTTCTCATTAAGGTAGGTCTTAACATCATCTTTAACACAGTTCTTGAATTCTTCAACTAACACCATCTCTTTTAGTGAGTTGAAATCATCCTTGACCTCCATAGAAGTACACCAGCGCTCAAAGCAAACCTGCTTTTCATTAGCAAATTCAACATAAGTCTGATTTTCAGATTTCTTCAGACCTCTGAATTTCTGTCGGTAAGCCTCTGGAACCAACTCATAAGCTCTCAAAATAACCTTTTTGACAACCTCATAATCAGAGGAATCATCGGCAGACAAAGCCGAATAGGCTTGTTGAGCTTTACCCTTGAGGACAGTTTGTAACAACAGAGGCCAGTGTTCCTTTGGCCACTGGCAACTCTTTGCTACCTTTTCAAAACACTGGAAATAGTTGTCAACATCCTTTTCTGAAAATGGAGGCACCAGTTTTACCTCCTGGCTAGCCCGAAATTTATTTTCAGTTGCAATTTTTATTTTTAGTTGCTCCATTTGGAGTCTTTCTTCTCTATCGAATTTCTCTAATTCAAAATCTCTCTGTCTTGCAAATTTTTCTAACTCAAATTCTCTTTCTTTCTTTCTCTCTTTCTTCCCTTTCTTTCTCTCTTTCCTCCCTTTCTTTTTCTCTTTCCTCCCTTTCTTTCTCTTTTTCCTCCCTTTCTTTTTTCTCTTCTCTTGCTAATTTTTCCAACTCAAACTGCCTTTGTTTTTCTTTTTCCTCCCTTTCAATCTCTAGCATTTTTAATTTAAGTTCCATTTCTATATTTGGATTTTCCACTGGAAACTGTTCCAGATCTCCTGGTGCAAACACATTTTCATCAATGTAATATTCAACTATCTCTCTAGCCAGTCTTGCTTTTCGCATGGCTGGTTTTACCTCTGTCAGCTCCAACTGTCTGCAAATTTCTAGCAGTTCCGTCTTTTTAAAAGACTTCAAAACCCCTACGGTTGGTGATGCCAAGAAATCATCCATTGCTGTTGTCAATATATATCTAGGAAAATTCACAAAAACAATTTCACAATTTGAAATGTTAGATTTTCAATAAATTACTCACAAAATGGTCTATCCCGGACCTTGAGCCCCCAATTTGTTATGGCCCCAATTTCTTATTACATTTACAACATAACAGCAACAGCAACAGCAAGGGATGACAGACACAGTTTTAAAACTCAAACACATTTAATTAAACAGACAAAGACAATAACAACTACATAACAGCTAAGACCAAGATTGATTATCAAGAAAAAAAGAAATAATTACAGTCCCTTGTTTTGGTGGGGTTTCCTGGTGATGTGCTGGTGGGTGAAAAACAATCCACAACAGACTGCACAGGTCTTGAACAGAATTAAAGGTCTGGTCACGTATCCTTCTTCTTGCAATTTCTCCTACTACTTAACTGTCTCAATTCTTTTCCTTATATACTCTTTAGCAGACCCCACCCACATTTAGACCTCTTTTTTTTAATTTTCTGAGACTTGCCCCAGACATGTCCAGGACATGTCTAAACATGACTCCAGTCTGAGCTTAACAAAAAAAAAGGTAAATACTGCCATCTAGTGGCCTATATTCACATTACATAGCAAAGGTCCTCTCACTTCATGACCAAACACTAGCTCAAATGGACTGAATCTAGTAGACTCCTGCACTGCTTCTCTAGCTGCAAACAACAGCAAATGAACCCCTTCATCCCAGTCTTTCTCATGGTCATAACAATAAGTCCTCATCATTGTCTTAAGAGTGGAATGAAACCGCTCTAAGGCACCCTGACTTTCTGGATGATAGGCACTAGAAAGAATCTGCTTTGCACCAAGTTCATACACAACCTGTTGAAACAAACCAGAAGTGAAATTGCTACCTTGGTCTGACTGAATTTCCCTGGGAAGACCAAACAACGTGAAGAACTTTATCAAAGCCTTCGAGATTGCAGTTGCCTTGATGTTACGTAGAGGTATGGCTTCGGGGAATCTGGTAGATGCACACATGATTGTCAACAAGTACTGATTTCCAGATCTAGTCTTGGGTAATGGACCAACGCAATCAACAATGACCCTAGAGAATGGCTCCCCAAATGCTGGGATAGGCTGCAATGGAGCTACAGGTGGGTCTAACTGGTGTTTTCCAACTACCTGACAAGTGTGACAGGTTTTGCAAAAGTTGGAAACGTCTTTCCGAAGCCCAGGCCAAAAGAAGTGTTTCATGATCTTATCAACAGTCTTGTTAACACCAAGATGACCTCCTAAAGGTAGACTATGAGCCATTGTTAAGATCTCATTCCTGTAGACCTTCGGAACAACAATTTGCCTGACCACTGCCCAATCTGCATTGGCAGGGATATCAGGAGGGCGCCACTTCCGCATCAACACACCATCCTTGAGATAATACCCAACTGGAACTGCGTCTATTTCTTTATCAGGAAGGGCTCTCCTCCTTAGTGCACAAATTTCAGGATCATTAGTTTGCTCCTCAATCAACCGCTTTCTGGACAGAGACAAGTCTCCAGATACATCAGAATCACCAGACCCATCCGGCTGGCTGAATAGAGAACTGATAAAAGTATCTGATAAGTCCTCAAACGGAGAAACCATAGCAGGCCAATCAGAGTCATGAGACGAACCACCTGAGTCCTGACTATTCAATGTGCTGGACGGCACCACAACATCTTCTTCTTTAGCCTTCTTGGCCATAGCACGAGTCACTGCGCAAGAAGGATACAGAGATGGGTCCTCATCCCCATCTTCAGTGCTTGGCTGTGAAGTAAGATGTACAGGGGGAACTACTTTGCCCCCAGCCAGGTCATTGCCTAGCAACAGAGAAACACCCTTTATAGGTAGACTTGACATAAGTCCCACCTTTACCTGTCCTGTAACTAAATCTGACTTCAAGAATATAGAGCGCAGGGGTACAGATACAGTCCTCCCTTCAATACCCTGTACAAGTATGAAATCCCCTGAAGCGGTCTCATCACGTAACTCCAAGGAGTCCATCAACAAAAGTGACTGAGAAGCTCCGGTATCCCTTAGGATATATATGGGGACAGGAGTAGTATGCTCATTCAGAGCCACAAATCCCTCTGACACAAATGGAAGAAATTCCTCCCTCACAAAGTCAGCAGTATCAGGCTTTTTAGCCCCACAAGAAGCAGGTAATTTAGCAGATCGGTTATCTACTACAGGGGTTTCTAACCTTGTTTTCACAAAGGCATTTGGTTTGGTATCCTTTTCTTTTTCTTTCTTAGCTTTAAGGAACCAACAGTTAGTTGTAACATGACCAGATTTCTTGCAATAACTGCAAACTAGACCACTTTTGTCACTGTCAGCTTTCACACTTTGATCAGACCTGTTACTGGATTTCTGAGCACCATCACCAGATTTGTCTTTGTCTTTGGGTGAGGAATCTTGGGTATCACCATAACCCTTTTTCTGAAATTGGGACCATCCATTATTACTGCTAGACTGAAATTTGGACTTATGTGTGAGAACATATTCATCTGCAAATTTGGCAGCTGATTGCAAATTCAGTGCTTGCTTCTCATTAAGGTAGGTCTTAACATCATCTTTAACACAGTTCTTGAATTCTTCAACTAACACCATCTCTTTTAGTGAGTTGAAATCATCCTTGACCTCCATAGAAGTACACCAGCGCTCAAAGCAAACCTGCTTTTCATTAGCAAATTCAACATAAGTCTGATTTTCAGATTTCTTCAGACCTCTGAATTTCTGTCGGTAAGCCTCTGGAACCAACTCATAAGCTCTCAAAATAACCTTTTTGACAACCTCATAATCAGAGGAATCATCGGCAGACAAAGCCGAATAGGCTTGTTGAGCTTTACCCTTGAGGACAGTTTGCAACATCAGAGGCCAGTGTTCCTTTGGCCACTGGCAACTCTTTGCTACCTTTTCAAAACACTGGAAATAGTTGTCAACATCCTTTTCCGAAAATGGAGGCACCAGTTTTACCTCCTGACTGGCACAAAATTTATTTTTAGTTTCAATTTTAATTTTTAGTTGCTCCATTTGGAGTCTTTCTTCTCTATCGAATTTCTCTAATTCAAAATCTCTCTGTCTCTGTCTCTCTCTTTCTGCTCTTTCCTCTTTCTCTCTCTCAAATTCTCTTTGTTTTTCTTTTTCTTCCCTCTCAATTTTCTCTTCTCTTGCTAATTTTTCTAACTCAAACTGCCTTTGTTTTTCTTTTTCTTCCCTTTCTTTCTCTCTTTCTTCCCTCTCAAATTCTCTTTGTTTTTCTTTTTCCTCCCTTTCAATCTCTAGCATTTGTAATTTAAGTTCCATTTCTATATTTGGATTTTCCACTGGAAACTGTTCCAGATCTCCTGGTGCAAACACATTTTCATCAATGTAATATTCAACTATCTCTCTAGCCAGTCTTGCTTTTCGCATGGCTGGTTTTACCTCTGTCAGCTCCAACTGTCTGCAAATTTCTAGCAGTTCTGTCTTTTTAAAAGACTTCAAAACCCCTACGGTTGGTGATGCCAAGAAATCATCCATTGCTGTTGTCAATATATATCTCGGAAAATTCACAAAAACAATTTCACAATTTGAAATGTTAGATTTTCAATAAATTACTCACAAAATGGTCTATCCCGGACCTTGAGCCCCCAATTTGTTATGGCCCCAATTTGTTATTGCATTTATAACACAACAGCAACAGCAAGGGATGACAAACACAGTTTTAACAACTAAAACATATTTAATTTTTAACAAAGACAAAGACTAATAACAACCTACAACTAAAGACCAAGATTGATAAATAAGAAAAAACAGAAATAATTACAGTCCCTTTTTGGTGGGGTGGCTTGGTGATGTCCTGGATGAAGAAAATGCTCAAACACAGGCAAAGAAATCCACAAAAGAAACGTCACAGGTCTTGAACAGAATGGCAGGTCTGGTCATCGTCTTGCAATTTCTCCTACTACTTTACTGTCTCAATTCTTTTCCTTGTATACTCTTTTGCAGACCCCACCCACATTTAGACCTCTTTTTTTTTAATTTTCTGAGACTTGCCCCAGACATGTCCAGGACATGTCTAAACATGACTCCAGTCTGAGCTTAACAAAAAAAAGGTAAATACTGCCATCTAGTGGCCTATATTCACATTACACAATCATCATTGAAAATGTAATAGAAGACAAGGAGACAAAGACAATAGAAGACTGGTAACTGGAGATCAGTCCTTTTTATTGCTGTGGTGGCCCCCTCTGCACTGTAATTCAACCATATAGGAGTGTTTTTGAATATGAAATTCCCATTAAAGGTCCTGACACAGCATCTCAATGAGGTTCAAAATAAGACTTGAACTTGGCCACTCAAATCTTATTTTTATAGTCTGAGCCATTCAGATGTGGACTTGCATTTTTGCTTTGGATCATCACCTTATTGGACAACCAAACTGAACTTAAGACTTAGTTGACATACTGATGACTGGGCATTCTTCTTTTGGAGTTTCGGGTGGAAAGCAAAATTTGTGGCTCCAGCAAGTATAGCAAATCACCCAGGTCCTGAAGTAGCAATGAATTCCAGATCATCTTATGACCACTAACATGTTCGACTGTTGGAATAAGGTTCTCATTTTTGAATGCTATGTTTGCTTTACACCTAGTGTAATGACCCCAATGTCTTCCAGTAAGTACTACTTTCGACTCATCAGTCCACAGAGCAACACCCAAAATGCTTGGGGATCAATACAGTTTTTTTTTAAGTTTTTTTTTTTTTTTTGCAAATGTGAGACAAGCCTTTATGTTCTTCTTGCTTGTAGTGAGGTCGGCGGCTTAGTGAAATTTTATTTACGTAACTGACAAAAGTGTGATTTTTTTCACCAAATTATCCTCAAGAGTCACTCTTTTGAAAAATCCGTGGCTGCAAATAAAATTCAAAGTGTGATGTCATAGTGAAGCCTTTTGACCTTTAGGTATGCTAAAATTCAAATTATGTCAAAGTAAGGTTACTGAACGAAACAATCATGACCTTTCTAACTGAAACATACTGTGTAATCATCACGTGTAATAAGAAAATAAAAAAATAGTTACAATACTCAGGACTGAATGGTGGAAAAGGGATGAGTGCACCTTCACCTCTTTGGAATTGCTGTGGTTTCAGTACGTATGCGTAGAGTCGAGTGCCGAAACAAGCTATTTTACTTATTAATTTGCATCTGCTCCACTTCTGCTTTCAAACAAAAAATATCTTTTTCAGAGATACATGTATGAAGGCAAATGATGTCCGGAATTGATTGGATTCGGTGTATTATCTGTCAGTCAAACACCTCTGAAGAACTGAGACGTCCCAACAAAACACTTCAGAAGTTCACTCAAATTTGCCGATAGTTTGTATGTAAACTGAGGGTGTGGTGAATAATTTAGCCACTAATAGGTCATGACAACTCATAAAGTGAAGTAATTATATCAAAAGTCACATCACAACATGTAAGAGACAGGAGGTTGCCTATTGTATCTCGGTGAAAATTGCATTAAACTGATGAAAATACCTAACAATAATTGAAGCAATGATTACTAAAACCCCACAAGTCAAGTCAAGTGTGACTTATGGGGTTTTAGTAATAGGTGCTTCAGTTACTACTTTGGAAAAAATCTCAGTTAAAATGATGGGAGTACCCCATTCTCTCGCAATTGAAGGATTAATCCATTGATTTTAACGGAGTACTCCATTCAATCCAACTGAGTAATCCATTATATTAATGGAATTATCCTTTGTCTTTAAAGGAGTACTCTGTGAAATTCAACGGATTAATCCCTTAATTGCGAGAGAACGGAGTGCTCCCATGATTTCAAGGGAGTATTGTTTTCAGTGTAATTTGGTGGTCACTTTGTGCTGTACTACCTGTAATACTGTCATGGTATATTTTCTGAACATTCAAAGCATGTACCTTTCATTTGTAAGTGTTCACTGTATGAAATTGGACCGCTGCAGGTGGTTGGAATTGGTTATTGCATTTTACTCCATTCACCCCCCCCCCCCTCCTGCAAATTACACTATAATACCTACGCCATGTAGAGTTCAGCTTGCAGCTATAGTTTTTCTGTGTCCTGGAACAATGACAAATCAGCACAAGAAAGATAATACTTTTGTCATAAATGTAAATAAACTACGTATTTATTATGTTAAGCCACTCAACTATTGGCGGTGGTACTCACCTTGCCACTCTCCCAAGGATACCATTATTGCACAGTACAATGGTGTAATCACAAACGCTGACATTGAGATAAGCGACGTATGCTATTGCTTGGATGTTTCTTGACTGACATCCCAGATAAGTTGTTAATACACTTTTGGAGTAATATTGATCATTCCATTCCTGAACAGATTTACCACTGTTGCAAGCTTTTTTTTTCATTTGAAGATAAGTGATGATCACATCACAATTTTCTGGAGTGTCAGTGCTTTAGAATTGGTTTTGTAACCCGTTCCAGACTGAAAAATTTTAAAAACATTTTACAACTCATCCATAATTTCTTTAGATTCCGCCTCCCTGCCTGACTTTTTGAAGCCCTTTAAGTAATTTCACATTCCTGGAAAGGGCTGATTTAACTCCCTACGGTAAGCCGGTGCCAGCGGTGTGGATGACCTTTTGCAGTCCGATAAAAACACAAAATCAGTTGACGATCACGTTGATGGGTCACCTGTACATCAATACTTTAAATTTTGTAATTTTCGGGAAAAGTATTCTGTACAAATGCGACAAATTTATATAAAAGTATTCTGTAGGGAATGAGTTAAGTAATTTTAGATTCAACTGGGCTGCCAGTAATCATGTCTGCATATGATAACTAATCATTAGAAAAACACAATTATGTATGAAACTTTGATCAAATAATTAAGGGGGCAAATACTACACAAAGGGCCTGGTTATGCTGGCTAACTTTTCCTGCAACATACAAAATTATCATTTAAAGACTGTTGATCTAAGTTGCCTTTGACTTAGACATTTTTTGAAACAATCTGAAACAATCTGTG
Source organism: Gymnothorax reevesii (assembly GCA_029721435.1). NCBI lineage: Eukaryota > Metazoa > Chordata > Actinopteri > Anguilliformes > Muraenidae > Gymnothorax > Gymnothorax reevesii. The sequence goes on along the minus strand of CM056582.1, from coordinate 78,349,451 downwards.
ACAAATACATAAGACTTGGGGGGGGGGGGGGGGAATCAGGAGGGGGAAAAACATTTTTTCAATGTACTGTAGCTCTCATGAGTATGAGCCAAATAGTGGTATGATCCTGATCTGCCTGACCATGTTTTTGTTATGATTCTGCCTGACTGCCATGTTTGATTATGAATTCTGCTTTGTCTGACCATGCACTGTATTTGTGATTAGGATTCCATGCCTTGTTTCGTTTCTATGTTCTCCCATATTCTACTCCTGCCGTTATATTCTAGTCCATGTTTTGTGTCATACCATGCATTCCACTTTGTCTCCTCCTGTCTGATCTTTGTGACGTAGCGTTCAGGAATCACACGCAAGAGATAGAAATCCAAAAAAAAGTATGCCTTTAACGGGTCAAAACCAAAAAAAAAAAAAAAAACATTACCCAGCCACAATATGGAATCCAATAACAGTGTCGACTTTACAGGGATCATGACTAATTGACTAACCATCTCTCAGCACTCGCTCTGCTCTAGTCTCCGCCCCTTGCCTTCACTCAATTTACTTTGCTGTGCTTCAGCAGATTTTCTGCACCTTGCTAATCACTGTTCTGCCTCTCACTCTGTGCACGGTAGAACTCCCTAACCAGAGCCGTATGTCTGTCAGTAGGCTGTCTTCGTGATCCCTGTCCGCGTTTTGGCTTTTGCCAATTTCTTGTACCCAGGAACCTCCTCATGTTCATTCCATTGTAATTAGTCTGATCCAGTTCACCTGTTTCCCTTTGTAGCATGTGACTTCCTGTTTGTCTATTTAAGCAGGCTTTTCACAGATAGCACTTTAACGGAACGTTTTCCTTGTGCTATGCTTGTTTTCGCCCTGTATTCTTTGTGATGCACTTTTGACTGGACTGTCCCTGTTTTGCCACATTGGCTCTGTTTTGGATTACTGTCTGCATCTGAGCATCAAACCCTTTTTTTTGCCCAACCACAAGTGTTGTGTTTGCTGCCCTGGATACAACTTGGATTTCGCCCTTTGGATTTAGATTTTTGGATTGTGGACTCTGTACCCTTGCCTCCTGCTCTGCGGGGGTTCGCCCCGTTCCACAATAAAATCCAATTTATTGCAATGCTTGGTTCTCGCGCCTAGTTCCAGAGTGCTATCTCACATATAGCCCAAATAAGTGGGCCTAAGCTGAAGAGGTGAAAACATTCCTTTTAACCCTTTTGAAGAAACTGCTATTCAAACCATTATTTTTAAAACCCAAGTTGTTCAAGAACTTAGCATGTAAGTCAATGTTCTACTCATTTGCTCCAGTTCCATCAACACGTGAATGTTTCCCTCCTCCCAGCTTTCCCAAATGAGGTTTTTTGGAGGGCATTTTCTCCCTGTGCCATTTGATGTATTCCAAGACTGTTCTACCTCAATACAGTATAGGCCAAGGTTTAACAAAAGTCAATTGCTCCAGTTCTGTCTCAGCACACATGCAATTTCCCCATTCAGACATTTTGGTAATTTTTGTGTTGTATCCTGTATTTGGAAAACAGCAGACTGGTAATACGTAGACTACTACACTTTCTGAATTTCAGGGCAATACAGATATAAATGAACAAATTGGTGTCATGGTTTGGGCATTTGAACCTTTCTTTGTTCTATCGTCCGGGACATTATCGGACTTCTCTTCCATCGACTTCCTGGCCCAGTTGGCTAATTAATCTGGGGCGGAGTTTTACGGACTCTATGACCGGGGGTTCACCACGCCTATTCATAGCTTTCATGTGACGTCACGCTCCCTAAGGAACGCCCCCTTGGAGGGCAAAACATTACGCTTGCCCGCAACCCACAGCCTAGAACCGTTATGGGACACTCAAGTAAAGACGCACTACATCACAATGCCGTACAGCTGTTGTGCGGTCGGATGTTCGAACTGTTGGGGAAGAAAACCGGGATTGTGTTTCTATCGCATTCCATCTGAAAAAGAAAACTCTGAGAGGAGAAAACTTTGGATCAGCGCTATCAAGCTGCAAACAGGGCATACAGAATGGATCCTACGTGTGAACACACCTCTCCTAGACCTGCCATACAGGTGCAGTGACCAAAACGCACCAATCCCTCCTTCTCCACAGCAACCAAAGCTGTTAGTGGGGGGGTCATTTAAGCTGTAGGAATGGTTTACCTGCCATCAGAAAATAATGTTTGATCAAATTTATCTTATATTGACTGTTATGGCATAACGTGACAAAATAATCGCTACGCACTGACTGACTACAGTGTCCCTAAAACTGACTCGTGATCGTTTCGAAAATGACAATTGTAATGTGAATATAGGCCACTAGATGGCAGTATTTACCTTTTTTTGTTAAGCTCAGACTGGAGTCATGTTTAGACATGTCCTGAACATGTCTGGGGCAAGTCTCAGAAAGTAAAAAAAAAGAGGTCTAAATGTGGGTGGGGTCTGAAAGAGAGTATATAAGGAAAAGAATTGAGACAGTAAAGTAGTAGGAGAAATTGCAAGAAGATGACCAGACCTGCCATTCTGTTCAAGACCTGTGACGTTTCTTTTGTGGATTTCTTTGCCTGTGTTTGAGCATTTTCTTCATCCAGGACATCACCAAGCCACCCCACTAAAAAGGGACTGTAATTATTTCTGTTTTTTCTTATTTATCAATCTTGGTCTTTAGTTGTAGGTTGTTATTAGTCTTTGTCTTTGTTAAAAATTAAATGTGTTTTAGTTGTTAAAACTGTGTTTGTCATCCCTTGCTGTTGCTGTTGTGTTATAAATGTAATAACAAATTGGGGCCATAACAAATTGGGGGCTCAAGGTCCGGGATAGACCATTGTGTGAGTAATTTATTGAAAATCTAACATTCCAAATTGTGAAATTGTTTTTGTGAATTTTCCTAGATATATATTGACAACAGCAATGGATGATTTCTTGGCATCACCAACCGTAGGGGTTTTGAAGTCTTTTAAAAAGACAGAACTGCTAGAAATTTGCAGACAGTTGGAGCTGACAGAGGTAAAACCAGCCATGCGAAAAGCAAGACTGGCTAGAGAGATAGTTGAATATTACATTGATGAAAATGTGTTTGCACCAGGAGATCTGGAACAGTTTCCAGTGGAAAATCCAAATATAGAAATGGAACTTAAATTAAAAATGCTAGAGATTGAAAGGGAGGAAAGAGAAAAAGAAAGGGAGGAAAAAGAGAAACAAAGAGAATTTGAGAGGTAAGAAAAAGAAAAACAAAGGCAGTTTGAGTTAGAAAAATTAGCAAGAGAAGAAAAACAAAGAGAATTTGAGAGAGAGAAAGAGGAAAGAGCAGAAAGAGAGAGACAGAGACAGAGAGATTTTGAATTAGAGAAATTCGATAGAGAAGAAAGACTCCAAATGGAGCAACTAAAAATTAAAATTGAAACTAAAAATAAATTTTGTGCCAGTCAGGAGGTAAAACTGGTGCCTCCATTTTCAGAAAAGGATGTTGACAACTATTTCCAGTGTTTTGAAAAGGTAGCAAAGAGTTGCCAGTGGCCAAAGGAACACTGGCCTCTGATGTTGCAAACTGTCCTCAAGGGTAAAGCTCAACAAGCCTATTCGGCTTTGTCTGCAGATGATTCCTCTGATTATGAGGTTGTCAAAAAGGTTATTTTGAGAGCTTATGAGTTGGTTCCAGAGGCTTACCGACAGAAATTCAGAGGTCTGAAGAAATCTGAAAATCAGACTTATGTTGAATTTGCTAATGAAAAGCAGGTTTGCTTTGAGCGCTGGTGTACTTCTATGGAGGTCAAGGATGATTTCAACTTACTAAAAGAGATGGTGTTAGTTGAAGAATTCAAGAACTGTGTTAAAGATGATGTTAAGACCTACCTTAATGAGAAGCAAGCACTGAATTTGCAATCAGCTGCCAAATTTGCAGATGAATATGTTCTCACACATAAGTCCAAATTTCAGTCTAGCAGTAACAATAGATGGTCCCAATTTCAGAAAAAGGGTTACGGTGATACCCAAGATTCTTCACCCAAAGACAAAGACAAATCTGGTGATGGTGCTCAGAAATCCAGTAACAGGTCTGATCAAAGTGTGAAAGCTGACAGTGACAAAAGTGGTCTAGTTTGCAGTTATTGCAAGAAATCTGGTCATATTAAAACTAACTGCTGGTTCCTTAAAGCTAAGAAAGAAAAAGAAAAGGATACCAAACCAAATGCCTTTGTGAAAACAAGGTTAGAAACCCCTGTAGTAGATAACCAATCTGCTAAATTGCCTGCTTCTTGTGGGGCTAAAAAGCCTGATACAGCTGACTTCGTGAGGGAGGAATTTCTTCCATTTGTGTCAGAGGGATTTGTGGCTCTGAATGAGCATACTACTCCTGTCCCCATATATATCCTAAGGGATACCGGAGCTTCTCAGTCACTTTTGTTGATGGACTCCTTGGAGTTACGTGATGAGACCGCTTCAGGGGATTTCATACTTGTACAAGGTATTGAAGGGAGGACTGTATCTGTACCCCTGCGCTCTATATTCTTGAAGTCAGATTTAGTTACAGGACAGGTAAAGGTGGGACTTATGTCAAGTCTACCTATAAAGGGTGTTTCTCTGTTGCAAGGCAATGACCTGGCTGGGGGCAAAGTAGTTTCCCCTGTACATCTTACTTCACAGCCGAGCACTGAAAATGGGGATGAGGACCCATCTCTGTATCCTTCTTGCGCAGTGACTCGTGCTATGGCCAAGAAGGCTAAAGAAGATGATGTTGTGGTGCCGTCCAGTACATTGAATAGTCAGGACTCAGGTGGTTCGCCTCATGACTCTGATTGGCCTACTATGGTTTCTCCGTTTGAGGACTTATCAGATACTTTTATCAGTTCTCTATTCAGCCAGCCGGATGGGTCTGGTGATTCTGATGTGTCTGGAGACTTGTCTCTGTCCAGAAAGCGGTTGATTGAGGAGCAAACTAATGATCCTGAAATTGGTGTACTAAAGAGGAGAGCCCTTCCTGATAAAGAAATAGACGCAGTTCCAGTTGGGTATTATCTCAAGGATGGTGTGTTGATGCGGAAGTGGCGCCCTCCTGATATCCCTGCCAATGCAGATTGGGCAGTGGTCAGGCAAATTGTTGTTCCGAAGGTCTATAGGAATGAGATCTTAACAATGGCTCATAGTTTACCTTTAGGAGGTCATCTTGGTGTTAACAAGACTGTTGATAAGATCATGAAACACTTCTTTTGGCCTGGGCTTCGGAAAGACGTTTCCAACTTTTGCAAAACCTGTCACACTTGTCAGGTAGTTGGAAAACACCAGTTAGACTCACCTGTAGCTCCATTGCAGCCTATCCCAGCATTTGGGGAGCCATTCTCTAGGGTCATTGTTGATTGCGTTGGTCCATTACCCAAGACTAGATCTGGAAATCAGTATTTGTTGACAATCATGTGTGCATCTACCAGATTCCCCGAAGCCATACCTCTACGTAACATCAAGGCAACTGCAATCTCGAAGGCTTTGATAAAGTTCTTCACGTTGTTTGGTCTTCCCAGGGAAATTCAGTCAGACCAAGGTAGCAATTTCACTTCAGGATTGTTTCAGCAGGTTGTGTATGAACCAGGTGCAAAACAGATTCTTTCTAGTGCCTATCATCCAGAAAGTCAGGGTGCCTTAGAGCGGTTTCATTCCACTCTCAAGACAATGATGAGGACTTATTGTTATGACCATGAGAAAGACTGGGATGAAGGGGTTCATTTGCTGTTGTTTGCAGCTAGAGAAGCAGTGCAGGAGTCTACTGGATTCAGTCCATTTGAGCTAGTGTTTGGTCATGAAGTGAGAGGACCTTTGCTATTATTGAGTGAACAATGGCAAGAGGAAGAGCCGCAAATCAGTCTGTTAGACTATGTTAGCAAGTTTAAGGAAAGATTGCGTGCAGCTTGTGACCTTGCCAAAGAGAACTTGAAATCAAGTCAGGGAAAAATGAAAACTTGGTATGATCATAAGGCTAGAAGCCGTGAGTTTAAACCAGGAGACAAGGTTCTTGTGTTGTTTCCCCTGCAGTCCAATCCATTGCAGGCTAGATTTCATGGTCCTTATGAAATTCTGACAAAACTCAATGATCTCAATTACATTGTGAAGACTCCAGATAGGAGAAAACCAAAACAATTGTGTCATATTAACATGCTAAAGCCTTATCATGACAGAAATGCTAGGGTTGCAGCTGTCACTTCAGATTCTCCAATGGTCGAAACGTGTGAAGATGAGGGGGAGTTTCAAGATGATGAACCAAGAATTAAAGCTGAAGTTCTTTCATGTAAATTGTCAAACACTGAAGTGTTGCAAAATCTTGATGTAAAACTCCAGCACTTAGAACCCTCACAGAGAGATCAGTTTGAAAGGTTGATCAAGAAATATGAGGATTTGTTTCCTGATGTTCCAAAGAGAGTTACTATAGCCTCTCATGATGTAGATGTTGGTGATGCCAAACCAATAAAACAGCATCCATAACGGATGAATCCTGAAAAGAGAAAGATTGCTGAGAAAGAGGTTGAGTACATGTTAAAACATGATATTATCAGACCCTCCAACTCCGATTGGAGTTCACCCTGTGTGCTAGTTCCAAAACCTGATGGAAGTACTAGATTCTGTACAGATTATTGCAAAGTCAATGCTGTAACTAGAACGGATGTGTTTCCAATACCTAGGATTGATGATTGTATTGATAGTGTAGGGCAAGCAAAGTTTCTGACCAAGATTGATTTATTGAAGGGTTATTGGTGTGTGCCTTTAACTGAGAGGGCCAAGAGCATCTCTGCTTTTGCCACACCATCTGGATTGTACCAGTATGAAGTCCTACCCTTTGGCATGAAAAATGCCCCAGCCACGTTCCAAAGGATGATACAGTCTACAATCGCCGGATTGCCACACACGGGTGCATACATCGATGACCTGATCACATGGAGTGACTCCTGGGAAGAACATCTAAAAGATGTAGAGACGTTGTTCCAGCGCCTGACCCAGGCTAACCTGACTGTTAACCTGAACAAGAGTGACTTTGGTTGTGCTACTGTCACCTATCTTGGCTACGTCATAGGCCAGGGTAAGGTGGCACCCATAAATGCTAAAGTCCAAGCCATCATGGACTTTCCAGTTCCTGACAACAAAAAAGCTTTGCGCCGCTTCCTTGGAATGATCGGGTACTACCGCAAGTTCTGCAAGAACTTTGCTGAGATTGCTCTCAGTCTAACTAACCAACTGAAGAAAGGCGTAAAGTTCACCTGGGATGATGCATGCCAGAGAGCCTTCGATCGCCTGAAGTCTCTGCTGTGTCACTTCCCCGTGCTCAAATCTCCTGACTTCACCAAACCGTTCTCCATCGCGGTCGATGCTAGCGACCAAGCTTGTGGATCTGTGCTCCTACAGAGAAGTGACTCTGATGACATTGAGCATCCCGTGGCATACTTCTCCAGGAAGTTCAATCGCCACCAAAGGAACTATTCCACAATAGAGAAGGAACTGTTGGCTCTGGTCCTTTCTTTACAACACTTTGAGGTTTATGTTTGTACAGGACAAAAGCCAATGATTGTGTACACTGACCACAATCCGTTAATGTTTTTGAGTAAGATGAAAAACAAGAATCGGAGATTGTTGAATTGGAGTTTGATTTTACAGGAGTTTGACTTGGAAATTAAGCATGTGAAGGGTACAGACAATGAAATTGCTGATTGCTTATCCCGTGTTTGAATGTGTATGATATGTATATATAGACAAGTGTTCACTTTACCATTTTGTATTGAAAAGAAAAATTTTGCCTTTATGAGTCAAAATTTTTCCCTTTTGGAATGGAGGTGTAATGTGAATATAGGCCACTAGATGGCAGTATTTACCTTTTTTTTTGTTAAGCTCAGACTGGAGTCATGTTTAGACATGTCCTGAACATGTCTGGGGCAAGTCTCAGAAAGTTAAAAAAAAGAGGTCTAAATGTGGGTGGGGTCTGAAAGAGAGTATATAAGGAAAAGAATTGAGACAGTAAAGTAGTAGGAGAAATTGCAAGAAGATGACCAGACCTGCCATTCTGTTCAAGACCTGTGACGTTTCTTTTGTGGATTTCTTTGCCTGTGTTTGAGCATTTTCTTCATCCAGGACATCACCAAGCCACCCCACTAAAAAGGGACTGTAATTATTTCTGTTTTTTCTTATTTATCAATCTTGGTCTTTAGTTGTAGGTTGTTATTAGTCTTTGTCTTTGTTAAAAATTAAATGTGTTTTAGTTGTTAAAACTGTGTTTGTCATCCCTTGCTGTTGCTGTTGTGTTATAAATGTAATAACAAATTGGGGCCATAACACAATGAATTGGATGGCTAATGTTTTAGCTAAATTAGTACTCACCTTTGCTCGTAGAATGAAGAAGGACTTGTCCTTCACCTCCCGAACAGCAGCATTATTTACCCATCCAGACATAAAATAACGGTAACTGTCGGTGCTTTTATATGCCTTTATTCCGGCTGCGGTGTAAGGTGACGGGTTCTCAACCAAATAAATGTAAACATCCCCAAATTCCAATTTCGGCAAGGACCTGACGGTGTGTAATTGTTCAAATAACGAATCCGGTGCTGTATATGGGTCACAAGTGCCCAACACTTCTAGCTTGTTTCGGTATCTCTCCTTCTCGGCCGCTGACAGGTGAAATAAATGAGTATTTTGTTTTTTGTCCGCAGAGGTTGCATTTCGCGCTGACATTTTTGAACGTTGTTTTGCCCTCCAGGGCTCCCGGCGAGTCACGTGACTGAAAGCTATGAATTGCTGGAGTGTCTTTGTTTCTATCACTTCGGCCAGAGAAAATCTCTAAATTTCCTAGTGATTTGGTATATTCAATTTATTAGGAATTGCTTTTAGAAATTCTCTCGTATCTTCTCTCGCACTGCTTTCGTGTTGCATACTTTTTGTCCTTGGAAGTGCAAGCCTTTACCGGAGGTTTTTACCTCCTTGTTTGTCTCATCTGGGCTACTCATTGCTCTCTCTCATTGGTCGCGGCACCTGGCGTCCTATCACCGTCCATGACAATTGGTGTCAATAGCAACATGGTTGTTACTGAAATAGAGGGCATGAAATTTTAATGTACCCACACTGGAACAATGGAATCATGGAAACCAAAATATACCTTAGATATGTGATTATGTAGTGCTAATGTTTTATCTCTACAAGGTCAGAAGTTGGTGCACGCACATGCATCCTCGCAATAACCTGGGAGGATAAAGGTGAAATGTATTGTGATCCCATCTTGAGGGGAACTTGGTACCAATCCTGATGACTGTAGAAGGATTGGAACCTTGTTCCCAACAAAATGGAAAGAGGATCACATGTGGGAGAGTTAAGAAGGATGGGATCCCAATCCTGGACTCAGCTTTGGAGCTTTTTCTTATGAACCAGAGCAGACAAACTGACTGAAGCTAACTTGAATGCGGACCCAATCCTCAACCCTGATTAGGATTGAAAGCTTGTTTGAATTAACAAAGTCACGAGAATATTTAGGAACTGCTGTCATAAAAGGATAAGTTTCATTTAATGAAGTTAGAGTTTACACTAATACTGACTGGTTCTAAGCACAGAAAGCACATCACAATCCAGCAACTTGCAACACTAAAGACAGGGTTTTGACACCAGTCACTATCAGAGGATAACCAGGTAACGAGATGCAGCCGGGGGTGAGGAGATGCACACAACGTGAACCAATCACACAACACAACAAATGTACAAGTTGCTGAATTGAACAAGACACAAGGAATTCACACGAGGGTTGTGAAACAACTGTATGAATAAAGGAGTCCTAAGACTATGGGTGGAAGTCATTTTCATCTTTTCAAGAGCTGCAAATATGTCATATTCATCAGTATGCATTCTTCCTGTATTTTAACTAGTTTATGGCCATTTCAACTTGTAATGAAAGGCCTGCTTTCAAAAAACCAGGTGTAAGAAAATACATTTTGAAGCATATTAGGTTATTGTTGGGAGGTATTCATACACTAAACTACAAAGCCGGGCACCATCTGAATGTGCTATCATCATTGCTTCTCTGCCACCTATTTGCTTTTCTGTCAGATGCTGACCATAGACTGTATAAAAAGATGGACGCAGCACTCGGGTCTGAAAACTGAGGCCAATGCGGAAATCTCAAATTTGCATTCTATTTAATGGCCAGCAGATGGCGACGTTGGTAGTTGCAGAAAGAAGTTCAATCCTATGAAGTCTGAGAAAAAGACCCTATTTTCCCCACTTCATTTATAATTTAAATAATGATTTTCCTCGCTACTGTATCCATCGCAAGTTTCGAGTCTCGATATATCATGTTAATTTTTGTAAATTATGGTCCCAAATAGACTAGGATAAAGGCAGTATATGCTTTAGGGGCGTGGCTATCCTCTGGTCCTTGTCTGATACGGTCAGACGCGCATGTAGATCCACCCCTTGCTCCTCCCTGGATATTCAATTCACGCTCTAGTCCAAAAGGAATCACATCTGGTTTCAAAATGACAAAATTGCGCAATTCAAATTGCTAAAATCGAGGCTTCCTCTATGATATGCTGAAACTAATGGGTGACGTCACGGTTTCTTCGTCCATCTTTTTAAACAGTCTATGATGCTGACAAGACAATAATTGCAAGCAGAAATGATTGTGGCCAGGATCTAAAGGTATACAATGGTCACTGAGGCCAAGCTACAAGAGTTAGCACATCTGCGGTAATTTTATCACTTACGTCACGGCTGATCTAATAATGACCCAAACCAACTTACAACTGGCCTTGCAGGACCCATATAGTAATACTAACACTTTTCCCCAGTTCCATCCAACTGTACAGAGGTCTCTTATCTGACAAACCAGAGATGGATGACTTTGGATACCCTCCAGCTTAACCATAACACCCCCTCTCCAAACACACAGTTTGACATTCCTGCAGTTTTGCACATCAGAAACAGGCAACCTCCGCATTATTCACTCCAAAGCTTGGCTTCTCTCCTTCTAGTTCTGTCTGTGTGCCCTATCTCCTCCCTCAGTCGTGCTTGACCTCCTCACCGCTCTCTTACTCATGGCACTAATGTTACAGTGTTCTGGATTAAAATAAGCCAGGCCTTCCTTACCCTTCATTTTGCATTGGACTGCTTTTTGAGGGAGGGCCAAGCCAGTACATTGCCAAATTCACAAAATAGTTCCTGAAGGACAGCTTGACTTCAATTGTCAACGAAGAAACTGCAAGCATGTAATCAGAAGCTAAGCATTTCCAAATTCTGTTAGTAATTAAACCAAATTCAAGTAATTTTTTAGTTTGAGCAAAGTATTTTGAAGCAACTCAGACCTAGGCCTTGTCCACATGTACACTGGTGTTTAAAAACATAGTATTTTGCACACAAACTGTAGCCATGCTCTAATATTCTCTGTTCCCCTATGTTTCACCTGTAATACTTTCCTTCATTAGCTCACTGTATACTAGAAGTCATCAGTTTTAGTTCCCATTGTGGGTCTCTCTCTCTCTCTCTCTCTCTCTCTCTCATTATGATTTTTTTGCATAATGAATGGTCATAAGGTTCAATCTGGCAACTATATGTGAATTAATTTTGGTCATTAAGAACAACCTTAACTTTTAGTTTGATTAGTTACTTTTTTCCCTTTTTTTACACAGTTGTTTCCAATATATCACAATGTTGATATGAAATCGTTATTCTTCAAAACAGTCATTTATTTTTTTGTCTAAATGTGCTGTATGATGGTAAATAACTGCACCAAACAAGAAACACACCTGCATAAGATTCATCAACAGTTTGTTAAAATACAATGATGGCAGTTGTGGTGGGAACAGAAACAGACACTGAGCGCACAGCGTCCCCCAAAGAAGATGGAAACTCTACTTTCAATCAGAGCTGAGCCTATTATCATTCTATAGTGTCTAGAGATGGGGTCAGCTTTTTTGATACTGCAGTTGATTTCAAGGTAAATAGACATTTCAGAGTTTCGGGATAATGGGTAAGGCAAGGATTAGAGGTTGGGGTTAGGGGAACAGTTAGGTTAGGGCAGGGCTTGAAATGGGGCTGCCGTACCTCTCCACATTGAAATGCATTGAAAAACTGCCGTCCCGTAGCAACTGCCTTATCATTAAGGACATCCACTGAAAATAGCCTGTTTTTTTTTTTTTTAGATAATGTAAGGCAGTGGACGGCTTGGAAAATATGGTCGTGTGCGTGTGTGCTTTCACTGGAGGATCACTGCATGTGATATCACTGCAGGCCTCCTGACTGACCTATCCTGACTTGGGGGGGGGGGGGCCGAGTTATAAACCCACCTTTCGGATGTCTGCGAATGTAATACCTTGCCAGAAAACAACATGCAAAACCTTGGAAATCAGCAATCAATGCAAAATTAGCTGTTTCACTGTATTGACGTGGAGGTTAAAATTTGTCGACACTGCCATAGGTAAAATTGCATTTTCAACATTATATGTAGGACACAAAAAAAGCAAAAATTTACGGTCGCTAACAAAAGTCTACTCAATTGTCCTGCCTGATGCCGAACGCCACAAACCGCCTCAAAAAAAGAAATCAGACCTCAGTTGATGAAAGAAGTCGATGTGCTCTCAACCAAGCTATAACCGTCTGCGCAGACGCATTTGACGCAATAGGCTGAAAAGAAAGCCAATGGCTTTGATGCTTTACAAGAGGATTCACGACTTGACTTTGTCGACCAGAGTTTCTTCATGTGGGTAATTAAAATTGAAGCGAAAACACCCGAGATGATATTTGAGAAATACTTTCAAAAGGGAAATGGTGACCATCCGCTCAGGGAACACCCCTAATAGACTTCTTATTACAAAATTGGCTGGCTACATTAGTATCTATGTGAACGTCGGGACCGGCTTATCTCTGTCAAAATAAGAGTTTTATTTTAACTGACAGAAGATTGTTTCACATGTTTTGAGAGATCGTTTAGATTTTGGTCGTCTGAGTTTTTGGTAGCCTTACTTGGAGTTAGCTCAGCATACATTGGTCATTTTGGGATTATCTCGTTGTGAATTTGTGTGGACTGATTCCTAGGCTGTTTTGATTACCCAGTGTCAAGAGACTCGGCAGTTTTAAATATTACGGCGACCGTTTTCAAGGGATTAGGATAAGGAATCGGGATTATGGTTACGAGAAGGGTTTGGGTTAGGATAAGGCAGGGCTTGAAATGGGGACTGCCGTACCTCTCTACTTTGAAATACATTGAAAAACTGCCGTACCTGAAGCAACTGTCTTTTGAATAATGGTTAACAGCCGATCGTTCAGCATTTCAACAAAGTTGCGTTATAACTGGGTATCCCTGAAGATTCCGAATACCATATGTAAACAATGACAACTTAGCTCTCCGGGCTAACTTTATAATGCCAGTGATTCTTGTCACCAGAAAGCCATGATAAGTTCGAGAGGGGGATGCATTCCTGCAGTTTTATACGGAGTTCTCTCAGATTGCTCCAGCAGTTCGGTTCTCGTACTTGCTCCAGCTACTTGTCTCGAATGAGGTTTGTACTCTAAAATAGCGTCTTTTTTTTTGTTTGTTTTTTTTTAAACAGTTTCAAAAGTTAACCTGAATATTGTGAACATTATTTGTGTTCTGGTTCTGTATTTTGATGTCATGCCTTCTGTTTATGGTTATGTCTTTTCTTTATTCTTTTTGTTTATTATACATTCCCGGTTTTCTGTTCTTGCCATTTTAGGTTTCGTTGCACTTGTCTCCCCTGTCTTGTTATCTGTTTGTTCAGTCCGTCTTCCGACTCTGTGCCTACTTGCTTCGGGTGGTTTCAATGGTTTCTGATGTTTCATATTACTTCAATTCTCGTTTACTTCCTTCGCCTTGCTTTCCTGGATTTCTAATAACACTAACGTTTATATTGTGTATCATAGTCCACTAACTTAATTAATCCATGTATATATGACTAACTTACGAATGAACACTTGGGTTAATTTTTAAAGCTGCACCTCTACTAATTATTACTAATTCAATCTCAGAAATCGCCCTGTTCTAGTCTCCGCCTCTTGTTTAGCTTTCCCCGTCTCTGCCTGCGTTTCAGCGAGATCTCTGGCATGTGCTTAATTGCTTTCCTGCACTCATTGTCTTTGCACTTACACTCCTTGACCGGAGCTATTTCTCTGTCATAGGTTGTCTGCATTGATCTTGTCCATGTCTTGGCTTTTACCAATTGTTGGGGTTGAAGACTTACCCATGAGTGCTTATCTCTGTAATTAGTTCTCGTGCAATTCACCTGTTCCCTGCATAGCATGTGACTTCCCTTGTGTCTATTTAGAGTCTTCACTGCAGTTCATTGTCTGTACATTGATCAGTAGTATTTTGTGCAGAGCTCCTCGTATGCTTATGGCGGCCGCCAAGCCAATGTTGACATGGAGATTAAAAAAAAAAATTTGAACTATGTATTATGATTGGTCATTATAAGTGGAAAACTTATTGTAATATATTACTAAACTGTCAAAATGTAAATAATTATGTACATATGTATAATATATTGAAATAAATACATTGAAACTAATTAATACTATTGTTGTCATTCCGTGACAATTTTCCTCTTGTAATTCCGTGACATTGACTTTTTGACATTTCTTGCCCATAAAGCAGGGTTAAAGTCAATATTTGTTTCTTTAACTGACAGTATTAACAAAAAACACCTTAAATATGAACATATTGAAGTTTCATAACTTAGCTATGATGGGAACATCACTTTCTGGATAGTTAAACACAACATTAAAAAAACCACGTCAATTTTGTGTAATTCTGTGACTGAGTAGTTTTTGCTTGTTTCCTCTATGAAAAATTTTCTAAAAATATATTTTCCCTTAATAATATTAAAGAACAAGGTAATACCTTCAATATAACATATCATTCTTGATTTTATCTTATTTAGTTGTAGAGTTACAGCCCGAAATGTAATGAGACTGTAATTCCGTGACAGCTTGGCGGCCCCCTTATTGTTTCTTCATGACTGTTTCACCCGACCTTGATATTGCCTAGCCATTCTGTTCTTGTTTTGTCTTTTTGGACCTATTTTCTGTACAACCACGATTACTGTTTTGGATGCCCTGTGCATGATCCTCTGTTCTGGATTTCGACTATGATTTTGGCTTGCTGTCTGTGTACCATCGCACATCTGGTTTTGACCCCTGCCTGTCTAGTCGACTTTGCTTTTTGGATTTCGTTTTTGGCTTGGCAATTCTTGTCTTCTGGTCCTGAACCTGTTTACAATAAAGGCTTACGATTCTTGGAATTCCTGCTCTCGCAAGTGGTTCCGGAACGCACCGTCACAATTTGAGCATAAAACCAACAAAATCTCGAATTACTGATTTCCCCCCCACCCCCCGCCCCCTCTCTCCCCTGTGACTGGGTTTATGAAATTACAGAATTGTAATCAAGGTATTTTATCGTGTTCTGGCTGGAGTAATCATTTGTTTGGCTGGAGCATTTGCTCATACTGGGTTTTTATGTTCCTGGTTTGGTCTATAATCAGGTACCTAATGAAACTGAAGGAGGATGATGAGGCTTGTCGTGGCGCACTCCAGTCTGGAAATGTGCTGCTTTATCATAAACTGGCCCCACTGCTGAAGCAGGAGCAGAAGGGAGTGTACCAACTATGCATGCTCCAGGCCACAGGTATGGGCATAGTAAATTGATGGTGGACTTTTTTTTTTTTTTTTTGTCTGTGTAAATGGGCAAGAAGGGTGTTTTCTGCTGGGAACATGTGCTTGCAGCCAAGGCATTGTGAAGGACATATTTTGTTACAAAATTTGGCCGCCAACTTCATGAAATGCTCACGACATGACTGTTGATACTTCGAAAGAAAGTGGAATGAAGTATTGTCCTAATATTTTTCCGTGTCCTAATATTGTGTTACGACCATAAAACATAAAACAATCTGTGCAAGCCTGTATAAAAAGATGGACGCAGCACCCGGTTCTGAATAAAGAGGCCAATGCGGAAATTGAATTCCATTTAATGGCCAGCAGATGGCGACGTCGGTAGTTGCAGAATTGGAAAAGTAGTATTTGAATTTTTATCACCATTGTAACGCATTCGTACAGTTTAGAATGGAATGAGCCATATATGCCATCATCCCATTCCTTCCTTGCTAGAACTCTCTAACCGCTCACTACTTTTCAATTAAATTTAATGTGTGACCTCATTTTATTGTGTAGATGTGCGCGTCCTCCTGGACCTAGTCGAATTTATTATATATTTAGCAATATATTATATATTGCTGATCGATGTATAGGAACAGTAGATGATTAGAAATTGATATACCCAGGAGGTGGCAGTAATTCACCACATAGTTTCTCAATTTGCTAATTACATGAGGGAGATTTCAGTGATGACAATATTACAAATATTACGTTATATTGTCTGCTTGTACTTCATGGTGTACTAAAGTCGAAGTAACTATTGTTGATGTCTTCTCATGCTGATGATTCTGTGCATGGATGCCAGAGAAATGTGTACTGATTCTAATTTCTTCGAATAAATTTTTTATCGCTGTTTTAGCTTTTGTGTTGTAATGGATGAGCAGCTGCTTAAGAGAAACCAACTGTGTCAGCATCTACTGATGCTACAAACAACCACTTAGTGCCAATTTACATTGTGATATGTGTGATACTAGTTTGAGTTCAACTGCTTCTTACACACCCTACTAGTTTGAGTTCAACTGCTTCTTACACACCCTACTAGTTTGAGTTCAGCTGCTTCTTACACACCCTTGAGTGGTCAGGTGAGCTACAGGGCCCCAGGCACTAATTTTTGCGTATTGGCGACGTGATGTAGGCGGAGTCAAGCGTTTAACTCCACCTGTGTTGAGCCCTGCCCCGATTTGCAGTCTGCAGTCAGGGGTACTTGCTATTTTTAGGCTGCGTTCGCATAGTCAAAAAATCACGTCCGATCGTCTGATTTCAAACCACTTTTTTTAAGCCTTTGCGGAAAACGTCATGAGGTAAAGGGAAGGTATCAGGCGGAATTCATAAGGGCTTAGGCCAGGGGTGTCAAACTGACCCGTAAACGGGCCAAGAGGCTGCAGGTTTTCACTCCCAACAATGCTGAGGCGCACCTGATACAACTAATCAGTTGTGCAGGCCTAGATCAGTTTATTAAATCAGTGCTTTCAGGTGAGCTTCTGCTTGGTAGGATTGAAGACCTGCAGCCTCTTGGCCCGTTTACGGGTCAGTTTGACGCCCCTGGCTTAGGCAGACAACCGGGCTAATCTGAATGCGCTTACACGAGGCAACGTGATCATACGTCTCCTCCCGTTATGTTCGTTTGTTTTCGTGATTGGCCGGATGGATGGTAGTCGCTATAAATGTTGTTGCCACAGTGTATTGTGAAACGGCGTTATCTCCTTTCTTTTCGTAAAGGATGGCTCATTGTACCCTATGTTAATGGTGATAAGTTGGGAAGCATTGAAGCACCTTTCCTTACATTTAGTGAATTCGAACACACTTATCATGGCTGGCACATTAATGATTCCAGGTCATTTTCTAGGATTTAGGAACTTTCTTGAGCAAAAAAAGCCATTTGAACGTGGTCATCTCCTTCACCAGAGGAGGTCCCTCTTTGTCACGATTAATGTGCATACTCCGAATTTACATCCTAAGAAAGTGAATCTGCTTAACTGCAAGTCATAATCTGATTCCATCCTTGCCAGTCCATGAGTCCATCATGCATTGTATTTATTTTAGTTAAGTTACTCAGGCATTATGGTTTTTGTATTAAGATGTTTCTATGTAAGTTTGAGGATTCAAAGTATTATTTTTAGCTTTAGTCAAAGGAATTGAAAAATTTAAGTTGGTTTCCATTGCCAGTAATCATTGAGGAAAAATGCTGGCTTGATTTTTACTTGCTGTTGAGCAGATTTACTTTGCTCAAAGTTGTGAGCTTGCGCAGTAACTGTGACACAGCTCCTTTGAGCCTTTATTACGTTTTAAATAAAATGTTGCTTCTATAATTAAATCACAATAATTATGAGTGTTTAATAAATAATCCCTTGTATGCTGTAGACAAATATTAATTTGGTGGTGAACAGAGCAGTGATTTCCTGTGTATTCTGTGTATTATTCAAGAAGTTTTTATTAACTTGTTTGGATTCTCTTTATGCAGATGTCAAAGCAGTTCTGGAAAAACTTGGGACAGATGAGCAACTGTTAAATAAATCTGCCCTTATTGGCTGCACAGAGAGTGGTGTTGCACAGTTCTCCCTTGATGTTGGTAGGATCACATGCATAAAATTTAAGTGTGCTTTTTCCAAAACTGTAAATTACTTTGAAGTTGGTAATACTGGATATGACCTCTGACCTGTACCTCTTAACCCTCATCCTACCGTGTTATTTTACACCTTAATCCATCCGATTATGTCCCCAGGATGCTTTTTGCTTAGAAAATACAAGTTAAACAATAATTTGTAAATTTAACAGCTCTAACATACACTGCTCAAAAAAATAAACAACACTAAACACTTAAACAACACAATGTAACTCCAAGTCAATCACACTTCTGTGAAATCAAACTCTTCACTTAGGAAGCAACACTGATTGACAATCAATTTCACATGCTGTTGCGCAAATGGAATAGACAACAGCTGGAAATTGTAGGCAATTAGGAAGACACCCCCAATAAAAGAGTGGTTCAGCAGGTGGTGATCACAGACCAATTCTCAGTTCCTGTGCTTTCTGGCTGATGTTTTGGTCACTTTTGAATGCTGACGGTGCTTTCACTCTAGTGGTAGCATGAGACGGGCTTTACAACCCACAAAAGAGGCTCTGGTAGTGCAGCTCATCCAGGATGGTACATCAGTGCGAGCTGTGGCAAGAAGGTTTGCTGTGTCTGTCAGCGTAGTGTCCAGAGCATGGAGGCACTACCAGGAGACAGGCCAGTACATCAGGAGACGTGGAGGAGGCCGTAGGAGGGTAACAACCCAGCAGTAGGACCGCTACCTCCGCCTTTGTGCAAGGAGTAACAGGAGGAGCACTGCCAGAGCCCTGCAAAATGACCTCCAGCAGGCCACAAATGTGCATGTGTCTGCTCAAACGGTAAGAAACCGACTCCATGAGGATGGTATGAGGGCCCGACGTCCACAGGTGGGGGATGTGCTCACAGCCCAACACCGTGCAGGACGTTTGGCAGTTGCCAGAGAACACTAAGATTGGCAAATTCGCCACTGGCGCTCTGTGCTATTCACAGATGAAAGCAGGTTCACACTGAGCACATGTGACAGATGTGACAGAGTCTGGAGATGCCGTGGAGAACGTTCTGCTGCCTGCAACATCCTCCAGCATGAGCTGTTTGGCTGTGGGTCAGTAATGGTGTGGGGTGGCATTTCTTTGGGGGGCCGCACAGCCCTCCATGTGCTCGCCAGAGGTAGCCTGACTGCCATTAGGTACCGAGATGAGATCCTCAGACCCCTTGTGAGACCATATGCTGGTGCGGTTGGCCCTGGGTTCCTCCTAATGCAAGACAATGCTAGACCTCATGTGGCTGGAGTGTCAGCAGTTCCTGCAAGACGAAGGCATTGATGCTATGGACTGGCCCGCCCGTTCCCCAGACCTGAATCCAACTGAGCACATCTGGGACATGTCTCGCTCCATCCACCAACGCCACGTTGCACCACAGACTGTCCAAGAGTTGGCGGATGCTTTAGTCCAGGTCTGGCAGGAGATCCCTCAGGAGACCATCCGCCACCTCATCAGGAGCATGCCCAGACGTTGTAGGGAGGTCATACAGGCACGTGGAGGCCACACACACTACTGAGCCTCATTTTGACTTTAAGGACATTACATCAAAGTTGGATCAGCCTGTAATGTGTTTTTCTACTTTAATTGAGTGCGACTCCAAATCCAGACCTCTGTGGGTTAATAAATTTGATTTCCATTGATAATTTTTGTGCGATTTTGTTGTCAGCACATTGAACTGTGTAAAGAACAAAGTATTTAATAAGAATATTTCATTCAGATCTAGGATGTGTTACTTTAGTGTTCCCTTTATTTTGAGCAGTGTATTTCTTGGGTTCTTCTACACACATTGCATTGAATAATAAGGGGTAATGACCTTGCTTCTTCAACAAGTTCCTCTGAACATTATAAAAATCACAAACTCATTGAACAATCTTGCATTTTTACTGTTTTCCTCTTTATCAATACATGTAGTTTTAATCTCAAAGGATATTTAATCTAGGTATATTCACTAAATACCCTGAGTGGCTAGCACTATTTTTTTTTTTTTTTTAAGCACAGCTGTCACAAATAGCCTGCAGCTTGCTGTGGGTTGGGCACACTGGCCTCTTCCAGGTGGCACATTCCTGCCTGACCTTCTTGTCAATCTCATGAGGCCAAAGGCGACGCCTTTTTCTCATTTTCTCTCTAATAGCACCTGAGCCTGAACATGTTGTGCGGGTTGAGCTGGCTGATCATTGCCTGCTCCATGAAGTTGCATGCACAGCCTCACCTGCACGGGAAGGGTAGGGATGTTTACTCAATGCTCCATTTGAGGTGTGACAGGTGTCTTTTTTAGGTCCTCCAGGAAGACATGTCTCCTGTGTTTTCCCTCAGCTGCCTCCCATTGTGGAAAGTTTTCCATCCAGACAATAAAAGCTGCTACAGCACCCATGTTAATCATGTTTCCAAAGGGAACTAGAAAAGCACTGAGTGCAGAACCTCCGCCAGGGGGCAGCAAAGCCTAAAGCACGGCGATTGGAACTCCGGCCCATTGGAAAGACTTGAAATCTTGAACTTTGGCGTATATCTCAGCTGTACTTTGGCCTAGATATGCCAAAAATTTTATCACCTCTTCCTTGAGTTAATACCCACCTACCCTGAACATTTCGTCAAAATCCGGCCATAAGTTTCTGAGTTATGTTGTACACAAACAAACTGCACCGAAAACGTATACCTCCTCGGTGGAGGTTAATAACAGGCCAACGATTGACTTTTCTTCTTGCTGTATACATGCTTGCCAGATAATCTAGACTTTCCACACCACACTTGGTCTGGTTGTAATGAAGAATGATTTTTGCTTTCTGTGCCTCCTTCAGCTCTTATCACGATGCTTCATTGACAGACGGAGAGCTGCTTTCTTCTGACTAGGCACTAGGAAACCAAAGTTAATTGGTCTTTGAATCCAAACATTGAAATTTGTGCCTCTCTCTTTGGTTTTTGGCTTTCATGGCATCAGGCATTTCTGCCGTGTTTGATCTGATCGTTCCAACATATGTCAGGTCATCATTCAGCAAGTCCTGGGTATGAGGCCCAGATGCAATGAAACTGTCCGCAGTGACATTTCGTCCACTTTGACGCACCGGTGCCACAATTTCCTTCTCAACTCTTGGCCCCAGACCAACTTTTCTTTGAACTCTAGCCCATCGTCCTATGTAAACTTCACATTTCAGTGGTTAAATTGGTCTCTGCATCATAGCATCATTATATTTTTACTCCATATTTTGCAGGATTACGCCATATTTTGAAATGATTTACTGCCATTTTCAGCAGTAATAGTTTGAAAATGTAGTTTAAAGTAATTAGCCAAAACAAATAAAATATGTTGTTTTGTCCGGTGTATGATTGGACACTTAAAGATAAGTTTTAATTACTTTAACATTGCTTTGCAATTCAGAACATTATGTTTGTTCCATGTGGCAGATAGACTGACAACTTCACAAAATATTAGCCTGGTGTGGCATTCAGTATTAAAACGATACTGGTATTTTCAGGATCACAGTCCTCATTATAATGTGTTCAGAGAGAGCACACTCAGACCACACTTATGTTCGAACTCGGCCATCCTTTTTGTCCAAACTACTCACCTGTAATGTTTCATGACTGCATCTTAAAAGGTTGCCATGCTATCATGTTCACAAGAATATTCCACAGAGAGACAGACACACAAACACCCCCTAAAATAGTGAAAAGAAATCTTTAATGGCAGTTGTGTAGAGGTTTCAAGCTTTAAAACTTGTTTTATTCAATTTTTCCTGGATGACACCCTCACAGTCCAACTAAAAACAATCCCAGCGTTGCTTTTGCGGGTGGTTAAAAGTCTGAGACTTTGATTTGCTAGTGGCCTGTGCTCAGTTGTACTGACTTCTTAATGTGATCTGTAGATTTGTTTCCACGGTAGTCTTTTCAGCTTCCAGTATTGAGCTTGAAAACTGCTGAACACTTAACAATTTGCCCTGGGTTTGTTTCACTTTTAGAGCTTGTACAATGCCTCACTGCCCACAGTTTGATGTCAAATGCTACAGGGTGTCTGGAGAAAGTTGCTGTGGAGGAGATTTGTGAAGCAGCCTTCATTGACCTGAGAAAAGCCTTTTTCCTGCTGAAATCTACAGAAGCTCCTTTGGTAACCAAGGTGATTGTTTTGCACCTCTGTGCCATGGCTGCTTATTGCTGTTACTGGAGATCTACCCTCCAGTAGGTTTTCACTTCAACCCTAATTCAGCATTCTTCAACATTTAGTAGCTCAACAATATCTCCACCTATTAAAAGATGTGTGTATTGCTAGTGATGGATTGAAAACCTACAGGAGGGTAGATCATCAGGAACAGGACTTGGCATCCCTGTTCCCCGCCATTGATTATCCCTGCTGTGATAGGTGGTCTTCTGGCTTCAAAAGTGGGCTGTGTACAGCCAATTCCCACTCTAACCTGAGAATTTCAGTGCATGTGGAAATTTAGTTCAGATTAAGGGTCACCAGCCGCCTGTGACTTTCCTTGCTATAAATGTGGGGCCCACTTATGGGAGTCATTGGACTTCAATACCTGCTTTGCCCTGCAGAATGGCAACCACTAATTCCCATGGTTGTTATTCCTGCTTGGTTCATTTTGAGTACACTCAAAGCTGCTAGTCTGGTCTCCACATTAGTAATCAAATCCATATGTAAATCACGCAAGAATTAAAGCCATTTGACTTTGTCGCTCCAAATAGACCTCACAGTACTTGTCTATAAATAAAATTCAATTTGTAGTCAGCTATAAGTTGACTGTAACGTTGACCCTGTATTTTTGCAAATATGTATTTTTCTGTTCATGACTGAGCATTACTGGTGCAGGGACAGGCACTTCTTCGCTGGCACCAGAGCCATGCCTTCTGCAGCGCCACCGGCCAGCCTACACAGAGTAATCAGGCAGGCAGCCAGCGTGTGTGCCTCGCAAATGGCGCTACCTACTACCCCCAGGTAAGGGCTGATGGGAGAGACACCACTGCTGACTCCTTATTATCCCCCGCCGCACGATTAGCGCGAAGCGGGGGATATAGCATAGGGCTCCGTCCGCACGTACGTAAGTCCGTCCAGACACATAAAATTGAGGCAGCGCGGGATATTGCCACGTTGGTGGCATACACTTGTTATTTCACTGGCATTGCCTCATATGGCCATTTTTATGTCTCCTCCTTCCTGGTGGGGGGAGACATATTGTTTTTGCCTGAATTTCCGTTGGCGTCGGCGTTCCCATTTGTTTCCGGTGCATAACTCTGAAAAAATTTGACCGATTCTCACCAAATTTGATGTACTGTCTCTCCATAACATGTACATGTGCCTTTTGAGGGTTTGAAATGCTTTTGAATTTTATTTTTTCTGTTTCCATGGCAACAATTTGGACTTAGGCATATTGAAGGGTGGGACTCGTTTCCGGACCGTAACTCTAAAATGTGAAATGGGGGAAGGGGGAGACATCTGTTTTTACGTGTAAATAACCATTCTAGTCTTACCTGTGTTTGATATTCACAATAAATGTAGTGTTCCTATGAGGCATTCTCTCTCCCATGTATGTATTTATGCCCGTCTTTCTTTTTGCCTGTAAAATGCTTTTAATGAAATGATCACATTCCTGTCATGAGAATATATTGATGTCAAATAGAGACTGTCTGTACAAGATGAGTGCCTTCAGTGCCGCATTAGCTTTTGTTCTTCTTGCAGATGGCGCCAGTGGTAATAGTCTTGGTGTCTGATGGCAGGAGATGTCTTTTGGCCCGCCAGTCCACCTTTCCCCAGGGGATGTATAGTGCACTGGCAGGGTTCTGTGACATGGGTAAGCTGAGCTTACATGCTCACTTGCACGTAATAGTTAATTAATGAAGTATTCAGCTGTTTTTTTCTTTGTCTTTATTACCCCGCTCCCACCCGAGAAGGTGGAGCGCAGGTATTATAGTCGCCTTGGTTTGTGCATTTATTTATTTGTTTGTTACCAAGATTACCAATAAACCACAGCCTTAATGTACACCAAACTTGGCCAAAAATTCGGCCATGACTCGAAATAGATTCCATTAAATTTTGGAATGAATTAGGTCAAGGTCAGAGGTCACCAAAAAGGTCAAAATTGAGGCTGTGGTTTTCTCGGAACCTTGCTAATGAACAAATGAATAATGTACATACCAAAGTAATTGCAATACCCTTGCCCAACCCCTTTCACCTTGAGTGCCCTTGAAAGGTGAAGCCCAAGCACACATGTACCCAAAAAGTTGATCGACTTATTCAACAGGTAAAATATGTTTGAGGGGCTGGGTTTGGCCTTGCCTGGCATGGCATCTTGTTAATAATTAGTTTTGTGTCCCCTTTATCTTTAATTTTCTTTTTTGGGGGAGCACCCCTTTTGTCTCACCCTGAACACAGCTGAACTGTTTCAGTCCACTGCAGTGACCTGCTGTCATTGCCTCAGTCAGGAGGAGGATGTTGTACTGTGAGATTCCTCTGACTCGGTAACATCACCAATCATACAAAGCCTTTGCTGCCAGAACATATGGCAGTCAGCAAATAATTTGCTAGTACAGCTACATATTAGCGCTGGGGAGTGATGAGACAAATGAAAATTTACTGGTTTAACTCCTATTACCCCTTCGGAGCTGAGCCAACTGCTGCCTCGCCCATGCAGACCTCCAGCCGTAACCCATAATGGCGTAGTTGGAATTCGAACACCGGACCACTGGACTCTGAGACAGATGTCTCAGCCGTGCAACTTTGAGGCCTCCCCTTTCATCTTTTAAGTACTTTCAGTACCTTTTTGGGAAAATCAACTGTGAAGATTTCTGTTCAAGCTCCCGTAGGACATATTCCTATTTTTATTATCTCCGGTATCACCCCGTGTCCAAAAAAAAATTTGGGATGCCGTGTAAAATAGAAATTAAAACCGAATGCAATGATTTGAAAATCATTAAAATTCTATATGTTATTGAATGTAGCACAAATACAACATATCAGATGTTGAGACTGAGAAATTTTATAGTTTCTTATTTTTATTTTTTTTAATATCTGCTCATTTTGAATTTGATGCCACCTTCAAGTTCAAAGAAATTTGGAATGGGGGCAGCAAAAGACTCGAAATTTTCTGATATTAAAAAACTACACCTGGTGCAACATCTAACAGCTAATTACGATAGTTAGCTGCAGTTCAGTAACATTGTTGGATTTAAAAATAGCATCCCAGATAGGTTGAGTGTTTCAGAAGTAAAAATGGCAAGGGCTTCACTACTCTGTGAAAGACTGAATAACAATTTATGAATAATGTTTTTTTAATGTAAAATTGCTAAGAATTTTGGGGAAGTCATCCATCTATGGTACATAATACTAAAAGATTCAGAGAATCTGGAGAAATCTCAATGTAAAAGAAAAGGCAAAAAACCAATCTTGAATGGCCATGATCTTCAGGCTCTCAGGCAGATCTCCATTAAAAACGCAAGATTCATAAAAACACAAGATTTTGTTGTGGAAATCACTGCATGGGCTCAGTGACACCTCTGAAAACTATTGTTAGTGAACACTGTTCACCACTGAATCCACAAATCCAAAATTCATTCATTCAACCTTTGTTTTAATTTGAAAGTACACTGAGGTTGATCCCTCATTTGCAAGGTAGCTGAGTAAATAATAAACAAGGTTCTAGACACCAGAGGCTTATTTTAAAACACTGGGTAAACATTACCATTAAACTCTTAAAACTCTACCATATTAAGATTAAACAATGTAAATAAGATCCAGAAATGCTGTCACTGTCCTTGGACTCAAGCTCATTCAAGATCGAATGAGGTGAAGAGGAAAACTGTCCTGTGGCCTGATCAATCAAAATGTATATTTCTTTGGAAATCATGGCCGCTGTGTTCTTTGGGCTAAAGAGGAGAGGGACCATCCAGCTCTTTATCAGTGCACATTTCAAAGGCCAGCATTCATGAAAGTAAGGGGGTGCATTTGTGCACATGGAATGGGTGACTTACACATCTGTTAAGACATCATTAATGCTGAACAAGGAATACAGGTTTTGGAGCAATATATTCTGCCATTCAGACATCTTTTTCAGGGAAAAACACCACTCTGCACACATAACATAACAGGACTCCATAATAAAAGAGTCTGGGTTCCAAACTTGGCCTGCCTGCAGTCCAGACCAGTCACTCACTGAAAATACTTGACGCTTTGTGAAATAAAAAATTACAAAGGCAACCACAAAGTGTTGAATTATAAAATCCTATATCAAGCAAGAATGGGAAATTTTTCTGCTGTCGTGTTCATGGCATCAGTTTCAAAATTTTGTTTTATTGTTATTATTATTCAAAAAACAATAACATTTCTCAGTTTCAAAATTTTATGTCATGTTTGAACTATTTTCAATTAAATGTAAAGTTTTAAGTTCATTCTCACTCTGCCTTCTTTGAACTGTTTCTCTTTGGCATTTTATTAAGGTACTCTTGAAAAAGAGAAACCTGTTATATGTGGGTCTCTCCAGATTGAGCGTAAAAAAAGTAGTAACATTCAGTTCATTTTTGGGCACATTTTCAGTTAATTAGTTATTATTGATTAAATTCATTAAACAGCAGTGAGACAGCACAATCAAATGTAGCAAAGTGAGCTGTAAGAATTATGACCTCAGTATTACCAGTTTTTAATGCAGGGAGTGTCGTGCTGATGGATTATAGGAGTGCGGCACAGCCTCTGTTTGGTGATGATTGTGTCATTTCTGCAGGAGAGACAATGGAGGAGACGCTGAGGAGGGAGGTGGCAGAGGAGGTGGGGCTGGAGGTGGAGTCCCTGCAGTATTCGGGCTCTCAGCACTGGCCTTTCCCCCACAGCTCTTTCATGATTGCCTGCCATGCCACTGTCAGCCCTGACAGAGCGCAGGTACTCACTGTGTGCTCATGCCCAATTTGTGCATATGCTTGTGGGCACATATAGCTACACTTGTGAGGACCAACTCTTGAGAAACCGCCAATGTTGTAGACACATCTGGGGTTTTTTTAAGACATTTTGGGTGGTTTCGGAGAGAATTATGGAGGATTATCGCTAATTTGTTAAAGTTAGGGGTATGATTACAGTTAGGATTCGGGTTAGGCTTAATTTATTTGTGGTTAGGGTTTGGGAAAGACTGTACAGAGTGAATGAAAAAAATCAATACAGTGTCCTCACAAGTATAGCTATTGCTAAGTGTGTTTGCGTGAGAGTGAGAGACAGTCTAGGTGGGAGAGAAAAGATGAGAGCAAGATTAAAACTAACAATAGAGCTGCTGACTCATGCTCAGATTATGTGTATGCCAGTGTATATTTCCATAATTCCATCACAGACTCAAAGCACAAAAGCAAATTTTGTTCTCTAACACAAACTTGATTGTTATATAGGAACTAAACAAGCTTTGCTTCTTTCTCAGTATAATCACTTTACAATCTTATTGAAAAGTCTCATGTAACATTAATATTCCCGAATTGTGGCTGTCTACTGTGCCATGATTGGATTGGTGCTTACATGTTCATGACTTGCCCTGCCAGATCAATCTGAATGGGGCAGAGCTGCAGGATGCAAGATGGTTCACGCTTGAGGAAATAAAACACGCTCTTCAGGGGGAGGTCCCAACTCGAAACGCTAAAGGAGAGCCTACTGCACTCTGGGTGCCTCCCAGCTACGCCATAGCCAATAAACTTATCCGGGAGTGGGCTTATCAGCAGAAGAGGTCATAAATGAAGGGTAGGGCTGTTGGAGTCCAGGGTTCTTGATCCATTCACTGTTCAGGATGAGCCCTGGCTCAAAGGTTTGCCCCCTCTTCCCCTGGAAAATGGCTCTTGACGGATATATGCTGTAGGTCTCTATCAGGCTGACGGTCTCATTCATTTGCAAATTTAAGGACTATAGTGTCATTATTGAGTGTTCTGCTTTTAAGGAGAGATTTTTGAAATTATGTATTGACATCGCTGCTAACTTTAGCTTCTGCACTGCCTAGTGTTTAACACATCGAACACAGCAGTTAAAGTTGGCTATACTTGGCGTCTTTCATCTGCTGTAAGCATAGAAAGTCCCATGACTGACTACCTTTTAAATTCAAATTGTAAGACCAATTTTGGAGTTGTGGATGTTCCTTTATGCCTGATTAACATTATTCTGCATCCTCAGGTGGCTTTTGGCCAGTGTTTTTTATGCTTAAAGGAGGACTATCTTGGCTGGGAAAGTTGGGTGTTATTTTTTCAATATATCATGAAAAAAGCTCCTACAACTTTGTTTTCTTTATTTTGCAATTTCTTTCATTTTTATGAGCGATTTTACAAAACTAACGGACCGCGCCATTTTCACAACAGCAGACGAAAATTCACCCTCGATCCGTGACGTCAGTGCGGCTGTCTGTGCCATGAATTTCCATTCTCCTGTGGTCCTGCATTGAGACTGTTGAATGACCAAGATATTCCCGCTTCCTTTATGGGGCAAACAGACGAGCTAGATTATTACCTTTTTCTATTCGACACAACTTTAATCTAGAGGTGAACTAACATCAGAGGCCATTTGAAATGCTTCCGGAAAGAAAAGTGTGATTTGAAGTCTGCTAATTACAAGCAAGGCTGGACAGCTGCCGTCACCTTAGCATAATTTTGCTCACCTTAAATCAATTACCGTGTACTTTGCCTAACTTGAAATCAAGCCATTTTTTCAGCCAACTGACCAAACAAAACCGAAATCAAGCCAATAATGATTTAGAAGTGATGATGAGAAGCAGACAAACCGAACCAGGATACCGTGCTAGATTGAAATAATGTCAGTAATCTGAATAAATAGCAGACCTCTGAATTCCACCTCTCGTCGGAAAACTTTCGCGTATTATTAAAAAAGATCTCATAAAAATAAAATCATGTAAGATGGCCCTGGTTTTTAAGTGTCTATAAATATACGCAAAGTAGAAAACATTGTGTGAAGTGCATCAAATGTGAATGTGAGAGAGAAATTATTTTCGCATTGCAAGCAATGGACAAATGCACCGAAGACGGGGCAAGCACGTTCAGGCAAATCTGTGCAGCAAATTTCAAACATTTTTTTTATTTGATAATTGAACAAGATTCGCACGCAGCAGCCAAATGTAATAATCAAGCAAACATTCAGGCAAACTGCATGCTGAACTAAGCAAAGTTAAGGTCTTCAAAATCATCCTCCTCTACTCTGCAACTGCTTTCACCCCATTCCCATTTATTTGGCTCAATTTGCAATCAAACAGTTGATTTGCTCAATGAGCAAATTTTAATTGGTTGGTAGTCTAATTTTAGATGTCCATGTATTCAGACATATTGACATTGCATGCATCGTGTACATGAATGCATGTGGCAGCCACAGTGACGATATGATCTTGCAAGTTCTCATGCCACTTGTGGCGTTAATGGCGACCTCATGGAAAGAGCAATTCTGGCTAATTAATGGCTATTTAGAAGAACAGGGGGTATGACTGGACAAAAAAATTGACCTTGGATATTATGTAGGAGTTAATTACTATAAGATTAAGTCAAGACGTGTAGGTCAGTATAGTCCTCCTTTAAAGGTTACCTCCATTTTGTGCCGTGAGGCCCGGTTGCCCTGGTGCATTAAACAGTATAACTACCTCATATAATATTCCCTGAAAATAATGCATGAGACAGTGAAAGGATGTGATTGTTTGATACTGTGATTTTCTTTTCCTGCATTTTTACCAGTTGTAACAGATTAATAAATTATTTTAGTCCCCTCATTTTCAGTTCTTTTTTTGCGTACATTTCAGAGATTGATTTTATGTAATATCTCCCTGTGCATCAGTAATGTGCCACAATAATTTGACACTCTGGGTCGAGATTAAGCCCACAGTTTTTCTGCACGGATTGGATCAGAAGTGTACAAGGTGATGGCAAAGACATGGTAATTCTTTAATGCAGCATGCTGCACAATAGCGACACCTTTGGTGGGTTCCATCCATGCAGTGTAGCTGCTCAGTATTTCCTCTGGTGCTGCAGTTCAGCTTACATAGTGGACAGTTGAGTGGAAGGGGAAAGCCAGAGTTGGCCATAGGCTATATACCGTATGCTACCTCTGGTAGAGAGAGTAAGTTCAGATGTGCTGTATCATATTCCCTGCCTTAATAATTTCACTACTTAGCAAATTCAGGTGATGAAGCACTTGATTTTTTTTTACTGCTGAGAAATCAAATTAAATTTAATGCATTCTGCAGTTGAAACATAAAAGAAAATTTAAGTGATTGCCTCAATATCCTCGAGTCTTTGTTTTTGCAGTTGTAGTCAAGACAAATTTGGGATGCATAACAAAGTCTGAATGACCTCAAAGTTTGCGCAAACTTCTCATATTCGCTTACTCAAATGAGCCAAAACATTTTAGCCACTTGCAGTTGAAGTGATTATTATCCCCCGCCAACACGGAGTGGGAGGGGGATATAGGTTTGACCTCCGTCCGTCCGTCCGTCCGTGCGTCCGTCCGTCCGAGATAAAGGGGACAGCTTTACTCAGAAACTACTACAGATACAGTAACCAAATTTGGTGTGTAGCTTCAGACCATAAAGGCCTTGATCGAGTTCGAAAATGAGAAGCGCCCGATTGGCGGGGGATGTTGTAGACCATGTCGACTTGTTATAATTATCTTACAACAATGGTGCCTCTCAATATCTGCAAACAGAACTTGAACAGCAAGCAGACAGTCAGTTCTCAAAGTCAATTCTTTGGATGTGGGAGAACGGGGCTCTGAGGGACTTTGACAAGCTCCAAAACATTATGCCAAGATTGCTGGGTTGGAACATCTCTGAAGTGGCAAGATGCACTACAAAAAATTTAGCAAGCATTCTAATTATCCCCCGCAGCATGATTAGCGGGAAGCGGGGGATATAGCACTGGGCTCCGTACGTCCGTCCATACGGACGCATAAAATTGAGGCGGCAGGGGATATTGCCATGTTAGTGGCAAACACTTGTCTTGTATTTAGACTTAGAGTGCTTCTTTTCTCAGAAAAAAAAATCTGCCACTGATACGAGATAATTATGACTAATTTCTAGATTTGTCCTTTGGGTAAGAAAACTTTACTTATCACCTGGACAAATCTAGAAACTAGTCAAAATTTTATATCAGCGGCAGATTTTTTTTTTGTGGAGTTGAGAGTGCTTACCAGCTGTGGTCTGAGGATGGACGAACCATGGTGACTGGGTTTTTAGACATTGAAGGCTCAACCAGGCTTGAGGCATCATAGGTTATCCCATCCGGTTTAAACTCACAGAAGGGCTACTGTGCCATAAGTCACAGAAAATTGTTATAATGGTTGCCGGATGGTGGTTAATGGTGATTAATAATGGTGATATGGTAGCACACAGTGCATTGCACCTTGCTGCATGTAGGGCTTTGTAGCCACAGGCCATTCAGAATGACCGTTCTAGGTCCTGTCTACCACTGCCCCCTGTGGGCATATAAGCATCGGAACAGGACCTTGAAGCAAATGGCAGACGGGTGCTTGGTCCGATGAGTCCCATTTTGGCAGGGTATGCGTGAGCACCTTAAACCTGGAGAAGAGATGGCACCAGAATACACTATGGGAAAAAGACAAGCTGGTTGAGGGTTTGTGTGCCTCCAGGGAATATTCTGCTCCCAGACTGTATAAAAAGATGGACAGCACGACCATGACATCACCTATTGGTTTCAGCATACCATTTAGGAAGCCTTGATTTTGCCAATTTGAACAGAGGCATTTTGTCATTTTGAAACCGGATGTGATTTCTATCAGATGAGAACGTGAGTTGAAGATCCAGGGAGGAGCAAGGGGTGGATCTATGGGTGGATTTGACGAGGACCAGAGAAGAAAGAATATCTGGCTTTATCCTTTGAGTGGCTGAGAGCAAAAGCCTACTAACTGACATTTTCCCTGAAATGAGATTGTATTCTCATTCCATACAAAATTGGCAGAATTTTATTGTGCTATGATCAACAAATTAAACTCATTCCTAATGGAATCATCAGAGGGCGTCTTGCCCTCTACATTGAAGAACAAGTGTTCTGCGCATGAGGCTACTATCTGCAAAATCCAACATGGAAGCGTTCAGCCAACTGAGTGTCCAAGAAATACTAGACCGTATTCTTGTGCAGATACGGACAGTGACGTGGATGATGATAGCCGTGACCATGACTATGAACCTGACAAAGGTGCGTATGACTGGTTAGCTGCAATACAATTTTGATGCTTTTACCCATCTATCTTGGCAGGCTGATTTTAGATGATGGATGCAAGGTGTGTGGGTGTGTGAGCAGGTAGGTACTAATGGGCACAACCACAGCCGCAGGGGGTAATTATCCGAAAGGATAATTGCCTGAGGGGATAACTGCCCACGGGGGTATATGACCAGGGGTAAACATAATTTCAGTTAGTAATCATTAGATGGCAATATGTCGTTGTGCAATAAGCTACTAACAAACAACTTAGGCCCTTGAATCTTTATTTCGGGGATAAATGACCAACTTATTTTAACACAATTTTCTGGAGTCATTCCAGTAACGAAAATATGCGTATTTTGTTAGTACAAAATGGTGATTTTTCTGTTCAAACAAAACTTCAAATCTTATTTACTCAGAACTTGAAAAAAGTCAGATGGTAGACTTTTGCTCTCATTCACTCCTTGATGGTCCCAAATAGACTAGAATAATCTACAAAAATGAAATGCGTGATATATCGCCGGAGGTTTGAAACTTGCGATAAATGCCATAAAATAATGTGGAAAATCATTATTGAGATGATCAATAATCAGGTGGGAAAGTGGGGTCATATTCTCATAGACTTCAAAAGTATTGAACTTTTTCTGCAACCACAGATGTCGCCATCTGCTGGCCATTAAATAGAATGCAATTTTATATGACTTTCGCATTGGCTTCACTTTTCAGAACCGTGTGCTGCGTCCATCCTTTTATACAGTCTATGGTTCTGCTGAGAGATCCTGGGTCCGGGAATTCATACAGATATCAATGAGAGGCAGCTGTTTGGGCTGGAAGCAAAGAACCAACAGCATATTAGGCAGGTTGGCAAATTGTTTGAGATTGTTTGTGCCATAAAGGAGCGCAGTTACATCTAAATCCTTGTATACATTACAAGGATGGAGGGGGCTGTGAGGTAGTTGAGTGGTAGTTGGTTACATAACTGGTCATTGTGAGTGGAGCAAACCCCCACTGGGGTTTGGGATTCTGACCAGCGTGGAGAGATGAAATTGGGAATAAATAACTGTGTCAGTGGGCTGTAGAGCTTGGTCATTATCTCCAAAACTGCGTCTGGATTTTTGGCTGTTTTTTTTTTTTTTGCCTTTTTTGCTCATTACTCAGGACTGTGCTATCTTGCATTTCTCCCAGGGTGTCCTTAAAAAGGGAAACTTGCTCTCAGTGGAACTGCACTGGCTTAGTAAAAGCTAAAAAAAAAGATTGTGTTTATAACTTCAAGCATTTTCAAAAGATTTTGTTTTGCTCCAAATCAGGAGTTAACCAGTGTGGTTTCTAGGCATTTCAGAAGATTAAAAGTAATTGGTTCCTACAAAAATCAGCTCGCAGTTCAGCCTGCTGAGGCATCTGTGTCACATTCAAATGAATTTGCCGCGAGATATGCCACCATTTGTTTATGCAGGCGATTCCCTGAACAGAACAGAAAAAGGCCACTGCTGTTAATAATTTGTTTTGCCGAAGCACTAATTTTACTATGATATTTGCAAATGACTATGTGGATAGAATCATGTTTATGCATTACTTTTTATCTCCCCGGCATATAATGCGGGGAGATATAGTCATGGGTGCGGTAAACAGTTCAATATCTCTTAATAAAACTTGGTGTGCATATTAATAATGACCTGAAATGGCGCCTTTTGCTAAGCCAAAGTGGAGCCAGGGGGATATGCCACCATCTGATGGCTCTTGTTACTTGTGTAATCAACTGTGCTCCATGTGATCAAATTAATGCTTTATTTGCAGATCAGTTTGTCTTTGTTACAACTGATGCCCAACATTCATGTGGGTGTGAACTCCAGTCTCCTATCCATCGTCTCAGCGCAACCAAATTCATGAGTATCAATCATAGCTACAATACTCCTACTGGCATATTTGCAGAACACAAATAGGAAATAATAATAATAATAATAATTATACACCAATTGGGTGCCCTTGCCATTAATAAGATATTCATTATGAAAAGCATGGGATGTCACATGACTATGGATCAAACTGATGTGAAACTGGAAGAGTTGCCTCAGCTCAGATTTCTCGGAAGCCTTCGGAACATATTTTTTTCAAAACACCATAAGGACAAACACCGTAAATGAGAGGGACAGAGGGCACGCAGCAAGAAGAGCTGTATTGCACATATCACAAGCGTAATTTTCATTGTTAACCACAGATTTTTCAATCTGCTTTAAATATTAACTTGGTCATGACATCACAGGATTTAGATTTTTCTGAGAAAAAGAAATAAATAAATGAAAATATTTGGTACGAGTGGTTCCATTTATGAAAGAACAACAGAGCAGTTACTGTAACGCTTTAAGGCATCTGTATCGGTTCATTTTTAAATAAAGGCCAATTAGTCGAATGAATTTAAATCACATTACTCATAACCAAGGATAAGAAAATATAA
Source organism: Gymnothorax reevesii (assembly GCA_029721435.1). Lineage (NCBI taxonomy): Eukaryota > Metazoa > Chordata > Actinopteri > Anguilliformes > Muraenidae > Gymnothorax > Gymnothorax reevesii. The sequence continues at coordinate 78,314,595 of CM056582.1, read as the reverse complement.
CATAGAAAATTATTCTCAGACTTCCGTGATAAAATTAAGGCAATGTGTCACCTCTTTGCCATTTTCAACCTTGTCCTCAGTCTGGAGGGGAGAACATGGAGATAGTCCATTGACAGAGAAAAAGCCCCAAGCTTGTTTACTTTCCCAGCTCTGCCTAATCATTAACAGATTATTTGCCAGCCTTTGACCATGCTGAAGGCTGGTGGAAGCTTTATCTCAGGTTCATCATTCTCATACCTCCAGGACAGCCCCAGAGACCGCAGCCTCTAAAACAACAAAACGTTTTAACATTTCCTATTCTCTCAGTGAGCTGGGCAAGTTCCACGTGAGTAAGCTGTGCTTCCGCGACCGTTTAATCAATCGTTTATATAATCGTCAGATGAGTATCCCAGCCTTTAACTTTCAGCAATTTGCCAATATGACAGACACATCCGTGCTACTGTAGTCAAGGATCGTTTGTTCAATGCTTCAGATGAGTCTTAACTCGATTAGCGGAGGCGTGCCTTGGCTCTGATGAAGGGGTGTGATGGTGCCTCTTTTTTTTGAACTTCTGGACCAATTCATTCTGCACCTAATATATGTCACCGGGGACGTGAGTCATGCTGTCTTAGCAAGGACGAACGGAGAAGAGAAGATTCGATAAAAAATACATTCATGCATGAATTATGAGAATGCTGCATAGGAACAGCACCTCGCCTTTGTTTTGCATGTAACAAAATTCGGATACTTTTCCCTGCTCGGAAAGAACTGAGCGCTCAGCGGCAAACTCGAGGACTCCGGAGTGTGAATGACAGACACCGAAGACTCAGAACGTGGGAAGCGCTCTAGAAGGTGAGAACAATTTTATGGTTCATTTATGACTTCATTAATTTGGGCCATTTCTTAGCTGCTGAACTGTTGAATGAACTAAGCACTACCGAATACCTCCGGCTATCCGTGGTATCCTGATAACAATAACTGACGTTCATTCAGTCAGTGAATGGGCATTTGCATCTGGCGCACTCTGGAGCCGAAGTCTTCTTATCCCATTTGAATTTATCCCATTTGAAATACAATGGTTGAAAGGGTTGCAGATTTAACTTCTGTAAAAGCGTTACGTTTTATGTAACATTCACGGGAAGAGTGACGAACTGTTTATTAAGTTAGGTGTGACTGAGAGCATTTTTGCTCGACTCGCTGTACCGACATGCCGGCGTTATGTCCCAACTGGTTTCCGAACGAACTGGTTCCCTTGCGCGTGCACGCGCTGTGTTCGCGTTATAGCAGCAATTTTAATGTGCCTCTGTCAGCAGATTCGTCCCACATTCTCAAGCCTACCACCGGCGATTTTCTGGTCGTATGTGATATCTCCTGGCGAATGTGACTGTTTAGGTGAGCTCTGCATTGCACCAACCTACGACACATGGAAAATATGCATATATTTTTGCAAGATCGCTTCAGACGGGATACGATTTTACTGGAAAAAGGAAACCTGTTAGCCTGGAAACCAACTGGAAATTGGCCGAAGTACCAGCGCCATGCTCTCTGTGAGTTCAAATAAAAACTAGGCTATTTCCATTCATCAAGGGTTTCTGTGTATGCGGATTATTCCCTCCCAGGCTCTTTTATCTAATTACTGCAGGTATATAGACAATGGCCTATTCAATGGCAAGTGCGCGACCGAATTTTGCATGGGGGCACAAGACCAGCGTTGATCTGCCGTCTGTTATCTTCAGAGTAAATTGAATCAAATTGTCAGATCATGCATAAGGGCTGACTAAATATCTGAGTGGAACTTCTCTTGATATAGAGGAAGAGTCGCTGCTCTTTATGCCCAACCATGGTTTGAACGCATCACACTGCCCCCAATTAAGTTTCGCACCCTGGTTATTTGTTCGCAGTGCACTGCTTATGGTGACATTGACCATGTGACTCTTGCTGTTTTCCTCGAATTGTAGAGTAGCGCTTCCTCTGTTTTGAATATCGTTGATATCAGCCTTAGATCGTGTGACATATCGTCGACCTGCAGATAAAACCTTGTATCTTCAAAATGATAAACTTTAAAGGAAATTACAAAAATATATAAAATTTATATTTATATATATATATATATATATATATATATATATATATATATATATACACATTTAATTAAAAACATAAAATAAAAAAAAATAATTTTGCGTGTAAGAATAGCGGACAATAAGAGTTTTTGTTTCTTATCAATTTGGAAATACGAGGTTTTATCAGCAGGCCGACGATACTCTTTCTGTCCTTCGTCAGCCCTGCATGGTTCATCAGGAAGTGGAAGAGGCTCGTTTCAGCAATAAGAGTGCTCCCATCAGGCCCATGGAAACCTCTGTCCCCTCTGATCCATGCCGGTGCCTCCCTCTTGGCGCTGTTTATATACTCCCAGAGCAACCAACTTTACAGCTTCGTCACACACATCTTCATCTCTCAGTATCGCTTCCCTTATGTGATTCCTCTGACCTTCGCACAGGTATGTGAATGTTGTCTGTGTATTCACCTGGGTTTCCCTAACAGTCTCGAACCTCTGTCTGGTCGAAAATTAAGTTTTTATTTCATTAAGCGTGGTCATCTGCTGTATAGATGTAATGGCTCAGAATTGTTTCTGAAGGTGATGCAGAAGGTGATGTTAAGTCCTGATTCCACAATCTATATTTTTGAAAGACAAGAAATGGGTACAATGAATCCGGCACTGCATTATTATCATCTGAAAATATGAAATCAATTACGCAGATTATGTGGAAAAGTCATGAAAATAGCGGTCAGTAATGTCTTACCTTGCGGGACAATGGTCAATTGCTGAATGATGATGAAAGGAAAGGATGGATTCATATGATGTTTATCATAATTCCCTTTTCACTTAAAAGTTTTTGCCACATAAGCAATTGTGGACACTATTATGGTTGTGTAAATTGGCCAACTCACAGCAGTGCAGGGGAAAACTTTTGTTGCCGATATGTGCAATAAGTCAGTGGCATCGGGCAATGACCGTAGCCTGATTATTTTTAGTCTGATATTGTCCCATGTTCTGACCAGAAAAATTTTGTTACGAAGTGTAAAAAACGTGTAAAAAATCATTTTAATTTAATTAAAAAAACCTACTTGGGTTCAAGTGGTAATTTTATCATTAGTATATCTCTTATGTGTGCTAAACAAAATGAACATGTATTAAAAAGCATCTGTCATTATCTGCTGATTTAAAAAAAAAAAAAAAAAGCGACTATCCCTGAATTCTCGCCAGTATTGTGAAAAGTGTACTGGGTATTATGAACTGTCTGAAAGACTACAGCTCTGGGACCACATCCTATGAGGAGATGAGTCAACTATCTCCTCATACCTGGGAGATAAGAAGGGAAGAATATGGACAAGAGAAGGAACTGGTCGTGACCAGAAGCATACCACCTCGTCTGTTAAAAGTGTTCACGTGTGGGCATATATGGTCGCTAATTCAGCTGGTTTTCTGCTATTTACTAGTTTACTGGTATATGTTGACAAGTGATATGGGATGAGTTCTGAACTGTATGGGCCTATATTATATGCTCATATTCAGCCAAATGCTTCAGAGCTCATTGGACAATGCTTCATAATGCAGGTGGATGGCTACTTGGAAGCATACAGCAAATGCAACAAAAGATTTTGGCAAAGAAGTGAAATATTCCACAAAAGACCTGTCCGTCAAACTGCCAATTTTTGGCAGTATTGTCAATACAAAGCTCATTAAGAATTTAAGGCTAGCCTGTAGGGGAGGTGAGACTACTTTTACGGGAAACTTTAATTAATCTGCCATCAACTGGGAAATGGTAAAAGGACAGGGTAAAGGTGAGGATGAATTTCTAAATGTTATACTGCTCCAAAAAGTTGTCATTTATATCAGAAACCAATAAGAGAGGAAGCAATTTAAAATTTAGTGCCATCTAATGACCCTGACAGAATTTGCAATGTAGTGGTCATTAGGGCCTAGTAATCATTCCACGATTAGTTTTGATGTACCATAACAACTAATATTGTTTTTTATTTTTGGCACATATGATTTTACAGGATGCACTCCTATAGAATTGCAAGTGATTGGATGAAACTCCCTGATTGGAAGACTGAGAAAAATGTAGTGTAGATTCAAGGGAATTACAGTACAGTCGCCATTAAAACCAAAGAAAAGGTCGTTAATCCAGCAGTAGGGGGGCGTTAGGCAGTCGTTAGGACTGGGAATTTTGTCGTTAACTGTGCGGTAGGACAGGTGTCTTGACTCGCACGAAGACTAAAGAAGACCTCCTGCCGCTTTCCGCGCACATGGTATCTGGGCAATGGCCCGTTAGCCAGGTGTTTGTTTAATCATAACTGAGCCACGAGGGCGGTTGGGGCGGTCGTGTCAACAGTAGTCCGTCCATGTAGATAATGGCACAGCTTTTTGGCGATTTATTTCCATATATGAATGCAAGAGTAACGTTAGACTGCATAAAATATTGATTTGCTTTGGGTGGGGTGATGTTGCCGGTAATCATTTCTGCAAACCTTTTTATATTAGGCAATACCGTTTGCTCAACATGTGCTACTATTTAAAACTTTAGTGTGGTATAATACGCAATTGGATTATTAAATATCATGCTATTTTTGGTGAGGATTTTGTTTGTCAGGTATAATTTCTGCAATATTTTATGTTCAGAGATAATGTGTGCTTTTATGTACTATTATTTTACACTCAAGTGCAGAAATATATTATTTTTCCTGTTACAAACCTCTAAATTAGCATTTTTTTCATCCATTCCTTTATCGAAGATTACTCGTACCCTGTTTCAGTAAAATTCATTTACGGAAGGAACTTGAATGTTTTTTTATTTATATACTGCTTTGTTTTAAAATCCTAATAGGAAATTTTTAACCAATTTTTCATGACAAAACGTTTTGCATCGTCTGTATTTGTTTTAATGATTTGTTACAACCATTCAGATGTTCAAATATAATGTTTGCAAAGCTAGCAACTAGAAAAGAATTGTGCCCAATATGAATTTAGTTTGACCATAACGACTTTTGAATGCACTAAAAAAAAAACACAAGGTCATGAGTCAGCTGTCAATAGCTGGATGTTGGAGAGCCTATTGTTTTGCAATTAAGCTGCATGGCTTACATACGGAGTCCTGTAAATCCTTTTAACTCGTGTAATAACAAAACCTGCTGATCCAAAATCCCAGATTATTCACACCTACCAGACTTTTGGTGTCTTCAGATGCGCCCTGGAGTGAGAAGTCATACATGCTACAGGCTATAGGGGAGACCAGGGTTACTTCGGCCACAGGGTTAGGTTCATCACCCCAGTTTTTTTCATTGCAAATGCACTGACGGGAAAACGAAAATGTACAAATTATGTGACATCCCAGCGACGTCATCTCTTGGAAAGAAGAAGGACTTGTAGTGTCATGTAAGTGTTTTCTGCCAAAATAACTGAATTTTGACCTAAATTTTCAGAAACTTCAGGTTTCTGAAAGAAATGCGCCTAGCTTCTTTGAAGACAAAGATTTCCATGGTGTTTTTACTGTTTCATAAACTTACATAACTAGAGTTATAAACTACACAAAAGATAAAGGCCTGCTGCGATCATGAGATGAGAGATGCAGTCTGATATCCAAAATGGGAGCACGAGGCTACAGTGGCCAAGCGGCATGGGGTTCGTTTGCCAGGGTGCTGAGGTTGCCCCGCTTGTAGGTTCTGTAGGTAAAGTAAAGTTCTTTAAAGTATAAAGTAAAATGCTTTGAAATCGATAAGTCAGTTATTTGTTAAAAATATATGAAAGAATTTAAAACCTGTATATACATATACTTATCCAGGTAGAGATTGCAGGATATTATTTTCTTCAAATTAGCAGTTGGTTTGGATTAATTACAGTTCACACTGTCCAGGCTATATCAGAGTTATATTTAAACACGTCATCTATAATCACAATTTGTTTATTTATATTGCGGTTGGCTTTTCAAAACCAATAAATCAATTGCGGCACACTTCGCTGAAGGTCTACACACAAACTCTCTGAATCACAGTTTCTGCAATAGAAAGACATATATTTAAAATACCAAAAAATTCCTTCAAGAATACAATTACTGATATTACACTGTCGAATTTATCTTTTTTTTTTTTTTCTTGTTCATGCTTGGCTTTTTAAACCGAGGAAATGATCAGCCACACGCATTCCAGAGGTCGCATAAGCTCTCACTTCCACTTTGACTGCAAGACAAAATAAAAAGATGTTAAATACATAACGGCAAACACAAACGTAATTCCAACAGTCAAAATGCCCTCTAATCTATTACTTGCATGCGGTACTACATTCAGTTCAGCCACATGTGGTTATTTATGGCGGTACATTGTCCTGTGATATTTCCTGTGATTAAGGTATAAAAACTGGGTGTGAAAAGTAAGAAATCAGTTCTTCTTGCAGAAAAAGAACTCAGCTTTACATTTATCAATATGCCTTAATAAAGCCTAATTGTCTGAAGAATCGGCCTCTATCCAATTGCTTGAGGATGGGGGAACCTCATGATTTGAAAATATGTTTGAATGAAAACCACAACAATGTGTTGACGAAATAGCCGTCTTTTGCAGATTGCATTATTTTTTTTGATTACATTTTGCTGATTATTCACACGACTGAACGTTTCCTTTCCCACTGGCCTCAAACTTCAAATAGGTGTGTTGATCCCCCAATTCAGACAAGATGTTGACATTTCAATAAAGAGGCTGGCCATGAACTAGAAGCTGCGATGAATCGCACTCAGGACGGAAGTTTGCATGAATCTGCCGGATGCCTCCCGCATTACATTACCCAATTACCTGCCAAGAGGTGCATCTGAAATTTAAAATCTGTCGGCCCAACTTTCCCAAGAACAAAATGGCAGTTGAAGGCTGGACTGAACCCAAACCAGCTGTTCCAACTGAAACCGTGCTTTCGAATACCAATCGTCACCCGCGTTTTTCAATACCGACTCTGCCCACTCCATCCAGTCTGACGTCTGACTCTGATGCACCCACCAAATTTGCACGGATTCTTAATTGGGCGTGTGAGGGTACCAGGTGACTTAGGTCCTAAGTAATTGTGACGTCACCAGGTCATCAGCCGTTGCACGAGCAATGACATGCAAACTGTTGACGTCACAGTCACTAGGAGTTAGGTCACGTGTACAAACATAGAATAATAGCGTTATTACATTATTGGTTGAGTGTTATCACATTATCAAGCAGTTATTACATTATCAGTTAATTTTATTACATTATCGGGCAGTTATTACATTTTTGGTCCGTTGTTACATTATAAGTTGTAACATGCTAAACTGATTCAGAATGATTTTGAGAGAATTCAGAAGCGGGCAAGAACATGATGAATGAAATTCAACATGGCTAAATTTAAAGTTCTACAATCAGAAATAAAATAACATTGACAGTGTTATTTTAAGGGAGAGTTAAAACTGGAATGTGCACAACTTGGAAAAGATCTGGGAGTTATTGTTGACCATACTCTTACAGGTTCCAGCCACTGTGATGTAGCCGCTAAAATGGCCATCAGGATGATGGAACACAGCCAAAATTATTGAGTATACATCAAAGGAGATTATACCTTTATTGTACAACCCCAATTCTGAAATAGTTGGGACACAGTGTAAATTGTGAATGAAATCAAAATGCAATGACTTTCAGATCACATGAGCCAATATGGTATTTACAATAGAACTTGGATAACATTTGAAACATTTGATAAATGTTGAAACTGAGACATTTTACATTTTTATCCACAAAATTAGCTTATTTCAAATTTTCTGGCTGCAAGAGGTCTCAAAAAAGTTGGGACACAGGCAAAAAAAAAAAAAACAAAGAAGGGCTGAAAAAGCAATTAATATATAAGGGAATCAGCTTTAATAACATTTAGCAATTAATTAAGTTAACTGGCGTCAGGTGTGTAACATGATTGGCTATAAAAGGGATGTCTTAGAGAGGCTGAGTAAAGATGTGAACCTGTGAAAGCTTGTGTAAAATAATTGGCGAATACTTTAAAAACAATGTTCCTCAACGTCAAATTGCAAAGGCTTTGAAGGTCTCATCATCGACCATGCAGAACATCATCAAGAGATTCCGAGAAACTGATAAAATCTCTGTTTGTAAGGGACAAGGCCGATGACCTTCACTGGATACCCTTGGTCTTCCAGCCCTCAGATGCCACTGCATCACTCACCGGCATGATTCTGTCATTGACTTTACTTGATGAGCCCAGGAATACTTCAAGAAACCACTGTCAGTAAACACAGTCCGCCGTGCCACCCACAGATGTCACCTAAAACTCTATCATGCAAAAAGGAAGCCATTGTTGAGCATGATCCAGAAGTGGGTCATGTTCTGTGGGCCAAGTCTCATTTAAAATGGACTGTAGCAAAGTGTCCTGTGGTCAGACAAGTCCAAATTTGACGTTCTTGTTGGAAATTGTGGGCGTCGTGTCCTCCTGGCAAAAGAGGAGAAAGACTACCCCTCCTGTTATCAGCATTCAGTTCAAAAGCCAGCACCTCTGATGGTTTGGGGATGCATTAGTGCATATGATGTAAGACACTTGCATGTTTTAAAAAGCACTGTTGGTAAATTGATAAAAAACCAAGAACGTTGTCCCGATGAAGATGCAGACTCCGATGTTCTTAGCAAAAGCAGGAAAAAGTTTATTACACAGCCGGCCTTGGGAACAACGGCGTGATGCAGAGTTCAAAATTCCTTAATTTTGTCAGAAACTTTATACATGTTAAAAGTACAGATATTTGCATATGATTTCTTTAATGTCACCAGAAGTTGTTGCTGATTGTTCCTAGGGTTTACAGATCGATAAAAAGGAATATTCTACAATTGGGCCTCTCCTGAGCCTTTGGTTCTATTGGTTCAATAGACTCCCAACCCTCGGAAGTGAGCTCCATATGTGGGCATACGGAACCTCCAACTAAAAGGCACTAGTGCAAATCGTGTCCTGTCGGAACTGAAGACAATGGAGATCCCAGCTGGAAGTAAAAAATAGGCGATATGTCCTGTCGGACCAAACAGCTTCTCTTTATCTCCTAATACACATGCAATACCTATTGATCAAACTGTCTGGCTCACCTCAGATTGCAAATACCCAAAAAATCTTGTTTCCCAACAGTCCCTCCTGTTTGACCCAACAGACAACGAATGATAAGGTCAACTTCAGAGTGAAATACTTAAAGAAAATTAAAAGGGTAATGGCAAATTAATTTCTAATTACAAAATACCTACAGCAACAACTTCATGCGGATACCAGGCCAGAGACCAAGAGAGCAAGCCATAGAGGCGACAGTGGCAAGGAAAAACTCCCCGGTTAAGTGGGAGAAACCTTAGACAGACCCAGACTCTCGAGGCCCAATGTCATCTGTCAATGACCGGCACTAGAAGGCTGTATGTGTTTGAGATGCAGACCCACTGTTAATGATTGGCTGTGCATAAGAGAAAAGAACAGGCAAGAGAAGTCAAAGAAACATTCCAGAAATGCGTCATGTACATGGCCTATTACCTAGTACAGGCACTGCTACTTAAGTCTGCAGACATACCAGCTCTGATTTGTTGACATGTTTGGCTATCATGTGTACTGGTCCATGTAAATGTTATTATTGTCCATGGCACAGATCCCTCTGACTCCTAAGACAGGGATCTTTATGTTGACGATTATCATCTTGACAGGGATGGTACTCCACTGCGGGAATGCCGGGTGGTGTTCAGATGATCTTCTGAAGGAGGTGATGTACTGGAGGTCATCATGTGTTGTTCAGCACAGATGATGTTCAACCCAGGTGGTGATGTCAGCGCAGATGACGATGTTCAGCGCAACAGGCGTCGTTCAACACAGCAGGCAGTGTCAGAAAGGTGGTGGGATTCCTGCAGCTCAGAGGACAGACTCAAGGATTAATAACACCAAGCTGGCGCAGCGCAGTCAAGGGTCATTGTTGTTAAGCACAACTGTGACTGGAGTATAACGCAGCACAGCTGGGGTCAAGCATTGTCCAGAGCAGGAACGCCTTTGGGTAATGGGCTTTTACCATGACCCATTGCCCAGACTCAAAAATCTGTGCATTCTGTTCCCCCTCCTGCTGTTCATCTCTTGGAGCCTGAAATGACATAGCATGGTAAGTTCTTCAAAATTTCAGTCAGGTTCAAATACTGAAAGAACAACACATCGCTTGGCATGAGAGGGTCTTTTAATCCTCCACAAAGGCCAGGGGCAAGGGGCATTGCTCTGCCAGTGACCACAGTGAGACAGTTTGGTGATGTTATTCAGAGTTGGTCTCATTGCCGTCAGTGCAGCCGGGAGACTCTGAACCCAGACCCCCTTTTGCGACAACAACACATTTGTTAATTTCCTTGAGTTACCTTTCGAATGAGTGTTCACGTTCACAACAGCTGAGTGTTTGAGCAATCCCCCTTGGAGGTGCCTGACCAAGGCAAGAAACCTGGAAAAGACCAGTTAAGCATGTTGTGAACTGGCCAGGTGCACAACAAAAGAATGAATGAGTCTAATAATTGGGGCCAATATGATGGCTTCCCATCGAGTCCAGTGGGGCGGAGACTGTCACTGCTAAGGCAGCAGGCTGCGCTTCCTAGAAACGAAAGGAGAGACCGGAGGCCGTAGCGTCCAGGTGAGAAGAATGATATGTAATAGGGCCCTGCACATCTCCGTGGAGCTGAGTGTGAACTGGTGTTGCATGCCCTTATTTTAAGACTGACCAAAGAAAGAATGATGGGTCAGAGCAAGACATTCCTTTTCAGTGCTTCCAGTAAAGCCTGCAAAGAAAAGCAGGTTATCAACATATTGGAGGCTCTGCGTCCCTCCATACTGAGAACATGGCACTGTAGCAAGAACTGACGCCATTACACAATGGAAAAGCGCAAGGCTATTGTGAAAATGCTCAGGCATGCGTGTCCAGGTGTACTGTGTACACCGTTGGTGAAAGCAAACCATGTAGCAAGTCTTCAGCGATGAGCGTGGTCCAGAAGCCATTTGCAATATCTAAAAAAGCAAGCAAACCGAATTATCACCAACGGCCACAAGATCAATGAAAGGCTAGTACATGCAAGCGGTAGATCAGGAATGCAAACAGAAACACCGGTAGCAATTAGCATATCGGATGGCCGGCTACCCAACAACGCACTTAAATAGGGCCTACAGGGAGCGTGTTTCAATACTACTGACTGAAAGGGCCGTTAATCCCTATTGTTTTAAATTTTCCAGCATGGCGACAAGCTGCTCTCTGCTTAGGTGTGAATAGTTGTCTTGGGTTTTACTGGATTGTTGCACCTTTGGAGTTGGGGCGAGACATTTCGCAGCCCAGTGCCCCTAAGCACCGCAGCGTCTGCATTCAGCGTCCTTTCTGTCCTGATTAGTATAATCGCGCCCGCCCTTAGCATGGTTTGCGCGGTTATCCTTAAAGTAGCACTGACGGGGTTGATCACCCGCTTTCCCACAGTCACTCTCAAAAGAGATGTGTTGAAAATAACACAACATGTGTTAATTTTTAACACACCTGTGTGTCTAGTTAAGGACAACACATTTTGTGTTGTTTTCAACACAATCAGTGTTGATTTTTTTTTTTTTTACTTTTTTAATTATTTTATGCTGAAATCAACACAAAATGTGTTGTACGTGATAACACATGTTTTTGTGTTATTTTTCAACACATTCATTCTAAGAGTATACACTTAGGCTTTTCTTCAGAAATATCCAGCATTGCAGCAGCCGGGTGTAAAGCGGAGTTGTTTTTACGTGTCTGTTCCTCAATGCGAGATGCCCATGTGACGACATCATCAAAAGAGTAACCTGGGTTGAACATTCTGAATACGTGGTCCTGCATCTGCAGGGCTCAAGTTTTGAATGCAGGCTGGAGTGAGATTTTCTTCGGGGGGGTGGGGGTGTGCTTGATACTCCCATTTTCAAAGGTGCATAGTATCGATGTACATGTACTTTGTTACAGTATTTAAGTAGTGATGGGGAGACTGGGGTTACCTCGTCATGATTTTGTATTTGGCTTCATAACTTGTTGTTGCCAAAACCTAGAGAAATACCATTATGGTCTATGTGTAGTGCTGAATGTCGCCTACAAAAGTTGCATTGATACAATCTCAATATAATGTATATTGTTGTCACAATATTCAATTTTCGCTATATCACAAACATGCCGAAGTAACCCCATACCCAGGGTTAGGGGTAAAATTGTCAAAGTTGGCAATCAGCTGAAGCTGAAAAAGACAGTCCAATATTCTCATAACAGAAATGGTGAGATCTGTTTTATTTTTACAACGAACCAAAACAAGCTATGATTTAGTCATAATCACCATCAGAGTAGCAGTTATGACATTTGTAAGCGAGCCCACTGACATTTGCACAGTCCTCATGTGCCCACCCTTTGCATGAGAAGCAGTGGACCCTCTCCTCTCCACCTTTGGATGATGAGTAAGGACCACGGCACCAAAGAGGAACAGCAAACATTTCCACTGAAAAAGGAACGGAATGAAATGCAGAGGTCCCGGGACTGGCACCAGCCAACCCCAAATACTCTGCCAACACCTCCACTTTAATGGGCCCCACCTGTGGCCCATTCAGGTGGAGGTGAAAGAGTGAGAAAGGGGAGGGGTTGCAAGGAGCAAACCCTTACAAACCCATACTTGTGTCCTCCAAACAAAGGCCCTAATAGGTTCTCAATCATTAACATAATTCCAATATTTGCATTTACTTTAAGACACTACAGGTGTCTGAAAAACAATAAATCGGCTCCTATATTTGACTTTGGAATATTTTAATATAGGTCAAACGCCGGACCTACAAGTGGTGGAACCTCAGCACCCTGACAAACTAAGCCCCTGTTGCTTAGCCAGTGTAGCCCCGTGCTCCCATTTTGCAAATCAGGCCGCATATCTCATGATCGCAGTCGGCCTTTATCTTTTGTGTTGTTAATAACTCTAGTTACATGCGTTTATGAAACAGTAAAAACACTGTGCAAATCATTGTCAACAAAGAAGCTAGACGCATTTCTTTCAGACACTTGGAATTTGGGCCAAAATTTAGTTATCTAGGCAGAAAACGCTTACATGGTGGCACTACAAGTCCTTCTTCTTTCCAAGAGATGACGTCAGTGGGATGTCACATAATTTGTACATTTTCGTTTTCCCGTCAGTGCGTTTGCAATAAAAAAAAGCGGGTGACAAACCTAACCCCGTGACCGAAGTAACCCCGGTCTCCCCTACTTTCACTTTGTTACTTTGACACTGGCAACTTACTTACTCGTTTCAAATTAAAATATCAATTTAATTCATTTGCGGATTATCTGGATTCGGCGTGTTCAAGAAGAGCAACGGCGTATCTTTGTGCAGGTGTGTCCGCAAGTGGACTGGGAGCTACAAATTTATGCACGCAGTTACAAAATTCTATCACTAGATGACACACCAGGATCAGTTTTTGAATATCACCACTGCCAGTAAACTCAAATAAGAAGTGACTCTCATTCCCCCCAATATCTGTGCTTTTCAAATTTAATTGGGACTCTCCACTATATTAAAGGCTAAATTAAATAATTATTTTGTGTATTTGTATCGTTTTGTCAGTCACAAACGAGATTTTGCGGTACCACCTCTGATACCGGATCGGAGCAGGGTTTGTTTTTAGACAAAATACACGGAGGGCAGAGAGCCCCCACTCTCCCCGTAACAAGTTAGAAGTTAATTTATCTTACCATAGCCGCCCAAAGCTGTTAAATTGAGGTAAAAAATGATCCGTAAAGCAAATATATCCTACTTAGTTCCTAGACTTTAATAAGCACTTAAAAAAAAAAAAAAAAAAAGTGATGAAGTGATTACCTGATTTCGGGCTTCCACATCCAGCTCTTCTTTGACGCGTGCACACAATAGCATTCGCGCGCGTTTGGAAGAGATGATCACAGAGATCTAATATGAAGAGTTTGGTTCCAAAACGCAATAAGTGCCAAAATTACAAAAATTGAGATAATACCATAGTGCGATAGTCCTGCAATTCTTACACATGGTGCAAAAAACAGTAATTAGAAATGCATATTATTTGGTATATTTTTTCATGGTCAAAGTTTGTGTTTTTTCTATAAAATGCAATAGGCGCCAGCACAGAAAAAGCTGATTTTCTCAAAACGACTAAAATGGACATATTGCATTTTGGAACCAAACTCTTCATATATATATAACATATATATTTCTTATATCTCTGTGGACGCGATTACGTCGCTGCTATCTCACCTGGCAACAAGAAATCCTATTTTCTGATTGGCTGATAGGTTGCGGATTCAAACAGAGCCCACTGCCTTCGCCTCATCCATTCATAGATTACTCATCTCTTTTATAGTTCATGTTACTAATGTGCGGCGAGTTTTATCACGTTTCAGCGTGAGAAATGTCATGTGTGGCGGGAGAGCGTGAGAACTTATTGAAATGCATGACTGTCACGCCCAATGCGTGAGACTTGAGAGCTCTGTGCATCTGCCAGCAGCTGTTGAACAAATACAGCAACATCTCTATTGGGGTTAGGGAAGCCACTGTACGTTTCGAATGCTTCATATTTCCTATTTGCTTATTCTGCGAACGGCAAGCTACCTTGTACTACTGCCCTTAATAAATGCCATTTAGCAGTACCTTTGCCCAGCGCGTTTTTCACAGCAACACAGAAGTGATCAATAGAAGCTTGGAGCTCGGTACGAGTTGCCCAGGGCCCAGCTGCCCACATTTCTTGCCTGAGGCTTTCCGGCTCTATTGAGTTCCAACTCGAAGTGGGACACTTAGCTCGCACAATAGAAAACATGTCCAGCGGGTGTAAAGACATACTTCGCTGCAACTCGGTTAGCTGTCGCCAAAATGGTAAATTATCATCATTCACGGTCAGACTTGGCAAGTCTTTTAATAATGCCCTCATGTCAGTCACGCTCAATGGTATATTGTCAACGTGGAGTCGCTGTTCGCTTCCTCTAGGCCTACCGCAAATTTTAGTTACCATTGGAGCCATGGGTGCGGTGTTATTCATTTCTTTATTTTCAAAGTATAGCCGGTCAGTAATGGTTGGACAATTCAAATCGGGATACAAACATTGGACGCCATTCAATCCAGCCAGGATACATGCGAGCTCGGAGTTTTTAGATTTTTCCTTCAATTCATCTATCTGTTTACGCAATTCGACCAGTTCTTTATTCTGATCTCGTACGCAGTTTTGTAATTTATCGCATTTTCCTATTAGCCTTCGGTGTTCGGTTATTAAGATGAGCGTACCATATGCGGTTTTCTTATTTTTCTGTTTCGTCCACCATTCTAGCAACTCCGGAGTGGATCCGTTCTGATCCCAACCAGCCTGACACATTTCCTTTTGTTCTTTTGCATATTTTTCCTGTAAATAAATGGTAATGCTCTCGGCATATTCTTGGGAATTCGGCGTTTCCTTTTTATTGGATATTTGTAATTAATGCATGTTATTTGGAGCGCATATAAATGTCGCTACTTACTTCTATATAGTTTCATGGTAATATGGAACTATTGTAATAACTATTTGCAATTACAAGCTGAATAATTTTATGATAAGAGGGATTATAAGCTCAGAGCGAATGCAGTTTTTACTTGTAAATGCTTGTTATTTGGCCAACAAAACATCGAACATTAAAAGACTCAGCATCAGTATAAAAACTCAAGATAGACACTTTAGCTGTACTGAACAAAAGACGCAGGACGAACAACATTGGACAATAACGAACAATGACGCAATTCTCCCGTACTTATTCTCCAGTAGACCAGGGTCTAAATTACTCAGGTTCCCGGAACGTAGCTCTATACTTCCAGGTACAGAAAAGAATTCTGCTACCTGGAGCCAGGTGCTTCCCTCAGCAATCACTTGACACTCAAACAAAGACAAACCAGCAACGAAACGAATTTAGTAATTCTGGGCTAGGGTCCTAAATTACTCAGTCACCCCGAACAAGTAAACAAAGACAAAAGTACGCTTCTCAGGTAGTCTAGTGTTTTCACAGGAAACTCCCCAGTACCCCAAGAATAACTAATCCATCCTTCTTGGACCAAATACTAAATTACTCAGGTTATTCGGAATGCACTTCATATTCCCAGGGCTTCTGTCGGCCACCGGACTCATGAACGAGACAAGAGCGCGCTTCTCGGGCCGCGTCCCACAGCAGACAACCAACCTAATACCACAGAAGCCGAGTTACTCAGTCACTCTGAGGCGAGCCCAAATTTCTCGGTTCCCCGCAACCCACTAATTCCCAGGACCTAAATTACTCAGTCACCCTGGGACCAGACTTCCCTCAGTTCTGGTATACGCACATCAGTATAGCTATTAATACGAACAATCAAACAAACAGCATGACAGAAACTTCAGATACTTCAAGTAGTACAACAGACAAATACGATATGATGCACAACTTTCCAACAAACTGACACAGCTTTTGAACGTGATTACGGAATCCACTTCTCACGGGCAATTCAACATGAAATATAATAGATTCGTACTGCTGGGTGGAGCGTTTCCGACCTCTGCAGGTTTATCTTCCCATAACGCTAGCTAACTGGTGTTAAATTAAATGCACTCACCTTCGTATGGGTTGGGAAACCTGGCAGAGGGCCAAAAAGCGACTTCCACCCTGCTCCGCAGCACCAAATTTGTTGGTAAATTCATAAAAAACCAAGAACGTTGTCCCGATGAAGAACCAGACTCCGATGTTCGTATCAAAAGCAGGAAGAAGTTTATTACACAGCCGGCCATGGGAACAACAGCGTGATGCAGAGTTCAAAATTCCTTAATTTTGTCAGAAACTTTATACATGTTAAAAGTACAGATACAGTATTTGCATATGATTTCTTTAATGTCACCTGAGGTTGTTGCTGATTGGTCCGAGGGTTTACACATTAATAAAAAGGAATATTCTACAATTGGGCTTCTCCTGAGCCTCTCAACTTGATTGGTTCAATAGACTCCCAACCCTCGGAAGTGAGCTCCATATGTGGGCAAACGGAACCTCCAACTAAAAGGCGCTAGTGCATATCGTGTCCTGTCGGAACTGAAAACAATGGAGATCCCAGCTCCTTCAGAAGGCACAACTTGAGGACATGGCTCCGGAAATGAAAAACCGTAATGAAGGTCATCGCTGAATGGTACCGACCTTCTTTTTGGGTGGCAAGGGCCTAAAAAGCATTTTTGCTGGGCCACGGCAAACATTTCAGGAGAAACAGAAACAGAACTGAAGTCAGGGTCACAAGTCAAATGTCAATTTAATGTCCTGTAGAAGAAGTATGTCCATTCAAATAGTTGCAATGGTTTTTTTTACCTGAACCTAGAAGGTTTTGATGTACAACAATAAAAAAATTTGACAACTTTTCAGAAAGGTCAAATTTTCTGGAAAAAGTCAAGATCATAGGAAGAAGTTCAAAAGTCACTGGTCCACAAAACAGAACGTACACCAACAATTTCATAAGGCCATTGTTAACAGTGTTGGAGATATGCTTTGGAAACAAAAAACATTGAGGTTATCATTGAAAGGTCAGAGGTCTCAAAAAAGATAAGACACTAAACTTTGGTAAAAGTCATAAAGTCAATGGATTTGGAAACACCATTGTCAATCAACGCTATTTTTGCTTTGTTGTTTGGTCTTGTGTACCTACAGAAGCCCATTGATTTTGACGGTGCTTGGATGCTCAGTATGGCTGCCACAGCCGCCATCTTGAATTTTGTATTCCATAGGATAACTTGAAAATACCTTCGTCAATTTATATTCATTCCAAATAATCCAGGGGCTGAGGGGTAAGACCTACTTTGCAGGGCTATTTTTCTTGGTGACAAAATCGCGCCATGCGAGAAATTGTCGTCACACAATTGCGCCAAATGAGAAATTCCAGACAGTTTTCAGGATTGCAGTATATGCATTTTTATTTAAAGCAACAAAACAATCTAATGGCTCAAAAACTTGGATAGATTTATTTCAAACTAGAATCAATCAGAGTGAACATGCGTGTGAACTTCTAAACTCACACCCCACTCACACAAATGATAATACTTTATATGAAATCTTTGACAGCTTGCTGTTGTAGTGGAAGCAAGAGACTGACTAACATCCATCCATCCAAGTACTCTTTGCCACATAACTGTGGCCGCAGGGGTAGCTGACTCGGCATGGTAGTCCAGGCACCCTCCCCCCACCCCCAGCTACTTCCTCCTATTCTTCCTTTAGTGTGTCCTAGGTCTGTCTCGGGGCCTCTTCCCACTCAAACATGCCCAGAACATGGGAGGCATATGGGAGGCATCCGGACCAGATGCCTGAAACAACTCAACTCCCTGCTCTCAAAGCAGAGGAGCAGCAGCTCAAATCCTATCCTCACTGGGATGTCTGAGCTCCTCACCCTGTCTCTAAAGGGTGAGCTCAGGCACCCTGCTGAGAACAGAAACTTTGGCCGAATGTATTTGCTTCTATCTCGTCCCTCCGGTCACTACTGTTAGCTTGTGATCATAGGTGAGGGTTGGAACGTAGATCGACAGGAAGAGATTTGCTTTTAGGCTCAGCTGCTTCTCCACCATGACGGACCGATACAACACCTGCATCACTGCAGATACTGCTCCATTCTCCCATTCCATTCTACCCTTACTCATGAACAGGACCCTGAGATACTTGTGTTGATCCTCATTCAGACCGCTTTACCTACCGTTGCGAACCCTTCCTATACATGTTGGAGGTTACAGTAAGACGATGCCAACTTAATTACATCATCTCCAAACAGCAAAGATGCAACGCTGTGGTCACCTCAGTGACTTCCACGAGGGAGATAGGAAAACCTTCACCTGAGTCTTCTGTCCCTGCCGCCTCAACTGAGGGCAAGTCTGGCGGATTCAGGAGTCCCACCATCACCAAACAATATTCCCTGTGGAGGTCAGCGATACCCCACCTGTGTTAAAACAGCCCGGGCAAAGCCCTGCCTCCCCTTCTTGAGTCTTTTAACGGTTTGCAAGAACCTCTTTGCGGCCCCCCGAAAGTCCTTCTCCATGCCATCCCAGAGTCCTCCCAAACTCAAGTTTTATCTCTGTGACCCCTGTGGCCGTCGTCCTTCTAGCCTGCTGATACCTGTCTGCTGAGTCAGGAGTCCCCTGGGCCAATCAGCTTGACAACCTGCATCACTTTTGGAGTCCACCAGTGGGGCCTTGCGTTGCCACTTTGACTGGTACCCCTAACCTTTAGGCCACAACTCAAGGATGCCACTTTCACAATGAAAACTTTGAACAGGGTCTGCTTGGACTCCATGTCTTCAGCTTCCTGTGGGACTTGGAAAAAGCTCTTCAGGAGATGTGAGTTGAAAATCATCTAGAGTCCTCCATCAAACGTTCCCAGTCAACCCTCATAACACGTTTAGGTTTACCTGATCTGTCCACTAGTCTTCCCTGTCATCTGATCCAGCTCACCACCAGGTGGTAATCAGTTAACTGCTCTGCCCCTCTCTTTATCCAAAAGTCTAAAACATACGGCCGCAGATTTGATGCAATGATTACAAAATCAATCATTGTATCCCCCGAACGAGTTCGGAGGATACTATGGATTTGGCCTCGTCACGTGTCCGCAGAGATTTACTTGTGAAAGTTCTACAGCCCACATAAGTGCACCGATTCTTTTCAAATTTTGCAGGGACATGTATTATGGTAAGTTCACGACACCTATTGATTTTGGGTACTCTGGGACCATCTGGGCCCAACTGGGGGGCCTTCGGGGGATACATGTACTTGGTTGCCGAGTGCTCTAGTTGATCTTAGCTTTGACTAAAGGTGTTTTGGTACTCGGTAGACTTGAACACCCAAATGCCCAAACATTGTGTTTGTTTTGGCTAATCAAGCACAGAAATTCAGTGACAAACACTGCTCATGTTCAGATCAGAGAGGCCATTCCTCTCAATCACTCCCCCTCAAGTGACTCCATAATTGCCTACGTGAGCATTGAAGTCCCTTCGTTAAACTATGGAGTCCTCAGTTGGAGCCCTATCTAGGATCCCATGCAGGGACTCCAAGAAGGCTGGATACTCTGACCTGCTGTTGGGTGTATTAGCACAAATAACAGTCAGAGCATTACCCTCTGAAACCCGCAAGCACATTGTGGAGACTCTAGCGCACCAGTGTGTACTCCAATACAGTGACACTCAGCTGAGGGGACATAAGTATCCCAGTGCCTGTCCACTGCCTCACCTTGGGCAACTCCAGATAAGGAGGGAATCCAACCCCTATCAAGGGGTTTGGTTCCAGAGCCGGAGCTGTGCGAAGAAGCAAGTCCAACAATATTTAGCTATACCCCCGGCACAAGGTCCAGCTCCTTCCCCACCAGTGAGGTGACATTTTGTGTACTTAATAGTGAGTTTTTATAACCAGAGCACCAAGGCGTCTACCTTTGTCTGCTTACCGGTCTACATTGCACCCAACCTCTATTCATCTTTTTGTGGGTGATGGTCCATGAGGAAGCAGCTCCGCATTGCCTTTTTGGGCTGAGCCAGGCCGTGTTCCGGGTAAAACTCAGTTACCAGGTGCACGCCTACGAGCTGCTCTTCTAGATCTGGCTCCAGGAGGGGGCTATGGTGTGTCTACTTCGGGCAAGGTTATCTTTTTTTGACTGTGCCTTTTCATAGGGGTCTAGAGAATCGCATTTATTCTGGCCTGTCACCTGGGGCCAATTTGCCATTGGAAACCGTACCAGGGGCTAATGCTCCAGGCAGTGTTGCTCCCAAGATCCCAGAGGTACGCAAACTCCTCCACTATGGTAAGGTAGTGATTCTCAGAGGAAGCTGACTAATATGGTGAAAGCTATAAAAAGCCCATTGCACATTTTATTCCAACCATAAATGGGAAAGAATGTAATTAAATCCACTGAGTTTACTTGTTTTACTTGTGTTTTACTTGTGGCACCGTCTCAATATTCCTGCAGTACAACTTTTGACAAATGTTATAGTTAATTTTTTCCTGCAGAGCCTGCAGGTAATATTTGTAACATTTTTTGAGCAAAAGGCTGAAAAATCGAATTACTCTTGTCCAGTTTTAATGAGAGATATTCAGGGGCCTGACTTTTCAAGTTTGGGCTTTGCTATTCTCAAGCTCGTTCATTGTCTGATCAACCGATTTGTATCGCGAAACGGCTGAAATATCTTTGTTATTTTTACACTTAAGTTTTTTCTTGGCAGTCCAGAGCCACACAGGCCAGCCTGTTTATAGTGAGTTGCATTTAATTGCACAACACTAGGCCTACTGAAAATTCAAAACAGGTGAGTATTTGGTAATAGTTTTCGAAGGGTCTGAGTTTTTGAGTTTTGAATTTTTGAAACCTTGCCTTGTCTTCATTGAATGGAAAATAAACTTTAACTAGCCGCTATATGCACAGGCACGGAAACAGCAGATTGATTTTACCGGTTTTACTTGCAAAAATGGCTTAAAAATGCAGTTTTCACTTCATAACTAAGTTCAAAACCTGATCGCATTGTCTTTGTCACACAGTAAAACCGATGTGCGCGGAAAAAAGAGTCATTATTCACGGTGGTGTCGGAGGAGATTTGTGAAATTACACAAATCGCCAACTCAGTAATAATATATAGATTCAGGTTTTTTTTTTATTTACTGGAGCTATTTCATTTCCTTTTGCTTCAGTATAAGAAGCAGAATTAAAGTTGGCATAAGATGATTGACAGCGGTGCTCCACATTTTCATTTTCAGCTGACTTATTGCGGTATTTTATGTTGTTGCGCCTGTGCCATATTGTTTTTTTATGCAAGTGATCTACACTCATGAAAGAATTCAGTTCTATCAGCTGCACGAAAATGGAACATTTAGAGCTACTTGTGATTAACTCTTGCGAGAGGGATATGCTCATATAAAAAAATGATATGGATAACAACTTAGACTTTCTGGGTTCTGTCTCGTAACAGTCCTATTCGAGTGCTGTTCTTGGGGAATTCGTCATGGTCAAGAACGCAGTTTGGAAGAACACAGCAAGATTGAACCTGCTCAGAAAGTTTTGACTCATTGGCTATCCATTGTTTAGACTGATTGAATTTAATTGATTGAAGGTTGAGACTTATTCAAAACCTATATCACCCTCTGTGGAAAAATAATTTCCCCAACTAAACCGGGTCACTGCACTCTCAGAAATAGGGGTACAGCAGGAGTCCATTTCTGTTCCCTGAGGTATTATGTAACCTTTAGGGCTAATTATAGGACCTCAATGTACCTGTGTGAACCTTTTTAAGGTCTAAAAGGTACTTTGATGCTCCAAAACCCATTTCTAAGGTACAACAGCAGTACCTTTGAGGGTTCTGCCCCAGTGACAACACGCAGAGTGTGGTTATGCCGCCTTTGGCAAGAACAACTGCAATTAAACATTTGCAATAAGTGGTAATGAGTTCTATACATTGCTGTGGAGGAATTTTAGCCCACTCTGCTTTGCAGATTTGTTGTAATTGTATCCCCCGAACGAGTTCGGAGGATACTATGGATTTGGCCTCGTCACGCGTCCGCGTCCGCCGCGTTTGCAGAGATTTTCTTGTGAACGCTCTACAGCCCACATAAGTGCACCGATTCTTTTCAAATTTTGCAGGGACATGTATTATGGTAAGTTCACAACACCTATTGATTTTGGGTACTCTGGGACCATCTGGGCCCACCTGGGGGGCCTTCGGGGGATACATGTACTCAGTTGCGGAGTGCTCTAGTTCAGAATTATTTTTGGCCATAACTCTTCAGCTTTAGGTCACAAATCAATGGCTAGTTGTTATCCTCCTCCTCCTTAGGTCAATGCTGTATGTAAGAAAGCACATCAGCGAATGTATTTTTATCGCAAGCTCCGTAATTTTAATGTGGATAGCACTTTTATGAAAATGTTTTATTCTTGTTTTATTGAATCTGTGCTTACATTTTCTTTTATCTGCTGGTATGGGTCACTCACCATCAAAAACAAAAATTGGCTGCATGGGATAGTCAAAGTCTGCAGCAAGATCTCAGGCGTCACCTTAAATAACTTGAATGAACTCTATAATATAAGGTCCTTGAAGAAAGCCCGTGCTGTCCTGAGTGACCCCTGCCATCCACTTTTTAAAGAGTTCAGGTTGCTCCCCAGAGGCCGCAGATACGTTGTGCCAAAATGCAGAACTAATAGGCTCAAGAACTCTTTTATTCCTGCTGCTATTGACCTTTTAAACAAGGCAATGTGAGCTTTCCGGCTTTTGCTATTTATTGTTGTACTCTGTGTTTATGTTTGTTTATTTATTTAATTGCTGTTGTTATTTTGCTGCTGGTTGTGAAACAAGTTGCCCCTCGGGGATAATAAAGATATCCTTGATCCTTGATCCTTGATCCTCTATCTGGAAGAGAGCTGAATCCATGGTTTGATTAATAGTGCCAAGTTGCTCAGGTGCTGAAGCAGCTGAAGACTATCACACTACCACACCCTTATTTGACTGTTGGTATGATGTTCTCATTGCAGAATGCTGCTTTAGCTTTTCTATTTGGGACTGCAATGGTTTT
Source organism: Gymnothorax reevesii (assembly GCA_029721435.1). NCBI lineage: Eukaryota > Metazoa > Chordata > Actinopteri > Anguilliformes > Muraenidae > Gymnothorax > Gymnothorax reevesii. Next base: position 78,291,023 of record CM056582.1, on the reverse strand, counting down.
TTTCTTGCAGCTCTCCCATGGATGCCATCTTTAATCAGTCTGTTTTTTACTCAGCAGTCGTGAACTCTGAGCTTAGCTGAGGCATGCAGTTCTTTAGATGTTGGTCTGTGTTCTTTTGTGACTACCTGGATGAGTTATCAACGTGCCCTTGGAGGAAGTCCCAGAGTGTTAAACATGGCTTTGTAACCCTTCCTGACTGATTAATGTCAATGACTTTCTTTCTCATCAGTTCTTCAGCTTCAAGCACTGCTATTTGCCAACTTTACATTGTCAAACAGGTTTAGTTTAAGTGGTGTTTACATACAACAGGGCTGGCAGAAATCATGCCTGTGTTTGTCCTCAGAAATTGAACCCAGCTAAAAATTTAAATTAGTTTGATCTTATGCATTTGGAAAGGGGGTGAATACTTCTTCAAGCCATTAATGATCCACTAATAAGGGATAAAAACTGAGTTGTAATTGAGAAAGTTTCAGCACAGTCCAATACATACTGCCCTTTTTTTTTTCTTTTTGCATGGTCAGGTTAGAGCTTTATGAGTAGGTTTGAACTTTGGTCCATTATGATTTGTAAAAATGCTGTGCAGCAAAACTTGATAAAAAAAGAACCAATTGAAAACCCTCGTGAGGTTATTAATTTTAAGGAATGTGATTGTCCAAATGGCAATTGATGGTGTGATTGCCATTCCAGGTAATTTGGCTTCAGGACTTTTAGGGTTTCCTGTAATGCTGTCAGAAACTAAGCTACATTATCCGAATAAAAGCAACAAGCAGAACATCCCCCTCTTGCCCATTCCTCTTGATAAAAATGAAATGAAGTTATTAAAAGACAGTACATACTTCTTGTGTGCTGTGGAAAAACCTAGTGACCAAAAGCAGATTTTGAGAAAAAGACAGAGAACTGCATCTCTCTGGGACTAAGCTCTTGTCAGACAACAAACTTGTCTTGGCAGTTATTTATTCATTGCATAATCAGCAATATTTCGGGAGGATTTTTTTTTTCTTTTTTTCAGTATTCATGGCAATATGACTTTTCCATAACCGTCAAGAATTGTTTTATTTTGTTTATTTATTTTTTTGTATGTTGTTTATCTTCCCCAGTTTGTCATAACTGTTCTTGAGAAATTCAATAAATAACTGGATTCAATCAAGATTCAGTTCAGACCACAGGCGGCACGGTGGCACAGTGGTTAGCCCTACTTCCTCACAGCAAGAAAGTCATGGGTTTGAATCTGGCCTGGGCCTTTCTGTGTGGAGTTTGCATGTTCTCCCCTTGTTCGCGTGGGTTTCCTTCAGGTTCTCTGGTTTCCCCCACCCACAAAAACATGCATCATAGGAACATTCCTACCAGTACCCCTGACCCAGGAACTGGCTTTAGAACTGGAGTTGGTCCACAGGTGCTGCTCTGTGGCTGTTCACTGCTCCTAACCATAGGATGGGTCAAATGCTGAGGACGAATTACCCCACGGGGTTCACTAAAGTCTATCTTATCTTATATCTTACCATTCTATGAATGTAAACTACTAATTTCTCTGGCAAATGTCCTCCCATCGAAGGTGAGATTTTGAATGCATAGGAATGAAATTGTTACTGTTACTAATAATTTGCTCATTGTCATCTACCAATATGAAAAATTTCATGTGTGTCCATTTCTGTTTGATAAAAAAATGTGTGGTGGATGTTCATCCATAAGTGCTTGTATTATCGTCTAACGAGAAACTGGCATGCTCTTTTTCAGGTGGTGCTATCTCTTGGGGCCATGGTAACGCTTCATTCCCTTGGCTGCATCACGCTGCAGCCATACTCTCTGCGGCTGGGAGAACAGCTTCTTGTGCCTTCAATCTGTGACAGCATTCAGACAGTACTGGCTCTGTGGGCTGTAACCTCACCCTCTGGGCTCTTCCCCCTCACCTCGCGTCTGCTGCCACTGGCTTGCATAGCCTGGAGCCATGCATTTGGCCTCAAACGCCACCCCTCTACCCAGAACACCCTTATATTGGCGGCTGTTACATTCACTTCAATGATGATCACAGGTACTCAGAATGTGGCATATTGATTTAGACCTGTATTGAGACCATCTGTACGGGTGTAAATTATGTTAATCTGTATTGAGTGAATGAATATAGTGAATCTCAACCTCTGGTCTGCTGTAATTTACCATTTAAAGTAGGTTGACATATGAGGAATCCAAAGAAGGAAGGAATACAAATATGGTCAGTTCAGTTAGTTTCTTTATGTGACAAAAAAAAAACACACACACAGGCCAAGCAAATGAACCTTTCGTGCGAATAGGTGTTGCAGTGTTATTGAGCATCGATATTTCTGTTATTTCCCAGCTGACCGAAATATGAATGCAAAGTAGGCTGTACTACAAGGGACATTTGATATAAATACAATTTGCTTCATAAGTGTTTAAAAAAAATGCTTTATTTATAAATACTACCACAACTCCGAAAAGGTTGGGGCGGTGTGGAAACTGCACATAGAAACGGAAGACAGGGACTCCTAAATCTATTTTGACTTGCATTTCATCACCGATGTTTTGACGACAAGATATTTAATATTTTGTTTGGTCAACTTTATTTTATCTGTAAATATATATTCATTCCTGACATTCAGGCCTGCGACGCATTCCATAAAAAATTGGGATGGATCATTTTAGGACTATTGGTAAAAAATTTTAATGATGATGTTACTTGAAACAACTGATATCAACTGATGATTATAATCATGATATGGAACAAAAGCAGCATGCAGGAAAGGCCAAGTCCTTCATGTGCAAAGATGGGCTGAGGAGCCCAAATTTGCCCACAAACGTGTGAGAAAATCATTGAAAGGTTTAAAAATAATTCTCTTTAGAGAAAGATAAGTAGGGATTCTGTGTGTATCATAATTAAAACGAATCTGGAGGAATTTCCCTGCGTAAAGGGCTAGGATGCAAGCCTAAGTTGAAGACCTGTGATCTCTGATCACTCAGACAGCACTGCATCAAGAACTGTTATTTGTCTATTAGTTATATTGCCACATGGACTCATTACTTAGGCAAGCTTTTGTCAAGTGGAACAACATGTAGTTGCATCCACAAATGCCAGTTAAAACTTTACTGTGCAATAAGGAAGCCTCATGTTAACAGTCTCCAGAAGCACTGTTGACTTCTGGGCTTGGAGACATTTGCAATAGTAGATCACACAATGGAAACGTGTACTACAGTTTGGAAAAACAATATTTCAGGCCTTTTTAGAGGAAGTGGATGCTGTCTGCTTCAGACCAAAGAGGAATTAGATCATCTAGCAACAAGTATAGAAGCTATACTCTGTCTTGGTAAGGGTAACTCGAACTTCTGTTAAGGTAGATTACTGCTATAAAAATACCATTACCATTTCCACATTTTTCACGCGCCATTTCGCAAAAACTCTAGTCCGATTTTAATGAAGGTTGGAACATAAATGGTTTACTGCATGATGGTTGTCCTGAACCTAAAAAATATGGCCCTTTTGGTACTCTTTTAATTTCAGGGGGTGCTAAATATGTAATGAGGTAGAGAATTTTCAAGTCAAGAGCAAAAATTCAAAAAACTTTTGCATTTTGTTAAAGTATCCAACTTTAAGAGGTTTAGCCCATAGATGCTGGATCAGGCAACCTGTGTGCAAAATGAGAAGTTGATATGTTCATTAGTTACTTAGGTGTGGTGTTTTGAAATTCTCATGATTTACCCCTTTGCAGCGGCATTCTTGGACAACTAATTTGCATAATTTATGCAAGTCACCTCCATCCCTGCTAATTTGAATGTTTGCATTTCATATCAATAACGCAATTTGATGTAAGTGATGAAATAAAGATTTTCATGCTTAACAGCAGTATTCTACCTCAAGGCACCATTAGTCCTGAAAAGTACCTCGTGATTTTAAAGTAATGTACAGCATGTTGCCTTCAAGATACAGTATCATCTTTTCAGGGATGCAAATTCATATTTCACTAAAACAAAGCAAAATCGCATTTAACGGGCATTACCAAGGCATGACTGTGCGTGCAAGAAGTGGCTGCGGGAGCTGGACTGGCCTGCCTGTAGTCCCAACTTGTCACCAGTAGAGAACGGGTAATGCATTTTGAAATGCAAATTATAGCAGCAAAGACCCCATACTGTTGCACGCCTTGAGACTTGTTCGCAAGAAGAATGGGACAAAATTACACCTGAAATACCAAATTATTAGGTGTCTTAAGTACCAACATTGATTAAGTGTTGAGAAAACTGCAAAATTACAAAGAGGTAAATATTTTACTGTCCCAACATTTTTAAAAATATGTTGCAAGAACCAAAATTGAAATTTGCTTATTAAGAAACTACCTGCTTTGAAAGTGGGAAAGATTTTCCTTACAAGGAGAAAATTTGCTCAATGTTTCACTGGACTGAGTTTGAATATGTGCCCTTTCTCCCTGCAGGCCCATCGAATATTCTGTGGACTGAACCCCTGGTGTGGCTCTACGCTCCACTTAGCCTATTCCTGCACAGCCTCTCCATCTGCTGGCTGGCCAGCGTGGGAAAGGCCGAAATGTGGCGAAAAAGGCACCGTTGGTCCCCCTTCCACCTCTACTACTGCCTCGGCATCAACAGAAGCCTTGTGATGGGGTTCTTGTGCCTCCTGCACCCGGACTCTCCCCGAGTCCTGAGCGAGGGCTGCTGGCACAGCCTACTGTTCCTGGGGTACCTGCTAGCCATGTTGTTGCTGGGAGTGCTACAGCACCTCCTGCTGGCACTCACTGCTCTGCACGGCTCTCTGCTGGCTGCTGCATTCCTGCACACGGGACATGATCTGCTTCACGCCTTCATTAGCGTGATGTAGCCCAACCATTTGATGTGACTGTTTTCAATGTTATTTGGAAAATCAAAATCAGTGTTCGAGAACTCCATTGCTTTCAATTACCATAAGTCATTGTTCAGTTGAGAATATTCTCAAATGGAAAAACTTGAGACAATATACAGGAAACTTCAACTGGAGCAAATAGAATGGGCAGCATCACAACGGCATCTAGTGGCGCTGCCAAAGCATCGATGCAACACCCAGATGACATATTCTGAGGTCTTCAGTTGTGCAATATTTAAGCACTTAAAGTAAATCCTCCTAAACACAGCTTTTTGAGCTAAAGACTTATTGTCAAGCTATGTCATGTGTTTTACCAGACATCAGGACAAGAATTTTTTTTTTATGGATCAAGAGGAAAATATTGGCAGGAAAGACTTCATTTTTAAAGTGAAGTTTCCGGTTGACTTCCAGTCATTTTTTCACAGCCCAGAAAAGGCTGAACCTTGAGTGAGCACTCCGTTGTACAAAACCCAAAACCAGTGAAGTTGGCGCGTTATGTAAATCATAGATAAAAACAGAATACAATGATTTGCAAATCCTTTTCAACTTATACTCAATTGAATACACTGCAAAGACAAGATGTTTAATGTTCAAACTGAGAAACTTTATATTTTTTTTGCAAATAATCATGAACTTAGAATTTAAAGGCAGCAACACACTGCAAAAAAGTTGACACAGGGGCCTTTTTACCACTGTGTTACATCGCCTTTCCTTTTAACGACACTCAGTTAACGTTCGGGAACTGAGGAGACCAATTATTGAAGCTTTTCAGGTGGAACTCTTTCCCATTCTTGCTTGATGTACAGCTTAAGTTGTTCAACAGTCCGGGGTCTCCGTTGTCGTATTTTACGCTTTATAATGCATCACACATTTTCAATTGGAGACAGGTCTGGACTACAGGCAAGCCAGTCTAGTACCTGCACTCTTTTACTACGGAGCCATGCTGTTGTAACACGTGCAGAATGTGGCTTGGCATTGTCTTGCTGAAATAAGCAGGAGCGTCCATGAAAAAGACGTTGCTTGGATGGCAACATATGTTGCTCCAAAACCTGTATGTACCTTTCAGCATTAATGGTGCCTTCATATGTGTAAGTTGCCCATGCCTTGGGCACTAATACACGCCCATACAATCACAGATGCTGGCTTTTGAACTTTGCGCCTATAATTGTCCGGATGGTTCTTTTCCTCTTTAGTCCGAAGGACACAACGTCCACAGTTTCCAAAACCAATTTGAAATGTGGACTCGTCAGACCACTGAACACTTTTCCACTTTGCATCAGTCCATCTTAGATGAGCTTGGGCCCAGCGAAGCCAGCGGCGTTTCTGGGTGTTGTACCTAAATGGCTTTCGCTTTGCATTGTAGAGTTTTAACTTGCACTTGCAAATGTATCGACAAACTGTAGTTACTGGCAGTGGTTTTCTGAAGTGTTCCTGAGCCCATGTGGTGATTTCCTTTACACACTGATGTCGGTTTTTGATGCAGTACCGCCTGAGGGATCGAAGGTCACGGGCATTCAATGTTGGTTTTCGGCCTTGTCGCTTACGTGCAGTGATTTCTCCAGATTCTCTGAAAACTTTTGACGATATTACGGACCGTAGATGATGAAATCCCTAAATTTCTTGCAATAGCTAGTTAAGGAATGTTGTTTTTAAACTGTTCGACAATCAGCTCACGCATTTGTTCACTAAGTGGTGACCCTTGCCCCATCCTTGTTTGTGAACGACTGAGCATTTCAGAGAAGCTGCTTTTATACCCAATCATGGCACCTACCTGTTCCCAATTAGCCCGTTCACCTGTGGGATGTTCCAAATAAGTGTTTGATGAGCATTCCTCAACTCTCTGTCTTTTTTGCCTTTTGTGCCAGCTTTTTTGAAACATGTTGCAGGCATCAAATTCCAAATGAGCTAATATTTGCAAAAAATTACGAAGTTTACCTGTTCGAACATTAAGTAACTTGTCTTTGCAGTGTATTCAATTGAATATAGGTTGAAAAGGATTTGCAAATCATTGTATTCTGTTTTTATTTATGATTTACACAACGTGCCAACTTCACTGGTTTTGGGTTTTGTAGTATTGTTACTAATAATCCATTGCACAGTCATTCATAATGAATGAAATTTTTGCCAACTGTCACGACCTTTCATTCCCATGAACATTACAATCAGTGCTCTCAATTGATGCATCTTGTGCATCTTCTCTGGTTAAATTTTGAAAGTTGTCTGTTCTGAGGGTGTCCTGTGTTTGAAAACTGTCTACTAGTCTTTATTAAGCGCAGACCTCCTGCTGGAGAAAATGAGCAGTCAAAGACAAGATCACCCAGTCTCCTCTAAACTGTTTTCCCATTCAATGTGCTTGTGGTGCATTCTGAAATATTGATAAAATTGAGATATTTGGACTGCTCTATCAGACTAAATGGCTGGCATCTGATGGATAGTTTTTCTAGACTGTCATAACCACAGGTCAAAAACCTTTTTGGTTACCAGGACCAAAGGATCTGCACTCTTTAACGCTGGCTGCTTTTGAAAAGTATTGCCCCCCTTCCCAATTTCTTCCATTTTTGCTTATGTGTAATATTTGAGTTTTGTAGATTTTAATATAAGAAAAAGACGATGTGAGTGAACATAGAATGCAGCTTTTAAATCACTGCTTCATTTATTGAAGGTAAAGAGATATTCAACACGTATATCACCCATGTGACAAAATAATTGCCCCCCCCAACCTAATTACTGATCGTGCCGCCCTTGGCGGCAAAGACTGCCATCAAATGTTTGCAATAACTGGTTTTCACATAGCTGTGGAGGGATTTTGGCCCACTCCTTTAAACAGAATTGTTTTCAAGCATAAACATCTGGTTTTAAGTTGTGCCACGGCATCTCAAACAAACTCAAGTCAGGGCTTTGACTAGGCCAGTCTAAAACCTTCCTATTGTTCTTTTGACCCATTCAGAGGTTAACTTGCTTGTGCAATAGGATCATTGTCCTGCTGCATAACCCTACTGTATTTGAGCTTTAGTTCACAAACTGATGGCCAAATATTCTCCTTCAGGATTTTCTGATAGACAACAGAATTCATAGTTCTATCAATTGTGGCAAGTTGTCCAGGTCCTGAAAAGGCAAAGCAGCCCCAGACTTCACACGACCACTATCATGTTATTGTTGAAAGCTGTGTTAGCTTTATCCTAGATGTAACAGGACCCTTGTCTTCCAAAATGTTTCACTTTTGACTCATCAGTCCACAGAACATTTGCCCCGAAAAGTCTTGGGGGTCATCTAGAAGCCAGCCACTCTTGGGAAAGTTCACGATTGTTCCAAGATTTTTTTTCTTTGTAGATAATGGCTCACAACATGATTCGCTTGAGTCCCAGAGTCTTGGGGATTGCAGTGCATGTGATACAATTGGAAAAAGCTTGAAAAGACCTATAAAATGGTCTTTGAATTCTTAAAATAGGACAAATAGTAAGGGTGCTATGGCATTTTGAAATCAGCCAATTTAGGGTAGTTTTCGTCTATTGTTTTACCTTATAACAGTAAGAAATGTTGTGACCATTTTCTAAAATTTGCTTCAAAATGCCAAACCATCCCTTCCGATAAGTGTGTTAAGTGTGACAAATTTGAAGAGATAGAAGAAACTTAGAAGAGGGACAATACTCATTTGAAACAAATTGAGAGAAAAATGTAAAATCTCAATTTCAAGAACTGGTTAAAAGCGGTTAAGTGCCAGACAGTGGAATATAACTGGGTTAAATGTACTTTGCTATTATACTATCAGCACTTATTTTGTGGTCAAGTATATAAATATCAGCACAAAAGAACTAATTGTGTTGAAAATGCACTGCCCTATGACCCCACACTTCTGTATTTCGCAACACTGCCAGATACTAACTGATGCCAGATGGGTCCTTTTGCCTCTGGAACTGTCTCATTTCTGCACAAGTGTTGAAGACATTAATTTAGGGTTTCTATCCATTCGTACTCAATAGCAGTACTCAATTTCTCAACATTTTTCCGCCACATAAATTATCCAGCAATCCTCCCGCTTCACCTCATCTACATTTCCTACTCCAAAAAAGTTGGGACTATATACATTATGCTAATGAAAACTGAAAGCTGTCATTTCAAATTTTTTACTTTTATTTGAAAACAATTCTAATAAACTATTTTACAGACTTTACCTTCTAAATGTTATTGATCTTTGTAAATGCCAAGTTTCATGCCAGCACCACATTCCAAAAAAGAAATTATGACCAGATCAGTATGACAGTGGGAAGATTTAGAAATGCTGAAGGGACAACTGCTTGGAACAAATCCAGAATAATAGGTGAGAATCTGCATAAAACTGCATGAACAAATATGTCAACGGTGTAGGAACAACATTTTTCGATGTTTCAGAGACATCCCTTCTTACATCAGCAAAACAACGACATCCCTTCTTGATTCAGTAAGACAACGCCAAGTCACTTTCAAACATGTATAACTACAGAATGGCTTTGTAGTCAAAGAGTGAGCGCTCGAATGCTTGCCTGCAGTTCACGTCTTCCACTGACAACAAATGGTGCATTATGAAGCTGAAGAAACAACAGCAGAGACCCAAGACTTTTGAGCAGCTTTAGTGTTGTATCAAGCAAGAAGGAGGGGGGAAATCTCATTTTGAAAACTTCTACAATTAGCAAACAGGGTTCTCAGACAGCTGCTTAGGTGATGTATCACAGTGGTAAAAATTTCCCTGTCCCAACATTTGAATACAGGTCATTAAAGATTTGCAAATCATTGGATTTGTTGACCCTTTACCCCTTCCACTGTCCAAAACATTAGATGTTTGAGGTCTATGCAAGCCTTTGAAAGTAAATTGAAGTCATGGACATGTTTGTAGAACCAGCCTGAGATTATGTGCTCCTTGTCACAATGCATTATGGTCCTACAATTATCCATTTGACGAAGGCTAAACTGTGGTCACAAACGGATATAGTCAGTAACAACACTAAGGTATGCAGTCATTTTCTGTTCAGTAAGGGTTTGTTCAAACACCATGCTAGAGCCACGTAAAACTCAACACTTGGTGATATTTACATTCTCCAGGATGAGCACAGCAGTAGCACCTGGATTCACCTGGCTGCGCTCCTGACATTAGAACAGGTAATGTCGTCAAAAGCGCCATCTTCAGAGCTGATTCATTTCATATGCTCCTCCAGTACCCTAACTTTTACAGCTGGACTAAATGGAATTTTATGCAATGTGTTGAGAAGTTGAGAGTCTTTAATGTACACACTGTGTTCATACAAACAAGATGATGGCATCCAATACTAAAAGCCTGAAGAAGCAAGAAGCAGGGGTCTCAAAAAAAAAAGTCTTCGTGCATTTGTTTGTACTTGTTTTACTTCTCATTTGCAACCTGTTTTTTCACTGAAAGAAAATCCGTTACCACTAATTGATCAAGACCGTTGTCAAAATTAGCTTGCAATGCAATCTAACAGCGATGAAATCATGGGCTAAATTCAGTACAGTGGCAGAACCAGAACTGAGAACTGGGGTGCACAAAACATCCATTAAAAACAGTTATTAGTCCTGACCTGTTCTCAGTCAGTCATTTTCATGATTAAAAACAGGTTTACTCCGAGAGCACGCCGCACTTAACAGGTGCTGCTTGTTCTCCCTGATTAGGTAAGACAACAATCATTCATCTGGACGCTTGTTTGCTGTATTTAAATCAACATTATTCAAAATTGCAACCTGCGCAAATAGCTTTAACCGCATGCTTTTTATAGCCTATTTACAGGGGTGTGAGTGGGGTTTAGAAAGAAAAAAAAAAGATGAAGAAAATGATGGCCCCTTCCTGGCAATGTAAATTTTTCGGTGGGAGGGCCGCCCCATTGGTGGGGTTTGGGGGGGTCTCCGGCAAGAAACTTTTAGAAAAATTGACGTAAAATAAAGCAATTAAAAGCCCATTTTTTTAAGTCATTTGAGTTAGAAGCAATTATCAAAAAATGTCCTTTTTTTCAAAAGAAAAACTAATGGTCTCTTATTCAAATTCATTTGTTTAGAAGAAAATCAAGAATCAAGTTATACAGTTTCACTGCTTACAATTTCACTGTATTTAATGAGTGAAATAAGCACATCCAGGAAAACCATGACTTGTGAAGCACCAATGGTTCAATATTGCAAAAACTACATTCAGTAACATTCATTAACATATGTCATAAAGGTGTTTCTATCAAAAAATCAAAAATGATATGAAGTTCATTTGTCCTCAACAAAAATAAGTAATTCATTACACCAAGAGAAAATGGCATAAAACAAACATGGAATCATTTGAGTTATACTGGAAATGACATCGAATATGATAAAATTATATAGTTCACCTTTGTTTTTTTCTTTTCACATGTATATTTCTCTATACACAATATGCTTTGTTATGCACCTGAGAGTCCAATGGAATTTAATAAAGCTTGATTAACCTGAGGCCAAATTGAATCCAAAATATCAAACAAAACCTAAAATAATTTCTGATCACTAATACTCGTGAAATTAATTTCACTAACTGTCACACTCAATATTTAAAGAGATGGCTCTCTTTATATTCATATTTAATATTAGGCTACATTAAGTGCAGAAAAATATTTTAATTATAATTAGGTCTATACACCGGCATTTCAGAACTCTTCAGCAAATTAAGGTAATTTTGCTGACTAGTAGGCTACGTGGTTTCGTCCGTATACATTTTCCAATCAGACAGCTGTCTATCTTTTACAGCGAATTGCCTGATCGTGCAGCAAAAGGTGTACGTACTTGTTGCCGAAATTACCTTCATTCGCTTAAGAGTTCTGAAATGCCGTCACCGAGTGCCGGTGCATAGACCAAATTATAATTACCCACGCCCGACGAGGCGGTATACAGGCGTGGGTATACGAGGCGTGGGGATACAGTTTAGCACTGTCTCTCTGTGTGTGTGTGTGAGTGTGTCTCTCTCTCTCTGTCTGTCTGTCCATCCGTCCGTGCGACAGCTCGGCCACCACTGAAGCTAGGGTGACCAAACTTTGTAGGGTAGATGATCCTAGGGTGTCCTGTCCAAATTTGCATTTTGAGGTCGAAAGGTCAAGGTTAACAAGAGGCGTGGTTTAGCATCTCTATAGAGTGCGCATCATCTGGTTAAATTATTTTTCAGTAATGAATTTAGCCCATTATTCTGCTTTTAGATCGCATGGGGGAGAGAAGCCGTGTCTTAACTTGCCCCTTGATTATTCTTGAATTAGAAAATGAGTTAATGAAGGAAAATCATCTAGAAATAGCCAGGACTAATTGTTGTCAAAGGGAGGGATATTTGCCCCGGAATTTTCAAGTCCAACGCCGCCCTTGATGGAATTAAATTCTATTAGGAACTGATGAATGTGATCGGCTTAAAAAAAAAAAAAAATTGAACGACTTAAAAAGTCGATCGATGGATCTTCTTGAAAATTGCGTTAAGTATAATTAAGTAGGCCTACCATGACAATAAGAAGATAGCCTATCGGCAATACATAGGCCTACCTGGTAATGCATAGGCCTAATTAGTCTTTTGATTTTTCACACCCTCCCCGTGTTTCGATTATTTGACATGATCCTCCAAAGCTACAAGACCTCGACTGGAAAATTTGATTTCCTTGCTACATATCTTGCAAAGTGCAAAACCAGCTTTCGTTATTTTCTGGAGGCAAACGCCTAATTGATGTCCTTCTATTTCTTTCTCGAACCAACAGAGATGCCAAGGCTTACGTCTTAGGCATGAGTTTCTCCTCTTAGTGGCATTCACGTTTCTGTGCCTTAGTCAGCAATTATTCAATCAAAGCGCACTGAAGAAATCCACTCGCAGAATTTAAGTCATTGTTCATCAAGTTAATCAGTTTCTCGTGCATTACGGTGGATTTCCCCACTAATGACAAGGAAATCGATAATGACTTGGGAATTCTCAGGCTTGTCTTTACTGAGGGATTAAAAGCAATGGAATTGCATAAAAACGTTTCAAATGGTCTTATTTCATTAAAACAATTTAAACGATCATGAAACACATGCATTGTTTCCAATCCCTGAGTAAAGAGAAGCACGGGAAGTCCGGAGTCATAATCGCTTTCCATGTTACTTGTGATGAGGTGCACCTTTACGCAAGTGAAACGGAAACTTCAATGCAGAAGGATTTGCAATTCCGCGTGAGAATCGCATTATCAATTTTAGTTACATCAGATTTGCGGTCAACAACGTCCTTCCTCTTGCTAGCTATTGTTTGTGACTAACCGCGTGGAACAAGGCCAGTGGAAATGCTGACTAAACTGGTTTTCTTGCGTTGTTTTGCGCAGCTGGGAAAGATAGGCTACAAGTCCACGGAAAAATTCGCAATCGCTATTTTTTTCCCCCCATTTTTTTTCCAAAGTCACGCGGAATTTATCTCATTCATGAGGAATCATTTTTTAAAAACTTGAATTTCCATGTTTCCGCGGAAATTTCACACCTCTGTATTTAACTGCCGAGTGCCACTTTTTTTAATCAACCCACGCAGTACCATGAGTGAGAGGCGATATTTTGTTGGAATGCGGACCAGTTCAATCCTATTAACAAGTAAATTATTTTTCTGTACTGAATTTAGCCCATGATTTCATCACTGTTAGATCGCATATGGAGAGAAACCGTGTCTTCAGTTGCCAATTACGATATTTGGAAAACGCGTTAAAAAAGGAAAATGGAGAACTCGCCAGGACTAATTCTTGTCATAAAGGGACGTGTCTGTGCCCTCTCAATTCCCAGTTCTAGCGCCACGGCAGCTACCAGGAAAAAAATCCTCTCAAATTGGACACACGGAAAATAAAATAGGAAAAAAAAAAAAAAAATAGGCATGCAATGCACGGAATACCCCTCAGCCCGATGTCGAAGTCTTTGGAGACGCCCGCCCGATCACACGAAGGATTGCAATACCCCGTCAACCTTTTGGGTTGAGGGGTAAAAAACTGACTGAGTTCATCTGATGCAAATTCTGTCACACTTTGCCGCATCAAAATATTACTGATTGGCAAGGCATAAGCTCGCCTTCTGAACTTAGAATAACAGTCCTAATGTGTGCCAAGAAGACCCAGCACTAATGCACTCTCAAAACCACCAGTATTATACGCAACAAAAATCAAGATTTGTTTTTCCTGGCTACTCTTATGGTGATAATGTGCCCACTGTAGCACTTCCGATACTTTGCTAACAAACAGGAATGGATTGGTGTGTTTCTCTGGTGGTGCAGCCAGTTTTGTTCAGAGGAGTAGCCCAGCATGAATACATCAGCTGGTTCTCTTCAGATCCTGCTCGTCTTATTTTTCCTCACTCCATCTCCGTAAATTCCAGACCTGGTAGTGTGGAAATCCCAGGGGTTTTTCAGGTGCTTGAATTACATACTTCAGGCATCAAAAATCATTCCATGGTCGAGATAATCTAGACCCAACATAGGTCATCTAGACTCCTGTCTCAGTAGTTTGTTCCTTGACTTGCTGATGAGTCATTCTCAAATCCACAAAAAAGATAGGGCCGTTTGACACCCTGCTGACCTGCAGATGGTTTGGTACGGTTGGAACCAATGAGCGGTTGTCTTGTTTGATAGCTTAAAGAATATAGTTCGGTTCAAGGAACATTTACTAAATATAGTAATGTGTTTGTTTTCAGGGTAGGCTTTGTTATACATGGGAAATTTGCACTTGCAATATATACTCAGCAACAAAAGTTTCTGTGACACCAATATTGTTAATTATTTTTCATAACGCAATTATGAAATTGTCATACATGGTGATATCAGACTGAAACAGTACACGTAAACACAACATTGAAATGGAGATCATGAAAATGCGAGAAAATGACTTTGCACGTGAAAATGTGCGTAAATCATGCTTGTGGATGGCAATAAAAGAGGAGAATTTTTGGAATGTTCACATTGTGCCTGATGAACGACGGAAGCATCACTTATCGAAAACACAGCCATTTCGGATCAGGAACTCTACCCTCTAAATGCCAAGACTGTCTGAAAATGATCGGTGGAGGGCCATTGGGATGATTGAATCCCGAACCTCGCAGAGGGAAGTTGCTCATCGCCTGAATGTCCACCGAAACACCATTTGGAACTTATGGCAGCGTCATCAGCAGACAAGACATGTCAGAGACCGTCCTCGCAGCGGCCGTCCACGAGTAACCACTCCCAGACAGGACAACTGGATTCGAACAACCCATCTCCGAAATCGATTCCAACCTGCAACCATAACTGCAAGAACGATACCTGGTTTGAGGCGACTGTCTGCACAGACAATCCGTCGCCGTCTCCGTCATTTTGGCATTGTCCCACGTCGGCCAGCAAGACGTCCAATACTCACAGTACAACACCGACGACTGCGTCTACAGTGGGCACAACAACATCGACGGTGGATCCAACGTCAGTGGGATCTTGTACTCTTCACTGATGAATCAAGATTCATGCTTAACCGATGTGATGGTCGTTTACGTGTATACCGTCAACGTGGAGAACGTTATGCCAACAACTGTGTTCAGGAATTTGATCGTTTTGGAGGTGGTAGTGTCATGATTTGGGGAGGGATCACGGCTAGAAACAGAACAGATTTGCTTGTTATTGATGGAAATCTGACAGGTCAAAGATATCACGATGAAGTGCTACGGCCATTGGTGGTACCGTTTTTGATGCAACATGGTCCCGGAATAACGCTGCAACATGATAACGCCAGACCACGCGTTGCAAGGATTGTACAGCAGTATCTGATGCAACAACATGTCAATGTCCTGCCATGGCCAGCCAGATCCCCAGACATGTCCCCAATCGAGCATCTTTGGGACGAGATGGATCGACGTTTGCGGCGGTTGGATAACCCGCCAGCTACACTCCAGGAATTGCGACAACGTCTACGTCAGATTTGGAATGACATCCCACAGCAATTTCTGGCACATCTGATTCGGTCCATGCGCCGGAGATGCGTTGCTTGCATCATGGCACGAGGAAGTCACACCCGGTATTGAAGTGTGAAGGTCACAATTGGTTAGACGTCAGACAAGTGCTTCATGACGCATGAAAATGACATTTTTCGTTTTGAGTGACGTTGGCACTGAAAAGTCAGTGTTTCTCCTGTTAAATAAACATATTGATTGCATTGAGATCTTTGCATGTCATTTATAACATACACATAAATGGTGTCACAGAAACTTTTGTTGCTGAGTATAGGTGTGAAATCATGTTTTTTCGGTTTTAATCTATCATCAATCAAATTGAGTTCTTTCAGACATGCGCCTAGTTACTAGGTTCTATAACATTAGCATTATACATAAAAATTTAAGGCCTGTGAGGATATAGAGCGCTCCAAAGCACAAAATAATTGCTTTAATACTATTTTCAACAAGCCACAACATGATAAATGTGTAACTGGCCAACCATTTTTGAAGTTACAGACATCTAATAGTGTGGATTAGACCAATCCCTGAAAATTTCAAACATGCAGCAAGTATAATGACAATCGATGGAAAATCAAAACGTTTCAGCCACACTTTTATTTGGGCCAAAACCCCTTTTATAAAATGTCTAAAAACCGATACAAGCCAGAAATTAAACACACCAGTAGTTCAGTACCACTAAATTTTTTTTTTTTTTTTTTTACACAAAGTATGAAGCAATCCAGGAGGGTTAGTTGTTTTTTGGAAATCCATTGATTTAATAAAGAATTACTCCCAATACAGTCTTTGACAACAAGCAGCAAATGGATCACAATTCTTTGAACAATGAGGAAAAACATCTTTTCCAAATCAATCCTTTGTAAATCCTGTTTCCTGCATCCATCATTTTCCCCGCAATCCAATCATCCTCAGTTTCTGTATTGTTTCATTAATCGTTTCTCATTATTCAGTTATTGTCTCTCGTTTCCCCTCCTCTTGAATTCCCTTTTCGGTCATAGAAAACCTGTTCCTAATTTAACTCTCCTCTTCCATACTTAAGTTCCTAGTTTTTGTTTCCTCTTTGCTGGATTGTTACATTGTGCTTTCTGAATTTATGTTCTGTCTCTTGTCATTGGTGTAGCTCTTCTAAAAGCCTAGAATCTACTTATTAGGAAAATTCCTCCTAATTCTTCAGTCCTGGCGAGTGGCTTCTTCTTTGCTCCAGTTGTAAGGCCTGCATCTTCTTCAGTGTTCCCTGGAGCATTTGACTTGCCATCCTGGTTACTGATCTCAGACCAGTCCCTTTGATGCTACCATGCCAATTCCTCAAGTTCCTGACTGCTCCTGTCAGACCACAGACTATTCCGCAGCACACACATTCCAGCTCTGAAAGCTCTTTTATGCCTTTCTGTTTTCTTAATAAAAGCCAAATTAGCCTTTTTTAGTGATCCTGCATTTGGTTCTGTTCTTGGATGTGAGCCATTATTCCCCAAAGAGACGAGTCAAAAGAGGACCTACTGAACCAAAGTTTGTTTAATACAAGGTGCATGGTGTTTGTGGAGAATTAATGATAATAAAAAAAAAACATAAATTAGTTGGTCACCTTTAATGTTAAAACAGCAACAAGTTTGGGCTTTACTCAAAGGGAGGGGGAGGGGAGGGGGAACATTCCCCAATTTTGAATTCAGTACTGTTTCAATACCAAGACAATTTCAATAAAAAAGTACAAGTGTGAACTTTGAAGTTCATCACAACAATGACTGACTTAGCATCAACAAATTGTATCAGTTGATCATGGCTAAGGACTTTCTGCATGAAAACTGGTTAATGGTTGTAATTTCCAATAAAACAGTATTTTGCCATTGGAAACACTTGAATACAAAACTGACTGGAGAATATATAAATATCCATGGCTTGCACAGAAAGTCCAGAAAAACAAAGCAATATTCTAATCCTTCAAACAGTGTTACAGAAACAACTGTCTGAAACAAGGATTTGTTTAAGTGCTTAGCTCACAGTTTTGATGATATTTAACATGAAAAAAAGCACTTTAAAGCAGAACTTTGTGATACTCATGACAAGATCCGCAAGTCTTCAAACTTTCCTGGGATTTTATCCTTCAAACCGTCACTTTTTTCCTCTCTTCCCAGAGGAGGCTTTTCCTTTTTTTGAATATTTTGCTTCCAGGTCAGACAGGAATGAGTTGAATCCCTGCTCTCTCGACTTCTGTCTTTGCTGTGGTTCAGACGCAAATTATGACCATGAACAAATAAAATGCAATGAGATGACCAACAACTCATTCATCATTTCTCACAGCAAACATTATCTGAAGCAATAATCCATTTATTCTTTAATAAGCTTTTATTTTCACCCAAAGCCAATTATTGAAAATACTATGAGTATGACTATGGTTTACCATCCATGAACTGCACTGTATCATTACACAAGATACATGACAATGTTGCTAGAGTGGCCAGCTTACCTGCAACATGGCCACTAGGCTGTCATCAGCCTTTAGACCCAATTCCTTCTTCATCTCCTCAGCCTCCTTTTGCTCTTTATCAGCCTGATTAAGAAGGGAAAGGTCATTCTTAAAACCAATAATAAGGGCAATTTTTAAAATTTATAACTGTACAGACCGACCAAACCTACTGCAGCATCACACGTTACACTACAAACATTTATATAGCAGATCACCAACCAACCTGTTTCCAGACATCTGTCACGTAGCTTTTACTCCAACGTTAACAAAGTACACCTCATTCAACACCTAATAAACTGCTACTTAGTAGAAACCACTAATGAACACTCGGCTGAAACTTACAAAGGAAGTACAAAAAAAAATATTTTAAACTAATTAAAAAAGTCTTGACGTATTCTCAATTATTTTCCTTTATTAACAAGAGTCATCAGAAGATGACATATCCCACCGGTTCCACATAATTCGTGATTTGTGGCAGAGGTTTTGAATTCTGCTGTAGAAAAGGGACAAAGTCCAATTTTCGGGCTGTTTTTGGTATAGAAATGAAGAATTTTGGGCCGAATGGAACGGAAACCCCCAAAAGGCACAACTACAGCATAAGGGTAAGTTCCATACCGAATTTGAAGTTTCTAAGTGGCATAGTTTTTGAGTTCTGTCCCGGAAACGAGAGAAAGTCCAATTTCAGGGCTGTTTTTGGTGAAAATTTCCAAAATTATGGGCAGCATGGAACTGAAACCCCCAAAAGGCACAACTACGCCATAAGAGTAAGTTCCATAGCAAATTTGAAGTTTGTAAGTGGTATATTTTTTGAGTTCTGCTCCGGAAATTAAATTGATTACGGATGGACGGACAGATAAAGTTTGGGCACCATGATTTCAAAATGTCCAAAAGGCACAATGGGATCACTAGAATAACATGCGTACAAAACATGAAGTTTGTAAGTGGCAGAGTTTTTGAATTCTGCTCTAGAAAAGGGACAAAGTCCAATTTTTGGGCTGTTTTTGGTGTAGAAATCAAAAATTTTTGGCAGAATGGAACTGAAACCCCCGAAAGGCACAACTAAACCATAAGTGTAAGTTCCGTAGCAAATGTGAAGTTTGTAAGTGGCATAGTTTTTGAGTTCTGTCCCGGAAACGAGAAAAAGTCCAATTTTAGGGCTGTTTTTGGTGAAAATTTCCAAAATTATGGGCAGCATGGAACTGAAACCCCCAGAAGGCACAACTACACCATAAGAGTAAGTTCCATAGCAAATTTGAAGTTTCTAAGTGGTATAGTTTTTGAGTTCTGCTCCGGAAATGAGAATGATTACGGACGGACGGACAGACGGACGGACGGTCAGACGAGCGGACAAACGGACAGGGCTATGACAATATCCCACGGTATTCCATACCAGTGGGATAAAAAGCTTAAAATAATCAATTGGCTAGTGAACACAGCTTTTTTCTGAATGCAGCACCAAGATAATTCTAAAAAACCCAATTCAGGATGGCCAATATCTGGCCTGCAAATGAACGCGATGGAGGGACGCACAGATTAACAAGAGGATTAAAGGAGGAGACAGCACCTCAGCAAAGTATATTTCAGCGGAAAGTAGAATACTTGAAGTGTCGAAAACGCAGTTTTTTAAATTTCAATTTGGTAATGATCCAATGTAACGCATTTTTAAACCAGCGAATCTGACGTTTTAACTTGGGGAATCTTCTGATTTTGAATTTGATCCTCGGAAACCTCACCTTTAAAAATGCTAAATAACCGTAACCTGTCACACTTTACTTCTACCGATTAGCCACAGTTGCTCAGCCAAATTAGTAAAAACCGACGACGGTCCAATTTATTTTTGATAGCATTGTTATGCGTGGCACCACAAAATTATGAGGCATCTTCTGCGCACAAATGACAGCATGGTCTTGGTCGCCGAGTCGATAAACTGCCTGATTGTTAATCAGGCCATCTTAAATGAAAACAGCTTGTGGGCAGCCAGGCCACAAAGGGAGAGCTTACTGAAGGCCCTTTGAACTACTCCATGGCCCGGATGAAAGGAAAGAACTGACGTCACGTAAGAGAATAACTGACGCACAAGCACCGCGGCACTAGTGTTTGATTGGATAATGCTTTCGTAATGCACACTGACTCGCTATATAGGGCACTGTGTCGTGAATGCTCTACATTAAAAACAATATAGAGAGTGAGCGAGCGATTGGACAAGTGTGCATCCCAAACGCTGCCCTGCCCTACCCCGCCCCGCCCCCAAAAAACGGCCGACCAGGTACTAGTAATGTGACGAGCAACATTGCTGCCCACTGATTGCTCAGAGAGAATCATCACTGTGAAAGACGACTCCATAGTCGACCTCGGGACATCTCATTCAAGTTAGATTGAAGAATCTCAAGATTAGCGTAGTTATTATGATTATCGACTTATTGTTTTAGGCGACATGTTCGATATACTGTGCCTTGCCTTACCTTTGAAACACGGTTTCGCTTGTTCACCAAAGCTGTTACATTCATGAAATGCGTTTCTCTTTGCCTGTGACCCCGTTCATGGCGAAATGAAGTGATGGTACTGTTTCTAGTCATGTTCCCCTAAATTATTCTTTTTGAGAAAGTTATGTGATGCTACCCCCGGGTGTGGACGAATCATTTTTGTCTTAATGTTACATCAGATGAGGTGACGCATCGTACAGCGATAAATCTTAAATACTCTCCCATCTCCCACGATTTGCACATTTGCTACGTGTTTTGCCTTCAATTTCAAAGTCAAATGTTTTGTGAAGCCGGAATGTCAAGATAATAAACAACAATCGTTTGGTCATGTGTTATTTGGACTTCGGTTTCGGTTTGGTTGTTTTTTTAAAGAGTTGAGTCTCAGTTTCGTTTTTGGTTTTATTTAATAAACTTAAAAAAGGCTCATAACTTGAGAAACATGAAATAACAGAATATATTAATTCCAACAAAATAATAGAAACCAATTTAAGTTAGCCTTAGCTAGGCAGAAACAAGTAAACAAAATGCCAGGGCTGAGACCATGCAATATGTTTCTCACAGTGCCCCGTTTACATATCCAAACTTTCAAACAAGACAATATTGTAGGTGTTGACAACTTGATATTGGTAAATCATGCATGCAGTCATGCACGGTACTGGTTAGAGGTTACAGGAATAGACTTATTTGGGGAATGCCCAAAACCTATGTTCCAAATTCCAATTCTATTATTATATTTAGTAAAGCATTATGCCATTCTCAAATTGTAAGTTTGACCCAGTGGGAAGTGTGTGTCCCTTCAAACATGTCACCACCCCGTACTACCCATAGTGAGCCCCCTAAGTTGGCCCTAACACAATTGTTGTCCCCCGCCGCGTGATTAGCGCGAAGCGGGGGATATAGCATTAGGCTCCGTCCGTCCGTATGGACACATAAAATTGAGGCGGCGGGGGATATTGCCATGTTAGCAGCAAACACTTGTTCTATCAATGAGAGGATGACCCTTCAGGGAACAGAACTGTCAATTTCCAATTTGCTTGCATATTTACACTTATACATGCGTTGTCGCAGCCCCATTTCCATCAGTTTGAAAACATACAAGTCAATAAAAATCAATAAGTTCGAGACTCGCATTGTTTGTTTACATAATGCGACAACGCGTGTTTCCGTGAAGAAAAAGTTGGGGATTACAAAAGAATCAACCAAATATAGAAGTTGGTCACATGGTCCAATGCAATCTGGTGTAGACGAATTCTTGTTTTGTAGCCCAATATTATAATACCGATCATTTGTAACTCCCGAATAGTTAGTATTTTGTTCCGTAAAAATCATTATTTTAACGGAATAAGAGATATTAATTGGTGACACCACAAGACAAAATGAACCTGGGTACATATTGATAACAAAACGAGCACAAATTAGCTGGTTTCGATGGATCGGATTTGCGTTCGGGGCTGAAGCGTGCGCTGAAGTCAGCCCAAAAATAGTAGACAGTTCTGCGGCCCAAGTCCTGAGAAGCATGAATTCGGCAAGGGACTGATTACAGGGTTTCCTCCAGGATTTTTTGAAACTGTGGCGGAGGGCTTCAGCTTCGAGTCATAACTCAGCATTATCAGTTGTGGCCAGTTTTCATTAATCAGCACGTAGGAGATGTAATAATTGAAGTCTATGTGCACGGAGGTTTATCAGTTTCACATGCGCGATGGTGGATTTCATGTGTAATATGAAAACCGAATATGTCTCCGGAATTGGAATTAAATAATAGAAAGGTACAATTAGATAGAGCAGGATGTGCTCACAGCAAACACGTAAATTAACATCGTAGTTTATCGTTTTGCAAAGTGAATAAAATAGTTTCTCTTTTCGTTGCACACATTGCATTAAGAAGAAAGCTTTACTGCCGATTGCTAATTTTTATTCACAGGAAAACGTGTTCATCAAGCAAAATGATTGACAACAGGTCAAGAATAATTAGCCCTCATTTTAACTTAACAAGGAGAACTGGCGACACCTGATTGTCCTTGGAATTTTTGGAGTTTGTGTAAGTCATTTTACATGGGCCACGTGGCGGCTTTTATTTTGCCCTGGCAGTGCGCCACGATCAATTACATGTAGCGGAAACCCTGGATTATAAACACAGAAACAAACATACAATTGATGTTTATAAACATATTTTTGTAACAAAATATACATATACGCAAGTCATTTTTATTATAACAAACATCTATTACCTTCATTTAACGTTTGAGTGCAGCTTTTCAAGAGCTTTTTTTTTTTTTTTTTTTTAAGCTCCTTTGCCTCGGCCTTGAGCGTTGATTCAACATGGTGAGGTTGCTGGTGTAGCCATCCCACGCTGCAATTTTCCTTTGGCCCATACTTACAGATTGCATATTTTTTGTTTTCCCGGTTTCTAAAAATATAGCCACATTGGTAGTGCTGCCAACTCTCCCGAATTTTACGGGAGTCTTAGTTGCATATTCACGTTCCTGTTGCTTACAAATTATTCAATTAACGCGTATTAAAGAGGTCCGCCTACAGAATTGACATCTTTGTGCAAGGATGTTTATCAGATTCACGTGTGTTAAGGTGGATTTAACCACGACTATTATGGAAATCGATTATGGGTGTGTTCGAGGGTGTGTAAGCTTACTTGCTGACGCGCTCGAACGCACCCCAAGACTCCCGACTTCTCACTCTTTTCTTTGCTCGGGATGGAAGCAATTAAAGATGTTTCACACAGTCTTGTATTATTTAAACAATTTAAACATTCATTAAAACCATGCTGTGCTTCTAAACTGAGAAAAAGAAAACCGCAAAAAGTCTGGAGTCATAATCAGTTTCCATATTACTAGTGGTGAAATCCGCCGTAACACACGTGAAGCTGATAAACCTCCATGCGCAAGGACTTCAATTCCACATGAGAATCTTTTAAATATGAATTGGTTGAATAATTTCTTACTATGGCACGGGAACATGAATATGCCACTAAAACTCCCGATAATACGGGAGAGTTGGCAACACTACTCATTGGGCTTTAATGTTTGTCGTCTGCGTCGCTATGTTGTGATTGACAAAATGTGAACTGAAACCGAAAGTACGGTTAATTGTGCGCACGCTCTGTTTTGACTTCTGGCTTTCTCAGACAACCGAGACAGAGTTGGTTTTTCAGTTAACCGGACAGCTCTACTATCCTTACAACACTGAGGTGTTTTGAGGTCTTTTTTCAAGATCTGTGAAGCTTTTTTTGGATTTTTGCCAGTCTTGGAGCATTTTCCTTACCCCGAACATCACCAAGCAACCCCATCTCAAGGGACTGTAAATATTTTTTTTCTTGTATATTATCAATCTTGGTCAGTAGTATAAATTGTAGGTTAGTGTTGGCTTTTGTTTAATTAAATCTGTTTGAGTTTTAAAATTTTGTTGGTCATCCCTTGCTGTCGTAAATGTCATAACAAATTGGGGCCATAACAGCAGTTTCATTCACGGATAATGACAACATAACACTGAGATAGCGAATAGATCTTGTGACATGAACAAAAACACGGCTTTTAAAAAGTTCGCTGCCAACTTAAATAGTGTGTAATTCGCGGACAGTGTAACACTAGAAGCTACAAGCTAGCTGATGTGGTTCGGCTGTCTCTCTCAGAGACAAACAGGGTGCCTATTTCATGATGGCTATTAAGTAGATATGACAATCTGTAGGGAGTAGTGCTACAACGTCATTTCCATTCAAAAACTAACCAAACATTCATCTTGTTGTGGCTATAAGTGGCTGATACCCGGGATTTTCTCCACGATATGGCGAATGGCCTCCAGTGTTTCCACGTCCGTGGCCATTGTTGATTTCGGAGACAACAATTTCAACCTTGGCACAACGGCTATATCAGGGCTCTCGGTGATGCCTTCCGTTCGTAGGTTGGTCCGGCGTATTTTCTGCGGATGGTAAACGATGCAGAGCTCCGACTGATCAGACTGGGTACATAAGCGAAATGAAATTAAGCGGAAGTACGAAGGTGGCGGAGTCAGGATATAGAGCCGGTGCCATGTAGTGGAAAAGCGCCATTAGATTCCCCGAGTAAAGATGTCTGCCCCCTGGTATTGACGTCAATTTGAAGACTTTCCAGTTTAAAAATGCATCGCAATGGATCATTACCAAATTAAAATTTATAAAACCATGCGTTTTTGACACTTCAAGAATTCTACTTTCCGCTGAAATATACTTTGCCGAGGTGCTGGCTCTTCCTTTAACAGAGGTATGATAAGGCAAATCTCCACTATAAAATGTATCCAAATGTATTTAATTTCACTGAGAGATATTGAATGGTTTAGGAGCTCTTGCCCACAAAAAAAAAAAAAAAAAAAAAAAAAAAAAAGGAGAGATGGCTGAAACCAGGCCTGGAAGCAAAACACGCTAGAAAGATGGACAGACGGACATGAAGACAGACATGAGGACATGCACATCATACCTTTCTCTTGCGCGCAGCCTTTTTCTGCTTGCTCTCGTGGGTGAACGCGCGGTAGGCGGGCAGCTCGCCGGAATCGATGCCACTTTGTATGATGTCAGCAATGCGCGGCTCATCCTCCTGCGAGCAGCACAGCGCAGACGCCATGATCATGTCCATGTCTCCCTCATACTGCAGGTAGAGCCGCCTCAGGTCCTCGGATTCCTCGTCTGTGCCCTTGTACTTCTTCTCAAACTCTAATATGTCTGATAATGTGATCTGTAGAGACAGATGCATGAAGCTGCATTCATGCCAAATCAGGTGCTATGGGGAAAACACCAGTCCTCCCACTTACATGATGAATGTAGTGCCTTTAGGCCACAGGGAGGCCAGAAAAAAAAAAAAATGCAGCAGCTTTGCACTGAGAGGTTGAAACTTTTGGGAAAAACGCAACCCAACATCACACTGTGGTGGTCAGTCACAAAGGGTGAACACCTTGGAGACGCCTATGCAACCTACTGGATTTTGGGGGGTTAAAATTCACAAGACATCTTGCTAAATGGTTTGACACTCCCATGCTACCACACAACCTAGCAACAATCACTGCAATACATTATTTGCAATACATATAGTGCAATAACACAGCCCAACACTGAAAAGGGGGCCAACTCCAACACACAAGCTTTATGCCAGGCAATATACTGCCAAGGTAACCAGGTTTAATTGGGCCAATAAGTTCAACTGAGTACAAGTTAGTGAACTCATAAAACAGAAATACAATCCGTTTCCAACACTGCGAGTTACTGACAGAAATATCACATTCTATTCAGAGGACATTGTTTCACGGGTTTGAATTTAAAGAATTGAATGCTGAAGACCTTCCCAGTCTGGTTCAAGGACTGTCAACAAGAGACATTAGAAAATATATTACAGAGAAAGACGCCATGTTGACATTGGTTTGTAGATATGCAGCCAAGGTTTGACACACAGGAAACGCCAATCATAGGAGTTACCTTGGGGAACAGCAGCCTCCAGTACTCTTCCCAGTTACGGTCCTGGCCCAAGGAGTCAGACTCCTCGTCCACTATGCCCTGTTCGTCATACACGGCCTTCTGTTCTTTGTCACTCAGCACAGCATACACCTTTCCCAACACCTGCAGCAGAGTACCACTCTTAATTCTAGAGAAGGGTGAGGTCAGAGGAAACCCCGTATTTGAAAGAGCGATAGTAAGTGGTCAGTCGCAGCATTTTTTGAACCAATGAAAACAATTTGCCCTCCACTGGAAAACACAAGGATTAGTGAATATCAGTGACCACAGGATAACTCGATGCATATTGAGTGGTTAGATGTCATTCAGCCATTACTTCAAAAAGCACATTGCACATTTACATCATACATCTACTGCCATTTTAAGAGAAAACTACAATGGTTTTTACACGTAAAAACAGATGTCTCCCCCTTCCCCCCCCATTTCACATTTTTGAGTTATGGTCCGGAAACGAGTCCCACCCTTCAATATGCCTAAGTCCAAATTGTTGCCATGGAAACAGAAAAAATGAAATTCAAAAGCAGTTCAAACCGTCAAAAGGCACATCTACATGTTATGGAGAGACACTATATCAAATTTGGTGAGAATCGGTGGAACAGTTACAGAGTAGTGCTCTGGAAACAAATGGGAACGCCGACGCCAACGGGAATTCAAGCAAAAATAATATGCCCCCCGCCCCAGGAAGGGGGAGACATAATTCATCAAGAGCTGGTACTTTTTTCAAATTTCGGTTGTATGACTGCAAACTGTTCACTCAAATACTCATTCACTTCAACTGCCTGGGCTGTACCTGGAATTTCTTTGTTGCAAGCTCATCATCAGGAGCCCTGTCAGGGTGGACAAGCAGGGACACTTTGTAATAACCTCGCCTGATCTCTGCATCAGATGCATCCTTAGCAACCCCGAGCACATCGTAGAGGCCTGAAGTCTTGAACAGCTCCTTGCACTGTTCCAGTAATCCCATGTTTGACCACAATAGTCCTGCGAAATGGATGCACCAAGTAATGTCACCTTACCGACATGATCACTACATAGCTGAGAAAATCACCAACAAGAGGCCCCTGGGCCCAGTATTGCTCACCTGATTTGACATTTTAACAGTTCTTTTCAGTTCTTTGGAATTCAATATGGCCAGGGCAGCCATAATGGATTCCGAATAAAGCCAAAAAATAAATGAATAACAACACTTGGTCAAGGCCATAAGACAAACATTATGAAACAAGTGGAACGGAGAGGCCGTGGAAAATACATCAGCCAATCATTGACCAGGGTGGCCATATTGGATTTTAAATCAAGCCGAGAAATAACAACATTTGGTCAGGGCCACAAGACAAACATTTACACTTCAACTGATCCAAAATCTGACCAGTGGAACAACAGAAGTCATTGAGAAAGTGTCAGCCATCAGAGACCAGGACTGCTGCATCAGATTCTTCATCAACTTGAAAAATAACATCACTTGGTCAGGGCCATAAGAGGAACATTTGCAGCAAATGTTATCCAAATGCGCCTGGGAGAACTTCAGAGGAAGTTGTTTGATAAAAAGTTAAAGATCAGATTGTGGACAAATGGACGACAGACGCTGCACCATGGCCATAGTTCACCCTGGTCCCTTTAAACCAGGAGAGTGAAAACTGTGCCAAAATCCAAGTTTACATATGAACTCCACAACCCCTCAAAAAAAATAAAAAAAAAAACACAATGGGCCTCACACAGCAACATTCTCCTGAAATTCTCTTAAATTTTCCCTTTCTTATTTGGTTCAGAGAAAAAATATGAGAAGTCAACTCCGTATGCATCAAATGTTCTAACCATCCAAATCTGCTCTTATCCGTGTGTGCGGAATGCTGAATCCCACCTGATAATAATTTGGAGGTGCATGGCCGAATAATTTGAAATCCTTCGGTAACACCATCTAAACACCATAAAAGGGCAGGTGTTGTGCAATGTGCAAATAGCTGACTTTGGCACAACACTTGGAGAGATTCCACAGAAAAATGGTTGAAGGGAGAAACTCAGCAGAGGTGAAACTGAAGTACTGTTATATCATCTTAAACAAAGTGTATCTGATCTCCCTGAGTTTTATGGTCTTAATTGGGATCAATTGGCCAAGAGTATTTTTTTAACCACAAATGTAAAATTCCAATCATTAAAATTCCTCTAAAACATACAATGACCTAAATTTCCTCGTATTATGCGTTTTTATGTTTCTACAGCTGAAAACATGCGGTTCCGTGCACTGAATTTGTGCACGGCGTAAACAAGATGTTTTCCTCTCGAACACTCGTATTTTTTTCCGACCCAAGAGAAGAGCAAACGTCAGAAAAGACATGCGAATCCCAGAAATCAATGAGCACAAAAAATAGAATGAAAAAAAAAAACCGTGAATACTAACAAAATAAGAGAAAAATCGTCCCTATATTGAATCTTGCATGGGTTGCATTCTTGGGACATCATCCAAACCACAGAAAGTATATTGTTTTTGCTGTGCCACTGGTCATCAAAGGCCTTTTTATTAGAGAACCCTGAATATTATTTCTAACCAGGGCATCGAGACTTGCAAGCCAAGTAAAAGAAGACTTCTCTGAAGAGGAACCGCACCTTTTAAAAATTATATTCACTAATAGACGTCGGCAACGTCTCCACAAAGCCTTCCAGCACAAAACTTAACCTCCATTCATTTTTTGCAACTAAAACGTTCATCAAGAAACTAAAACACACAGAAAAACCTCCTCTTTTCTGTCCGGAGTGAGTCACGACCCTAGTTCCAGAGAGAACGCAAGAAAACAATTAGCTAAATTATATCAAAACATCCATCCATTCTTTACGCAGTGTCTAGAGACACAGCAGTTTCTGTTGGTACGGCAGTCGATCTCAAGGGATTAGGATAAGGATTCAAGATTATGGTTAGGAGAAGGGTTAGGATTAGAGTTAGCGCAGGGCATGAAATGGGGCTGCCGTACCTTTCCACAGTGAATTGCATTGAAAAACTACCGTACCCGTAGCAACTGCCCCTTATACCCGTTTCTTTCTCACTGGGGTCGCGGTGGTTTCAAAACATAGTGACAGCAAAGATCATCGTGACTTCATAGCTAAGTCATTGCAGACGTTATTACCTACATTTCAGTTGTGGATGGGCTAGCCACGGAGTCATTGATTTCTAAGCTATCTTGACCCTTGCGCGTAGCTGTCCAGCTGCTACTGATGCGATTTGCTATACGCAATAAGGTTACACGAAACACCAATTAATGTAATAAATATTGAACTTGCTTGTCACCATACAAAGGCAACTGTCCAGCTGACATTTTGCAAATCTGCAGTGCAGTAATCCGAATCGTAGCCACAGCTGCTGACACCGTTTAAACTGCCATTGCACGAAGTAGCGAATTCGCTCGTCTTGGCTCACCAGCAAAATCTAATGAAAGGCCAGAAGTCACAAACGTGATTCAGACGGAATTAACTCATATCACAGACAAAATACTAACCCGTACACAGCCTCAGTAACAAGGGACCTTCTACCTCCAAACTTTGCCGCGGAATGTATAACCCGCGCGAAAATGTTCCAAGGGCATCAATCTCGCGCGAGATGCGCAAGTACTCTAAGCTATACCATACGGAACGGGGCTATTCATTGACATGTGATACGTGATAGCCCATCTCATCGTATACACACTGGTAAATTGCGCAGCACTTGTGCAGAAATGACGCTTGTAATCAACAACATTGAACCGGAAGCAGTTTAATTCATGCTTTTAGTACCTGCTGAATACGGTACTCGGGCAATTTTCTCCTTTGCGGGGGGCGCACGCGAGATAGATAGTTCAGATGGGAGCTGATGGTTGTGATAGCGAACTTGGGCTTTCGGAGGCTTTGATGCTTTCCATCTATCGTAAATGGATTAATTACCCGACTCGGGGCCTCATTTAACTCAATGTATACTAGCGACACCAGCTGGTAAAAAAAATATTTATCGCAGCTAAAAGCTGAATCATATGTCATGTGCCACCCGCTTGAGCGCAGGAACATAACAGTATTCACGCAGATCAGCAATAACATAAATGACCACTGACAGGTGAAGTGAATAACATCGATTATCTCGTTACAATGGTACCTGTCAGTGTGAAGGATATATTAGGCAAAGAATGAACATTTTGTCCTCGGAGTTGGTGTTCGAAGCAGGATTCATGAGCAAGTGCAAGGATGTGAGTGATGCGGACTAGGGCTGAATTGTGATAGTTTGACAACTGGGTCACAGCTTCTCCTAAACTGCAGCTTTTTTGGGTTGTTCCCCGGCTGTAGGGGTCAGAACCTACCACATAGGGTCCAAGAAAAGGCATCCGGTGAGTAGGCGGAAGGGCCATGGCTGGCTAAGGCCCATGGATGCCCGTGGAGAAAAAAGGCTGGCCGGTGTGATGCGATCCAAACAGAACTACTCTCGCTAAAATTGCTTTAAAAAAAAAGTTCAGGCTGGTTCTGATAGACAGGTGTCAGAACAGTGATCACAGTTTAAGTGTAGGGCTGCGTAGCTGCAGACTCATCAGGGTGCCCATGCTGACCCCTGCTCACCACCGAAAGACCCTGCAATGGGGACATGAGCATCAGAACTGGACCACAGAGCAATGGGAGAAGGTGGCCTGGTCTGATGAATCACATCTTCTTTTACAGCATGTGAATAGCCAGGTGTGTGTGCATTACTTACCAGGGGAAGATATCGTACCAGGATGCACTATGGGAAGAAGGCAAGCTGGCAGAGGCAGTGTGATGCTTTGGGAAATGTTCTGCTGGAAAATGTTGGGTCCTACCTTTCACATGATGTTACTTTGACACACATCACCAACCTTAATATTGTTGCAGACCAAGTACACACCTTCATGGAAGCAATACTCCCTATAGGCAGTGGCCTCTTTCAGCAGGATAATGTGCCCTGCAACACGACAAAAATGGTTCAGGATTGGTTTGAGGACTTACCTGACGAACAACTCTAACTCACTGAGGCCCCACCTTGCAACTTACAGGATTTAAAGGTTCTACTGCTAATATCCTGGTACCAGATACCACCGCACACCTTCTAAGATCTTGTGAAGTCCATGCCTGGGCGGGTCAGGGCTGTTTTGGCTGCAAAAGGGGGACCAACACAATATTCGGCAGGAGATCCAGTTTTGAAGCACAGGTGCCCATTTGTCAGCAGAATTAGAGGTGAACCGAGATTAAAGTGGACACTTTGACGGATTTGCAAACTAAAAGGTGCAATATACAGCAGGGTATCAGGTGCTGTGTTGTGACAGTCCTCATTTAAAAAATATTACTGAAAATCTCAGCAACTGGTCTGGACAATAGGGGACAGCCTTCATAGCCCTTGTTCATTGATGAACCTTGCGTGCCCAATACCCTGCAGCCAGTTCATGGTTGTCCCTCCTTGGGCCAAATAGTACTCCCATCTGCTGGCAGGTAGGACCCCTCAGTCTTGTGACTTCAGAGTTGCATTGACCCATCTGTCAGGACATAACATTTGGTCCTTCTCAAATACATCCAACACGTTGGATACGAGAAATGACAGTTTGCTTACCATCTAAGATCTTGTCTGCAAACCTTGACATGTGCCATTGTTATGAAAAAAAAAATCAAAAAAAAAAAAATCAACATTATTTGCTACATCTCTGAATGGTTTTAACTTGTCAGTTCATTGTTGTGTGAGTGTATTTTTTAATTTTTTTTTGCACGATTCAAGTGAGAAAACTAAATAATACACATGTACCTCTATTCATGTATGAGTGATTATGTTGTTGCGGGAAAACTTTGCAAGTTTCAAAAACTTCAGAACTTGAAATTCATAACCATCTAAAACAACCACTCAATACATTGCAATAAGTGACTGGCACTGCATGAAAAACTCCTCCTGGCTTTGATTGGTTCATTTTGCACAGGCACAGCGCATTCTTGCAAATGATATTAGAAGATCTGGGAGGAGCAAAATGTTCCGCCATTACCCTCAGGGTGCACACAGTCCAGTATCACGCTGTAAGTACTCAACAGGCTGATTTAACAGACAATTTTGCCATATGAAAGTCTTTCATACAGAATGCTTTCATCTTCACATTTTATTTGAAGGAGCTGGCATTACATGTTCAGAAATGTTTTCTTCATTCAATTTCAAATAACTTCACATGATCAAACTTTGTGTCAAAAATTTCAAAAAGTGTCATGCCATGGCCTGTGCAAAAAACAAGCAAATGTCATATTTCCATCATTTTATTTCAATTCCAGTAATTGAAACGCAAAAATATTTATCAACCAAATACTTTTCGAGTAAGTTGTGTTCCTGATATTGCATCAAAAATGCAGCCTCCGATCAATGCCACAACATTGCATGTGAGCAAATAGTGAATAGAGACTATAGGCAGCCACCGTCACAGCTCCTCTATTCATTCCCAGAAAACGTCATGAATTTCTCAGGTTGGATAATACAGTTAAATTCGCGTTTTCAATTTAGCATCAGTTATCACAATTTTTTTCCAATGTAATGACATTGAATTTAAGAATTCTTTTGAATGCAAAATCTATTAGGGTCCAGCAACAGCACTAATACAATAAAATGCATCAAGTTTAACCAATTTTATTTTTCTAATAACCTGAGGAAAAATGTTCAGTAACGAGTCGTAGATGCATAAATCATCATAAAGGCACATGCAAATTAGTAGCATTCAAATACACCAAACCCTGTCACTGCAGTTATGGACGAATTCAACCATAAACACACTTATGCAGTCGAAGATTTCTCAGATCACAATAATTCTTTCCACATTTATCACACATGTAGAGTTTCTCTCCTGTGTGTATTCTTCTGTGCGTCCGAAGGTGACTGCCTTGGCTGAATGTCTTGTCACACTTGTCACAACTGTATGGCTTCTCACCTGTATGGGTCCGTTGGTGTAATTTCAGAGACTGTGAATTATTGAATCTTTTTTCGCACACGTCACAACTGTACGGTCTCTCTCCTGTGTGAGTCCGTTGGTGCAATTTCAGACCACATTTCTGAGTGAAACTTTTTCCGCAGAGCAGGCAGTTATATGGTTTCTCTCCCGTGTGAATACGCTGATGTATTTTGAGATTGACAGACAGACGGAAAGCCTTTCCACATATGGTGCAAGTGAATGGTTTCTGCCCGGTGTGAATGCGCTCATGCGTCTTCAAGTTAATGGCCTGCCGGAAACCCTTTCCACACACAACGCAGCTGAGTGGCTTCTGCTCTGTGTGAATCAGCTGGTGTATTTTTAGGGTCACAGCACGCGTGAAACTCCTTTGACATGTCACGCAGCTAAAAGCTTTCTCTCCAGTATGAATTTGCTGGTGCCTTCGAAGATTCTGCGCAACATTGAAACTCTTCCCGCATTCGTTGCAAGTAAAAGGCTTCTCTCCTGTATGAATTCTCTGGTGCGTTTTGAGATGAGCTCCCTTGTTGAAACATTTCCCACAAACATCGCAGCTGTATGGCTTCTCTCCTGTGTGGAGTCTATGGTGTTCAATGAGGCTGTGCTTTTGTGTGAATGTCTTCTCGCAGTGCAAGCAGCTAAATGGCTTGTCTCTGGTGTGAGTTCGCCGATGTGCATAAAAACTATTTAACTTACAGTACCTCTTCCCACACTCTGGACAAGAGTACAGTTTTCCTCTCTGATCAGGAGTGCCAGGACTCCAATCATTCATGACTGCTTTGTCCTTTTCCTTCATATTGCTGTTCGATTCCACGAGTGTGGACTGCAGGTCATACCCCACGTTTTCATTTCCTTCCCAGTAATAATGGTCATTGTAAAACCTCTTTCCAAAATCTGATTCAGCCCAAACTGCCTCTGCGGGGAGAAAAAATACAAAGCTGAAGGATTATGTAAATACAAAACACAGTGACCAACATTTTCACAAAATGAGCCTCATGACTGCATTGGGGAAAAACAATCAGAGGTCATCGTGTCTTCATGATGTCAACCTGGGCCTGGAAGTCAGAGCTCTAAATAAAGTAAACCCTGATCCCCCATAAAAGTAAAATGAAATGCAAAGTCTGCCAATGGCTGACACAGCAAAGCAATCAATTTCTCATGCTGTATCAGATGGATAATGCATAGCGTAAAAACTCATAAGGAACTCTGAAGCAAAATATGAATTTACTTCTGTGATCTTAATACCTTCAATATTTACAATAATGAGTCTCGAAAGCAAAAACACTTCATTTTATCCCAGTCAGTGCACTCACTTTTACTTAGCAGTCCATGTTGTGGCTCAGCAGCATCGGACTCATGTTTATGTCTTTCTGCCAAAGACACAGAAGATTCTGGACTGTGCTCCTCCAAATCGGCACACTAATATAAAAGCAGAGCAAGGGAAGACAGCTGAGCACCTGCACAACCCTGCTTGCTAAAACCATAACAGAATACATTCTGGTGCAGAATTATTGGCACTCAAAATACACACAAACATTGCAATAAAGCCGGATACAATAAAAAAAGTTTAGAATCAATGAATTCATTTGAAACATATGGAAAACTACAAGTATATCCTCGTTTTCCCAAAACATTCTTTCACATTTTGATGGTTTTCCATCCAGTCATATCAGGTTTCATGCAAATCACTGGTGTTCATATCAAAAGTTCTGACAAGGATCAAAGTTGTGAGTCCTCTCCTAAAGTCTGTGATAAGGTAAGAATTCAAGTGCGGACAGATTTTTAAACAGTCCTTCATGCACAGATTTCCAGTGCTCTTAATATTTGAGGATTTGCACTGTTCTGACCACAGGATTGTGATGGGATTTCTGTCCATAGACTGAAATGACCATTGCTAAACAAGGATGTTGTTTTAGCTCTGCTTAACCATTATTGTGCAAAATTTTATGGATATGAGCAGACACTGTCCAGCTTGAATCCATCTATGACCACATTTCTGCTTCCTAGCATAGATAATCAGATTTTCCATCAAACCTTCACAGCATAGGATGGAGTTCATTACGCTACTGATATTATCTAGATTATCTAGTGCCCCCGGACTACTGGTGGGCAAAGCAAGCCCTTAACAATAACTGGCCTCCATATTTGACTGCAGGTATTGAATACTTCCCCAAGTGCCCACACCTCACATGCTGCCAAATGTGCCAGTGTCCAGTACAGCCAATTGTAAATTCGCAAGACTATAGTATTCCCTTCCAATTATAGCTTCTAATGTTTAATTAAGTTTTTCCAGCTCAGTAAAGGCTTTTTTCATGCAATCCCTCTGAATGATTATTTCCTATGGTGGTGGCATATTGTGATTATTTTTCAGACTTAGAGACCATCTGCAGCAATTCTTGAACCATGGCGTCTTTATCGCCTCCATCACAATAGAGTACTGAGGTGAGTACTATAGAGTACAATAGAGTACTAGAGATTATTTAGCTAGCTAGGTCAGTGATGCATTGATGATTGTTTGACGTTAGCTTGCTAGCTAGTTTGTTGTCTACCAGGTTTCTATGCTTTAATGGTGGCCAAATATTTAATTTGTTGCTTGCTGGCTACATCACCTGATAACTAGCTGGGCCAGGCCATCAAAGTAGAACATACATTAGTTAACTAATTACCCAGCTACCTCATCAGGTTGTCTTGTTTGTTTATGCACTTTTTTTTGCTTCTGGAACCAGGTGGATCAAGGGATGAGTAGTTTTTAGACTAATGGGGGGGCTAGCATGTCAGTGAAAAATTATAATGATGAAAATTATGGGAGATGACAGTCTTGAAAAAAGCATGTGCTGTTACTTGGAATTATGATGCAAAATCTTGAAATCAATGGAGCTTAAATTTTTCTTAAGAAGTCAAGGGGTAAAAAGAACGGGCATTTTCACTTGAAGTCACCTCAGTACTCCATGTTCCTCCCCTGAACAGACAACAAACTTGCAACACTGTATTCCATTTTCTGGCCATTTTGCTTCCATTCTACAAGTTTTACGCATTCATTATGGCCCTGATGATGTTACGTAACTTTTCTAACCCTTTCTCAGGAGACCCATTATTTTCCTTATGAGGGCAACTATCATCAGTATCTTTTAAATCAAGCTCTTTGGTTGTTTTCATGGTGAGCGTGATCAATAAGAGAGATTATGCATGCATTTTACCTAGCCTTAGTGAAACATGAGGTGGTAGAACGACAAAATACAGTTCCTTTTGCCGAAGTCGAAAGTTCACTATGTAAAAAATGCATTTAATTATTTTTATACAAAAGCACACTTAACCCTTTGATGCATATGCCTCACATACGTGAGGTTTTTTAGTCCCCCCTCCACAAGGCATCCACCCCTGGAAATGCATTAATGTTACTTTTGTGAGGTATTATAGTTTCTTTATCAGTCAACAGATGTCTCTACTAGTGCTCTTCAAATTTCTAAGATGGCTGCGCCCATGAGAAAGAGGTGAGTGTGCTTTTCTAAGCTTTTGACCCCCAAAAGAAGCAAGAGAGAGAAAGTCTTACCTAAAGCAGTATGTTATACTGTTATACAAGATCACATAGAACATATTGAAGACATCAAACATGTTTTAGATTCATGGCTAACTGAACAGTAGGCAGTTATATGGCAACCTCACGCGTGAGGTTCATGCACATGAATGCTTTACAATAAACTCACATATGTGAGGTAAAAAAATTACCCCCAGCTTTGGCAATCCTTGAAGAAAAAAATCAATGATATTTGGTCTTTTGGTCTATAAACAAGTAGAAATACCAAAAATCATTGGTATTAACCAAGGGGAAAGGTCTCATACATCAAAGGGTTAACATTACTGTTATAAAGTGGATCATTCCATGTCAAAGTATCAGATATATAAAAAAATCGTCACCATGTACTCATAGATTGCTTCCATATTTTCACATTAGATAAATATGCATTAGTGATGAACAAATTCAAAATTTCATCTCATTCGGACCAAAAAATAATTTTTGGTGAATTATTTTCTAAGGGTACTGTTCGTCAGTTTTTTTGTCAATTGACATTTTTCTTGTATTTAACATGGCATAACTTTTTTATTATTACACCTATAGCTTTAAAACTGTGCATAAAAGCTAATGTTATACTGTTGAATCAGAAAATGTAGTCAATTTTACTTTATCTTTCTTGGTTGTGGAGCTATGAGGACACCAATAGTGCCTTTTGTCCAATCAGTTCCGTGTTTAGGTCCCCAAAGCTCCCCTAATATAAACCCTAGCATATGCTCTCTGGCATTTTTTCCATTCATTTGCATCTTCTGAATATAAATCAGGCTGAATTCACTATGAATTCATCACCAACTGCAGTCAGTACCTTGCCTAATGTGGGGAAAAAAAGAAAAAAAAAAAAAGCTAAAATGACACCTGTTCAAACCCCCGTATCTCAAGGGGCACACTTTGGATTTTCTTCTATTTTTTTAACCGATTCCTCTATTGTAGTCAAAAGACCACTCCAAAAATTGTTGATGTGTTTTGACCAATATAAATTTTGCAGGTGTCTGAACAGGGGTGGGGTAATCTCAAGAATCGCTTGGCATTTTCAGCTTCGAACACAATGTTAATTATTATTGAATCACAATAATTGTAAGTTTTCATTTCATCAATTCACGATACATTCACAGAAAGGTCAGTATATGCAGGTTGGTAGATCATGTTGGCAAGGAGAAATCTGAACCAGTTACTGATCAATAATTTCTGATTATTGCTATTGTTTTTCATGAAGCGAAACAAGAGGACACAAGCATTAACATGGATTTCTGAAAAATGCTGGGAGCCATTAAATAACAACCTCCAAACTGTTCCAACTCCAGATGTCACTGGACGCAAAGCCCGGTAGTACAAGTTGGACAAAACTGGGACAGACAACATTGTTGTGCTCTTTGCTGCATTTAGGAAGCAATAACATTATTAACATAGCATGGAATACAAAGTTTTAATTTGACATTAGTGTCATTAAATTGTATTGATGCAAAGTGTGATTTTCAAAAATTGCCTGACCCCTATTTAGACAGTTCTGGAATGTATGTTGTTCAAGTAACATCAACATTTTTGTTTTATGATGTCTAATACAGGAATTGGTACAATTTAGTATGTGATTGCCAAATGATTGAAATCACTTAAAATGTTGCATAGTTAAATGTGTAAGAAGCTTAATGTAAGTTTGTGGCCAAAACTGGTAGTGCACTCACATTCAAAATACTGCAGAGTGCAATATCCCCTCCTCCTCTCCCCCAGACGAGAGGTTGCCAGCTAGGTTGCCGAATCCAGCAAGATCATCTACTACACGGAGCTACCATGGCAACATTTCAGTATCACCAATAATTTGCTCTGACAGGGTTGTGTTCAGTTCAGTACAGTACAATGACTAACTAACTTTAGCAATGGTCATATTGGTCAACTTGCTCGTCACTCTTCTGTGTGGATAGCCCACAAAAGTCACAACCAAGAGAGATATGGTAGAATGGAGCAGTATAACAGGAGCTTAGATGCAAAATTTCAAAGCTATAGGTGTAATAAAAAAAAGTTATGCCATGTTAAACACAAGAAAAATGTCAACTAACAAAAAAATGACGGACAGTACCCTTCGAAAATAATTCATGGAAAATTCATTTTTGGTCCGAATGAGCCGAAATTTTCGGATTTGCCAGTGATATATATTTATGTAACAACATACAAAAAATTAACAAAACTGAGAAGGTGGTGGTGAGACCCATTTGATGATCAGGCATGGAATGACCCAAGTATCAAAGACAAGTTTCCAAGCATATCCCTGTCCAGGTCATAAATCTGTGAACTATACTAGGTGCCCAAACTGACCTTTGTTTTCAAGACAAGATCCACGGGATTATCTTCTTCTTTCACAATCGTATACTCCTCTACTGAATCAAGAAAGAAACAAAGCCATTTGTCACACAATAGCACTGACTTATCGAAGTCATCAGAAAAAACTCTAAGTAGGAGAATTATCTCATAGCCTTAGGAAAGTTGGACTTTCCCCAACAGAAGCAAAAAAAACAACCACAATTGACTTACCACACTCTGCTGCCGCAAGGACATTCAAATAACTCTCTTGAACAGTGTCCTGATCAGACATGATTTCCAATTGCGGTAACTGCTGTCTGGTTGCATCAACAAGTTTGGTTATTTTGTCCACAGCCTCTTTAGTGAGCAATGCCAAGGTAGAAGCAAACCGGCTCTACAGTAAGAAAATCATTGATACATTAGGTTAACTCTCAGGGGGATACTGTGCATTACAGCATTATCATGAGGACAAAGAGAGATACAATTAACTTGATAGCCAATGACCCAATATGTTAGATAACATTATGACTTTCTGGCAAAATACTGGCAGGTCCATGAGAGTCTGGACAATTACACTGTAATTTTCAGTAGTTACTGCCCTGCATGCAATCACAATCAATTTGAAATAAAGCAATCAAGATGTAACAGCATATACGTTCAGCTACAAATCTTTATGAGTTTTAGCAAAACTATTAGAGATACTGAGATAGAGATACTATTAGAGATATTGACCTAAAAGTTGTACAGTTCCATTTACTGATGCAGATTTGTCTTAAAGCTTATCTCAGGAGGTCAGGTAAGAAGATTTTCTTTATTTTGTTGAATTGGTACAGAATGACACAACAAGAAGCCTGGGTAAAGGTCATAAAGTCAATGAAAAAATGGTAAGGCTGCTGCAAATACTTTCAGAGTAATGGATCCGGACAGAAACACTAGCAAGCTAAGTGCTACGCTCAAAACTAACTTTGCTGGCAGGCAGGCAGGCATGACCTTTCTATAATCATTGTGTGGTTTTGTAGGTGGAATTCAATTATAAATTCCTTATTATTGAATATTGTGTTATCAGTTGCTAATCCTTTGAGCAGCCTAGGTCAGGCATGATTGCTCAACTTATATAATCTAGCTTTTATCCAAGTAGAAACGCCGCTAACTGTGTTTATTGTGTATTCATTCTATCTGAAACCTTGAGGTCCAGCCAGACCAAGGAGTGTATTTTGAGTTGTGTGTCTTCCAAGGAGACAATTCCTGCAAAGCCTGCAGAACCACGAGATGAGCAACAGGTGAGTGGGGGAAAGAAAGACTCCTCTGTACTGCAGGTATGGCTGCCAGGGTCAGTGAATGCATACTCCTGGCCGAGGAACGGCTGGAACCAACATGGTGATGTTTTTCAGCCCGAGGGGGAGGAGATTCTGACTTTGTGCTTTTATATATATCCAAAGCAAAGGAGAGATTTCTTTGTCTTTGTTCTTACCTGTAACGAAGACCCTATGTGGCACATAATAAAATGGATCCCATTTACTCCCATCTTGTCTCAGTGTGATTTCTTTCAGGAATAAAAATAAAAATTCCCACAACAGGTTTATTAGCCAGCTAGCTACAAAATTGACAGTAAAAGGTGCACTATGCAAGTTTGTTTACTTTCTGCGCGATTATATTTTTGTCTCAATTCGCCGACATCTCTCTGCGATCTGCTAGCTGCCTGCCCCTAAAGTCACTGTAAAAAAAACCTGGGCTCTGGAAACCGCACAGGCGTCGCAAACTAGAAATAAACTCAAGGGGCACAGGCTGTGCTCCATAACATAACAAACTGTCCCGGCCAATAACTGACAAGAGTTGACAGTTATGGAAGCATGGGAAGGAGGGAATTATGGGAGGGAGGGGCAGGCTACCTGTTTTGTTTGAGTTTGAATGTCAACAGAAGTGAAAGTAAACAAACTTGCATAGTGCACCTTTAATTTGGAAACCGTCACTAGTTCATGTGAGGGTGCGATCAGGAACCAGTCGCGAGAACCAAGCAATGCAGTAGTTTTAGTTTTATTAATAAAGGGGGATGATCCCCGCAGGGCAGAAGGCAAAGGAACAAAGTCCACACTCCAAAAATCAAAATCCAGTTGGGCAAAAATAGAATCAAAAACCAGGGCGGCAATCACAGTAATCGTTGTCGGACAGAAATGGGTCTGGTTCACAGGTACAGGTATGTCAAAGAAGCAAAACCAGAATCCAATGGGCGTAATCCGACACGTAACCAGGGCAGCAATCATAGATCTCGTGGTCGGGCAGAAAAAGGGTCAAAACACACAGATGCAACAATAATCCAAAATCACAAAGGCAAAAATCGAAGTCGGATGGTCCAGTCAAAAAGGTTATCACTAAGAAATCAAGGCAAGCGAAAACGTGGCACAAGAAGACTGAGGAAACGATCTGACAGGGAAGTGCCGTGAAAAGACTCCTAATATACACTCCGGAGGAATCACGTGCTACACAGACACAGGTGCTGGAAATGAGACTAATTACAGAGAGTGGAACAAGAGGGAGAACCTAATCACATGAAATAGGCAAAAGCCAAAATGCGGACAAGGATCACGGGACAGCCTATAGACAGAACAACGGATCCGGTTAGGGATTTCTAAGTGCACAGAGTGAGAGGCAGAACAGAGATAAGACAGGTGCAGAAAATCTGCAAGAAACAAAGTGAAGTAGATTGAGCGAAAGCAAGAGACGGAGACTAGAACAGGGCGAGTGCTGAGATCTTGTTAGTCAAAAAGTAAGAGCAGCTATTCAATCCCAAGTGCTCGTTAGTAAATTAGTCTAATATACAATGTTAGTGTTGGTTAGTAAATTAGCGAAAATAAACTGTTAGTAGGCGTTAGTAATACAGAAAAAGCAAGAGGAAGGAAGTAAACGAGATGGGGAATGAAGTTTGAAACCAGAAATCATTAAATCATCCAAAGTAGTGAGACGCATACCAAGGCTGAGAGCTGTGACGATACAAGAGACCAGACAGGGGGAGACAAAGTGCAATGCATAGTGGAAAGCAAAAACATGGACCAGAATAACATTATGGTAAGATGC
Organism: Gymnothorax reevesii; assembly: GCA_029721435.1. Classification (NCBI taxonomy): domain Eukaryota; kingdom Metazoa; phylum Chordata; class Actinopteri; order Anguilliformes; family Muraenidae; genus Gymnothorax; species Gymnothorax reevesii. The sequence continues at coordinate 78,248,922 of CM056582.1, read as the reverse complement.
AAAATATGGAGAAGTAAAACTAAGACAATAAATGCACAAATCTAAGATACCAAATCACAATAGGTATATCAAAGAATAGTCAGACATTGCAATGAATCAAATACCAATAAAATAGAATGCGGCAAACTGATCAAAACATGGCAAGGAAAATCAGAACATGGGCATGGCAAGGCAGAACAGAACATGGCAGACAGCAGAATCACAACAATTCAGCCAGAAGTAATCAATGAGAAATGTCGATGAGGAAAGATAGAATGAATGACTGTTATTAATGTACTTCAGTCCATTTTTAATGGAGTAGCTGGCGCAGTAAATGAACTGTTTGCCAATGGTTGCGATTACAGACGCAAACATGGCAATACAGCAAAAGAGTTCTAAACTACCAATGGAGTGCACACTGTGTAGTCCACAACCTGTTACAAGCACAGGACCACTTGCTCTTTATTTGGTTGGAGGGTGACATTGCCAAAAGCCTCGGTCTTGATCCACATGTCCTCTAGTAATACAATGAGACTGAAAAGCAAACCACAAAGTACCGCAGCTGCTATTGCACATGTATGAGACAGCAATAATGAAGCTATTAGACTTCCACCCACTTCTGTCCTGAATCTACAGGCAGAGCATCTGACAGCGACCTGCTTTGGCTTTCTCGAGTTCCTCAAGTTCCTTCCGAATGCCCTGAACACCCAGCGGTCAAGAGAGCTATGAAAGGAAACTTCAGTTCAAGATATAACTGTGGTGCCAGGAATGAGCGACAGAAACCCTGAGGTAGAGATGGCGTCATCACAGGCTTATATAGACAAAGTTAACCCAAGAGAGGATCTTAAAGCTAAAACACGACCCCTTCAGGACTTTCATCATATAATGCAATCATAGTTAAATTCGTCACTAGGGCTCAGTAGCATCAGTATTTATCCACCACTTCATTTCAGACCATCAATAACTTTTTGAGCCCAGTTGTTGAAAGCTTCGTTAACTTTAATCGGTGGTCAAGTCTGAACCACAGCATCTTCATCTCTGTGTGAAAGTACAGACGTTGATATGTTTTTGCATTTTGTAGGTTTCTCCCGGATTAGTTTAAGTATTGAAGAGCATTCGCGAGAATTTTATTTAGAGAGAGGTCATCATGTCAGATCGTTAGAGCAAACCAGCCATTTAATAAATTAATCGAGCATGGAACAACCGAGCCGTAGTCGGAAAGTATAGTCGACAGCGGCCATCGGTAACACGCCGGAAGAGGCCACTGAGCAGCCAGACTCGGATAACTTGCTGGCTAGCAAGCTAACATCCCCGGTCCGGATAGCAATATCTCATGATTGACGCATCTATAGGACATATCGCGCCGGTGCTCGGCAAAATAAGCGCGACTGAGCCAAACCCTTGGAACTGCATGAGCCAAAAAAAACCAGTTCACGTTAACAGACTGTTTTGATACATACAATGTGATGTTACCCGGCTACTAAACGAGACGCAACGTTCAAATCAAAGTATATGTGAACGGTAGCTGATTTTGCCTTTTACCGTCATTAACTCGTTCTGTGTCTGGATTTTCTTCTTCAGTACTTCGTTATCGGTCTGTCGTCCAGCCACTTCCAAACGTAATACAATGGCAGTGTCTTCAAAAAGGTTTCCCATTTCCGTTACGGCTGCTTGAACCAATAATTCCATGATGGAAGCTAACTGGGTCTGGAAAGCGATACAATTCGACATTGTAAGGAATTTTTAAACAGCCTATTTATTTTTGCGCTCGTTTTATAGTGCATTTATGATTTGAGATCGGTTTGGTAGACGGAGCACACTTAAAAACCACTGACATGTAATAGCTTGTTAAGTTCTAAACAGTGTAGTGCCATGAAATTGAACTCCAGACCACTGCAATCTTTAGCACAATATTTCTACTTCCGTTTTCGATGTTAAAGTGAATTTCAAAATAAAAGTATTATTAATAGCTTTTTCCCCCGGCTCATTTTCGAAGTAACCTTTAGGTTGTATCACTCCTGGCTGCTCCGTTTTCTGTTCAAACAATTGAGAACAAGTAAATAGTCGACATTACAATAAGCACATTTCATGTTTAACGCCCCCAACCCCTTTTTCTATTCAGCGGCTGTGTTGTATTTCCTGTTCTTTTCGTGGATGGATACTGTAAGTGGATGGAGTGACATTCCTTTCTTTAATCAAGAGTGTGGTATTTCAACTTGAAACCGAACTTTTTCAAGTTTGAATGAAGTTTTTTGTGAAAGTATGTGGGAATAGTTAGTCAGCAAAAAGCACAGAGATTAAAGAAAGAAAGAAATAAGCAGTGGGAAGAACATGAGTGATAATAAATCAGGTGGGAAAGTTGGGTCATTTTCTCACGGACTTCTATAGCCTTGAACTTCTTTCTGCAACCAGCAACATTGTCATTTGCTGGCCATTAAATAGAATAAAATCATTAGAGATTTCCACTTTGGCCTCACTTTTCATACCCGGGTGCTGTGTCCATCTTTTTATACAGTCTATGATTTGGACGCAGCCATAGTTTAAGCAGAGGCAGCACCAATCCAAGCACAAGCGGGGGCTATATGAGTGTGAGACCAGAATTTTGGGGGAATCTAAAAATGGCCTTAGATTCTGTGCATCTTGATCCACTATTTATGGTAAAGCCTCAAAATCAGCCAAAAACACAAAATGCCCAAAAACGAGACCACATATTATGACCTGTAACTCAGGAACTAAGTAAGATAAAAGGCTAGAATTCATTTTTTATGATTATATGATGTATCGCTCTGTAAAAATGCAGTAATCCCAGTAATATCATTTGTTGAAGTTTTTAATGAATTAATATATAAGTGAATTTTTCTAGTTTTGCACCAAAATGCCTTTTTGGGAGGCAAAAAATGGCCATGTCACTACTAATTATTCATTTCTCTGAACTTTCTACTGTGCAATCTTATATACGTGAACAATTCAAGACGAAAAAAATAGAATGTAAAAATAGTACTCCAGTACACTAGGTGTCAGTATGTCCATTAACTGTAAGAAAGCAAGCTTCGGAATCCTCTGTGGAGGAAGTGGCGGCGCAGTTCAGTCGTAATCTTCGAGGGTATATTCTGTATATACATGGTGAGACCAGCCATGAAAATGTCGAATTGTATGAATTTTCTGACAAAGTTGTCCTCTATCGTGGACGTGTTGGTTCAAGCAGCTGTGGCAGTGATAGACAACCTCGTTGACGAGGACTCAGCGCTCACGTTACGTTCGAATGTGGCTCAGGATGAGCAGGACCATGATCTTCTGATGAAAATACAGACGCAGAACAAACTAATATCGGTGAGTTAGCTGAGTATACCCCTAAATGCAAGTGCTGGTTGCTCGCCTACATTTGCAGGCTTAGCTACATTGTGCATGTTTCTTGCTCGCTATCTTAATGTCTCAGCGAAAACTCCGTATTTTCATATTCAATCTGACATTTGCAAATATCATGGGCTGCAGATAGCTTTGCCAGTAGCTAATCCGTTAAGTTAGCTATAACTATAAAACAGTACCAATATCCTTTATTAATATGTTTTCCTATTTGTCATTGATTAACCAGTTAAGTGAAGCATACCTTGAATTTGAAATCAACTTTGTGAAATCCCCTACATTGGTTACATTTCAGACACGATTCGCCTCAATCATGGGAATACTGGGTAAAGAGGCCGTTGAGAAAATCATCAGACTTGTTGACGAGACGAAACCAGAACTGATGGATTGTGACATCGAAACTGTTGCGGAAGCATCGCCGAAGAGTCTTGAAAAAACTGGCAAGTGGCCACCCCTGGTCAACGTCGGAGAACCTTGTGTTTATTAGCCTTTAGTTTGTGATCATGCGATAATATTTCTTGGATCTGTGTTTTCAAAAGCATTTTAATTATAATCATCTAATGTCTCAGAGGTGCAGAATACATCGGATATCAGTATGGAGAAAGAAGAGCCCTTCATAATTGTGAACGAGGAAGACTCTCAGCTGGATCCTCTTATCCTAAAAGGCAAGGTCAGTTTTCGTTCCTAGCAATTACTTCCTCAAGAATGATGCCTGTCAGTACAGGCACTGTGCTTTTAACAGCGCAAAATGGCTGAGGGTATGTAAAATAGGGGATGTGCCGATGATTAAATTTCTAGCCTTAGCTGGTCAAGAAAAATGAAAATCTGAACCTCAAAATAAAAATAGAAAATGCGTTGCCTGTATATGCATTATAAACAAATGCCCCCTCAAATATAATGAATGAATGCCCCGTTCAACTGTGATGTATTCACCCCCCTCTGTTTTTTCAAAGCTGTTTAGGTGGTCAAAGAAATAAAAACAAAGCCTCAAGGGCTGACCATTATTTTGATAGTAGAACTTTATTGAATAACTTGTTCTATCAGCCTGCCCGCAGGTGACGCAGCCTTGAAGTCTTTCGCATTTTCTCCGATGCTCAACAAAGCACTAACCTTGAGACAACCTTGTCAAACTGCAAAGACAATCTCTGTCTGATCTCATAAAGAAATCATAAATTCTACTGCTAGCCATTTATCTACACCAGTGGTTCCTAAATTTCTTCTGGAGTACTATGTGTTTGCATGTTTTCAATCTCTCATTGCTCCTGCACAAATGATTAAAATGATCATTATGACGCAGCATCACGGGGTTGATGTTGACCTAATATTTTGAATCGCCTTTACTTGAGCAGGGAGAGATCTAAAACATGCAGGACAAGTCGTACTCCAGGATAGATTTGGGAAACAGCGGTGTATATAGCCTGAGTATCATCACACCTTGGTATGGGATTGAAACAAGCGCTAGTCTTGAATCCAAATTCTGTGAAGAGCAAGGAACCTTCCTTGCAAAGAGATGTAAACTGGAAATAGTTTGGCTGGCAACCATTACCAAGAGTGTCCATTTGTCTATTTAATCAAGGAAAGGTGATGATCGACTCCTTCATTGTTTTGTTCCGGCGAGGAGACTCCGGTCCAACCTTGGAAAAAAGGAATGATTGAATATGGACCACAATCGTTTACATCTGTGGTGACTTTATCTGTCATTTGCATCCCAAAGTTTTTCAATAAATTGCAGACACTATCTTTGCCGTGGACCTCATGACATATTGAAAGGAAGAACTTCCAGTTTTACTAAAAAATGTACCAAGGAGCCTTTAAAATCTGCCTGCAACTTTCATTTGACCCATGTGACATTCTCAAGTGAGGTCAAGAAACTGTGGAAGGGAAATTAAAACGGCCTTTTTTTCTTCTTCTTAGAAAAGTTGGATGCAGGCTAGGGATGCTAATTCATTGCTCATAAACATCTAATGGAAAGGGCATAGCCACACCCTGAGAGGGCAATGTGAATGCTCTACAACTACTCTGTTACCACTTTTGAAATGGCCCCTACGCAACTGAAAACAAGTGGCCCGAATTTGCATGCAACTATTACCATCTTTTTCCTTTTTTGGAAAGGATTTTCAAAAAAAATTGAACTCAAATTGAGGAAAACCTTAATAAGCAAAAATACAGAATGTGTTGCTTCTACAGTCCTTCACACAGGCCAGTGTTGGTCCCTGAATCTGTTCTATCATGGTAGAACACCTGAACATGTCACATCAGAATATACAGCAGGATCAGAGGGCTGGATTTGAATTTAAGGTCCAGTTCAGCGATCCTTTATGTTCAAAATAAAAAATGCATAGTTCTGCGTACACATTGCAATTAATTTATAGACAACAGATTGATAGATCTTACAGTAGAAGTGCAATGGGCACAGATAAACATAGAATAAACATAGAATGTAAAATACTGCCCTTTTCTTGCATCCAAATTTCAGTTAATCGTATGTAAGTGTTCCAGTAAACTGAAGGTCCTTTGTATTTATGAACACATTGAAAACGCAAACTTCTGTTTTCCGTAGGATACGCACGAAGGCAAAAGCGGCAGATCCTGGGTATGGGGACACTTCACAATGCTTTCCTCCACCAAAGTGCAATGTGGTATTTGTAACTCTATTCTGCGTTACTGCAATAACACATCTACAATGATACGACACATGCGGGCGAGACACCCTGCTGTGTGCGAGGGCGATACAGCGAACGTGCCTGTGGCTCCTCCTCAGGTCGAAACAGGTTAGACCATTTTCCTAAAAGAACTGAAGGTTTTCAGTTTTTTTTGTCTTTGCTTTACAGTGATTTGATAATTTAATTTTATTTGTAGCATTACTTTCTTGAAAGGCTTATTTGCTCAGTTAAATTTTTACAATAGGACAACTTTTTTTAAGCCTGATCTTCCTATGCCCATTTTTAGTAATGAGACACATTTACTCGCTCATACTGCTCTGAGTGCGCAGACTAGAACATGCACGAATGGTTGCACCCTGCCACCATTTCTACTCACATTTTAGTTCAACAGCACACCTGCATTACCTTTGCCTTAGAAGTCTTTTCTATTTAAGCATTCATTACTGCCCTATGAAACGTAATGGAAAAGTGAATCCATGAAATGTCTCCGGTTTTTGCTGTAGTTCAATGCAGTTGATATTTTGGTGTTTTTGACAATTTGAAGTCCACTAATTCACAATTCTAAAAGAATACAAATTAACCTTTGCACATAAATTTATTTTTTGGAAGGTAAACCCAGGAAAAGGAATTTGCCATGGGAACTTGAATAAATATGAACTGTTAATTCACTATTTTTCAGATGGCACCTTAAGGCAGGCTGAATTGGATGCGGAAATGGTAAATATAACTTTGTGTGGGGAATGGCTTTAATCGGTAGGGTAGGATAAGTAACTGCCCAATACATTTTCTGTGATGCACTCTTTTGTTGAGTTGTATACTCAGATCTACACAGGCTAATAGACGTAATCTGGTAGGGTTCATTGATTTCTTTTCGGACCGTGAGATGCATCATTCCTGAAACTTCTCTTTGGTATATTTATAGTAAAATAAAAAGCAGTGCAAACCAGAGCAGTCAGTGCACCTCTGTCAAGGCCCACCAGTACCCCATGGGTCGGGGATGCATAGGAATAGCATTATTATGCACCATTGCACAAGTAAATAAAAAATTTCTGGATCACAGAATTTGGTCTGGATCACTCCAAAGATGAAATGCATTCTGAGTTGCACCAAGATGGTGAAAAAGTTTGGAAGTATGTCCTTCATTTTTTCCATAATGTCGCTTACAAACAAAGATATCCATAGACCAAAGGTGAAACAACCTCCTTGGCGGAGATAATTATTTACTTCAGCTCAAGGGCTAAAATGTGTGTTTTGTTCATTTTATTTCTAAATGCGTCAGCAAAGCAAAAATGTGAAAATTTACTGGTGTGGGAGTTATTCATATCAGAAGCACCTGCTGCACTAAAAATGGAGAGCAGAAAATTTGTTTGAATTGGTACTTTGTCTGGACCTGTTTTCTAGCAGGTTCCTTGATTAACAGTGTGTTAATTCTGAACAAGTGCGAAGTCACTGAACCTGCGTCGCTGAGCGGCGGTTATGTAGAAGTATGCTTTGGTAAACAAAATTTGCATTGATTGAGTGATGGTGAATTGTTATGATGATGATGATGATGGTAGATGGATGCAGCCATGTGGAAAAGATAAACTGGAAAGGATTTTGGCGTAGCACACTCATCTTCAATAATGACCTGCCTTGGGTCAGTCACTTATTTTGCGAGTAACGTCGTTTGGTGGCCATCTTGGATTTTGATGTTGATATCATTTTCAATAAGAACATGCAATAGGTCAAGATGCACCACCATACCAAAGGCCACTTAAAAGTTCCAAGGCCACTTATTTTTCACATTATCTCAATGACGTTGTTTTTTCAAAAACGGCGGCAGCCATCTTGGATTTTGATGAAGTGCGGCTATTTTCAATATCGACCTGCCTTGGGAGATGATGCATCATCATCCCAAATTAAAACTTCCTGGGCTGAATATTTTTTTGAATTATCTTGATAACGTTGTTACTTCAGACGGACGGAATGAAGGACGGACAATGGACAGCAAAAATTCACCTGTACTAATTGATGAGTTTGTCTCTCTCCCAAGAAATTTTTGTCCTCCGAGCATTTTTCGGAGTTCAGGTCCAGAAGTGAAAAAGCCATTTCAAGACCTGTTGCCTTCGACGACGCATGTGAAAAACAGACAGTACTGTTGGTGAAGTAAAGACGACTCGTGGAACATTTTATCTGTGTGAGAAATATGGCACAAAATATGGATTCATGTATCTAATAATTGTTTTAATTTAAATAGTCGAGTGTCAGTTCAATAGCCGGCATTGCAAGATTATTTTTATGATTAATGGTATGGAAGTCAGAAATTTGTCTTTTTTGCTGTGTGATGGATGGGATTCAGGCCTGCGAAGTCTAAAGGGTATTGGGACTACTTCAAACAGAGGTATGAAATTAGAAGAACTTTATTGTATCTCCCCGACGACGATGGTCAGGAGATAATATGGTTTAGTTCTGGGGCCGCAGCCGCAGAGATTTTCCGTTCCGGGCTCTGGAAGTGACAATTATTATAGGGTTTTTTTTTCTAATTTTGCACAGGCAAAGATATTTATTTGACAGTGCTCAAGACCTATTTTCGGCAATTTTGGACGTCCAGTATGGCTGCTGGCGGCCATTTTGTCTGAAATTTGGGATCGGGTTAGATACACGACTCGGTCCCTGTGGTGACCGAGTTATCTAGTTGGAATCTAAAGGGTTAAAGCTGAAGTCCGTAAGATTGCTCGACCAAGAGGACTTAGTCAGATTCTTGAATGGGTACGACTGTCAAGCCCCTCCCCTATTTGCGCCAGTCCAACCAGTCCGTCCCTTGATATATATATATTTTTTTTTCTTTGTGCACATCCATAGGTGTGTGCCAATGACCTGATTGGTTGATTGAGCTGGGAGCCGTATTTTGCAGAATGCAATACAGGCTGAGATAAATTTGCGGATTTTTTTTCTAAAATCACCTGATTCATATTCGCATGTCGAAGCACAGTGACAGTTTCAGTAAATACGACCAAAAAAATCTTACTGACTTCAGCTTTAAGAAAGAAACAAGACCCTGAACTGTGCATCGACAAGGTCAACGAGTTTTAAGAGTTTTTTTAAAAAACCTTTTTTGAGGTCTGTCCGCGTACATAGAAGTTTGATTTGAATCCTTCATATTTCCTCAGTATAATCTGCTTCTCCGTAGTGAAATGTGTGGCTCTCGTGTGGTCCATGTTGATTGGTTGATTACAGTAATGGCATATTTTAATATACGCCTGATTGGTAATCATGACTGGAGTCCGTAAGCTTGGCTCAAATTAACTTGCATTTGTTTGGTTCAGTGAAGCTGATTATTATTTCATAGCCTGAATTTGTTTAATGGGTCTTCGTACAGCAGGCCTCAGGGATCTCAAATCCAAATCCTACCCTGGTTTTGATTTTTCCATGGTCAAGAACTTTTTAAAAAAGAAATTATTGCCTCTGATTAGCCTAACCATCTTTACTTTCAACTCCCAGGCAAAGGGAGGGCCGTGATTTTAAAAAATCAAAGAAGCATGGATTATTTGATGTAATTTTGCTAACAAGTGCCATTTAGGCGTAACATGCCTTATGAGAGTGAATTTTACAAGACTTGGATTGGGACAGATGGTGTTACTGACCAGCTCCTGCACACTTGCATTGAAATAGTGTGCATTCAAATTGTATTGCATGTTTGTTTTCGCTATTTAAACTTTTCTTTCTTATCGCATTAATAAGATAATATTTATTTTACTTTAATTTCCTTTTTTAGAATGTGCCATTTGAGAATGGACAAGTGGAATCACTCTGATTTTCGAGGCTCGAAGTATGGAAATCTTGTCACTGTAATTTAAAAACTTGCAAAGAACTAATAATTAGGTAAAACATGACAAGCTCTGTCTTAAGAATTCTATCCAAAATGAAATAGACATGCATACCCAGGGAATTCCTGCGACCTCAGCTTTTTGAAGTTGTCCGCCATTTTAATGTGCAAATTAAAGTGAAACTGTCTGGAAGAAGGTTTGGGCTTCATTCCAACAGGCAGCAATTGTTGGTATATTGTATTCCTCAGTGATTGCTTGATCAGGATAAAAATATTGGGCACGTGTGACGAATCGGCGGTATAACTTATGCGCAGGGTGAAGCAAATTCAAACACAAACATGTTCTACTGCAAGAGCAAGACGATAGAAATTTGGCGGTTATTTCCAAAACCATGCTTCTGCTATGGTCGAACCCGCTTGAATATGCACAAAAAAAAAAATAATAATATGCACGCAGGTATTTGCCATCTTACCAGGAAGGAAGCTAGATGTCCAAACTACAACTTCTGTCTCAAATTTGAAAATGAAGTGCCCTTCAGAAGTATTTGTGCCCTGTTGTATCATGTCTCCGTTGTTTGTCCTCATGATCTTTCATTCAAAAATGTCAAAAAAATCTACCTTTTAATTGAAGAAATATAATTGAAAGAAACTGTGAATAATGAAGCTCATTTTTTTCCCTGTTATACCACGTATCTTAATGAGATTTCCAGGAAGAGAAAAAGTCCCACAACATCAAAGATCCTCTAAATACTTAGCCATCCAGAAAAGTATAGTGTATCTCTCTGTCTGCATTAAACCCACTTTTGATATTTGCTGCCAAAAAGAGCCATTTTGATCTCATCTGGCTGTATAACCCAGTCCGATTAAAAATCCCAGTTAATCCCAATGGCAAACTTGGTGCTTTAGTTTGTTGTTGATAGAGAGCAGAGGTTTTTTTTTTTTTTTCTGGCAACCATCCCAAGCAACTTTTGGTGATATTGGTGACATCTGATGGCAGGTTTGGAGACCTCTGACCCCAAGACTCAACTAACTTCTGCAATTCTCCGGCTGCGTTGCGTGGAGATTCTTTTTCGTATCGAACCATCCTCCTCACAGAGCGTGGGGCCAGTGTGCACACACGTTCTTTTTCAGGCTGTTGTGTCACTTCAAACTTCTCAATTATTGCCCTGATTGTGGAAATGGGTAGTTTCAGCTGTTTGGAGATTTACTTCCATCCATTTCCTCATTTGCACTGCTCAACAAATTTTTCCCACTCATTTTCACGGTGTTCTCAGACCTCATGGATTGCAATGAATGACCAAGGCAATTTGACCAATGTGTCACTTCCTATTTATACCCCAGTGAAATGGGAAGTCATGGTTTACCTCTTAGGAGTTCCTAATCAAACAGCTGAACGTATAAATGTAAAATATGACCGGAAATGTTCCTCTGTTGGATTTAATCATGGGTTTTTTTTTTTTTTTTTTGAATGGGTGGGGGATGCGAATAATTGTAGCTCAAATGCTTTTGAGAAGAATGTTTACTTAATTTCAGCATTTTTTTATGTCACTAATTTTACTCCTGTGAAAAGCTATCATTTTTGTGAAATTTCTGAGTAAGAAATTGAGAAAATAATCACCTCACTGGTTTTCACTGCCTGTTTTGCTCATATTCACTAAGGGCGCCAATAATTATGGAAGACGCTGAATTCTTATGTCTGACTGTAGCGCCTTGTGTTTGATGTCAGGGATTCTGTTTTTTTAATCTTGTCCAGAATCAGTTATTTTGTGCTGAAATGCAAGTTGGTCCTTGTAGCAATATTAATCTTGGGACAAACTTCGTTTTTTGATTCCTTTGACTCTTTCTCTTCTTTTTTCCCCCTTACCGATCCTTCTAAAAATTAGGTAATGAATTTAACTTTTTAGAGAGGGGAATTTTTGTTTCTCTGAAAAGGTAAATATGAGTCTTTGTTTTCTAGGAATTGCCTGAAGGGAGAAGTGGCAGATCTTATGTTTGGGGCTACTTCACCCTCCTTGATCCCTACAAGGTGCAGTGTGGCCTTTGTCAAAACACGCTAAGCTATCATAAAAGCACATCTGGGATGCTGCGTCACATAAGATCGAAACATTCCTCTGCTATCCGTATTGGCACTGCTGCTGCTTGCCAGACAGACCCAGGTATGTGGCCTATGGCATAACAGAACAACTGCCCATAATGGTATAATGGAAACTGCTGTCATCAGTCATGCTTTTTTTCTTTATCAAAATTCTGTTTATGTCTTCATTTTTCATAAAATGCTTTTTTAACAGGGGCATAGTTTTGGGCCTATTTGTAGATTCATTGCGGTCTTGCTCTGAAATCACTTGAACTTTCCTTCTTGCTGTGGTTCATTTCCCCACTGGCTGTTGGTTTAAATTTAGTATTGAATATTTTCATTATTATACATAGTTTTATCTGTTAGTGATATTGTGAAAAAATAAAATGGGTGTTCGAAGCATCACCTCAGAGAGAGAGAACATAGGTGTGGAAAAGGATGAAGCTTGGATAGCGAAGTTTTGCCCGCACTTTTAAATAATGCAGGTGCAATGCTTTTGGGGGTTTATTTTTTGATTAATTGCTATTAAGAGCATTAAAATGATTCAAAAAACTTTTTTAATGAGTTTAGTTGGATTGTTAAAACCTCAAATAATTAAGCACATGTACGTTCTCGCTGGCATAATTAACTGTGATTCGACTAATTTTTCCTAGAAGAAACTTTCATCCAGATGGTCGCTATTGCTCAGGCGCGTCATGCGTTTCGGTGTTAGAGCAGTAGATTTATGATGTTAGCTCTGAGAAGACATTGGTACTCTATAAAGATCCATAGCCAGACTACGTCACCCTAAGTTTATGCTGTTTGAATGGCAACAACACATCGAGGGGACGAAAAAAGTGCCGTCAAGGTTCTCTGGCTTGCTCCCGCTCCACCAAGAATCGCTGCCTTATTGTTGTGGAGGAGTTTGCGTGCTTCTGGGATCTTGGGACCCATGTTGCCTGGAGCATGACTCCTGGTAGGGTTTTCCATGGCAAATTGGTCTCAGGTGTAGGGCCAGATAAATGTGATTCATTAGACCACTATCACACAACCCTTACAAGATGGGAGAACCTTGCCCGGAATAGGGACACGAAGGTCCCTACAATGCGCTTGAAGGTCATGGAGGGGAATGCTCTCTCTGCTGTTTGTGTTAGTGCAGCCGGGGAATAGCAGGGGAGTTGCAGAAGAAATAGTCTAAAATGTTTTTATTTAAATGCTAGGAGCATAAAAAAATTTTTTGGAACTTAAGGCTGTCTTGTTTTACGGGGTTATGCCTTAGTTAGGATACCAGAGACGACGCTCAGTGAGGCAGATGGAGATGAAAATAATATTGGAGGTTACAAGCTCAGAAGGAAGGATAGAACCAGTAGGAGGTTGGGGTTGCAGCACTCTGTATGAATGAAAATCTTAATGTGATGGAAATTTCATGAAATCGATAATCTCTTGCTGTGTGAGGGTATTTGGATCAGGCGTCTTGGGGAACACGAGAAAGGTCTGAACATAGGAGTGCAACTGACTGCTAGTTTTGGATGTTACCGAGAACGCATTGCTCTTTGAGTATTTTAGGCAAGCTTGTAGGGGAGGCGGGATTGTTATTATTATTATTGGTGACTTAATTTCCCTGCATACAGATTGGGAAAAGGTAAAAGGGCAGGGTAAAGGTGAGGAAGAATTTTTAGTTGTTATAAATGACAAATTTTTGGTGCAGTATGTCAGTAAACGTACAACAGAGAAAGCAATTTTAGATTTCATGCTCTGTGATGACTCCTAATAATATTTGCGATGTTGAGGTAATGAAGCCACGAGGGACGAGCAATCATTGCACTGTTAGCTTTCACATATCACGGCAAGTTGTGTCTCCTTGAAAACTGAAATTTTGTAATTTTAGGCAAGCAACCTTTAATATGATGCGCTTATATGTACAGTGCTGTGAAAAAGTGTTTGCCTCCTTCCTGATTTCTTATTTTTTGCATATTTGCCACACTTAAATGTTTCAGATCATCTAACAAATTGTAATATCAAGCAAAGATAACCCAAGTTAATGTAAATACAAAATGCAGTTTTAAGAAGATTTTTTCATATTAAGGGAAAAAAGCCATCCAAAGCTACCTGGCCCTATGTGAAAAACATAATTGCTCCCCCTTGTTAATTCATGAATTAACTGTGATTAACCACTTTTTTTTTTTTTTAGTTCAATTTCACAAATTTCACCCAGGCCTGATTACTGCCCGACCTGTTGAATCAAGAGATCTATTAAATATAACCTGACAAAGTTAAGTTGGCTAAAAGATCTCAAAAAGCAACACATCATGCTGCGATCTAAAAAAAAATTCATGAAAAGATGAGAAACAAAGTCATTGACATCTATCAGTCTGGAAAGGGTTACAAGCCATTTCTAAGGCTTTGGGACTCCAGCAAACCATGGTGAGAGCCATTATCCACAAATGGAGAAAACTTGGAACAGTGGTGAGCCTTCCCAGGAGTGGCCGGCCTACCAAAATTACTCCCAGAGCGCATCGAGGACTGATCCAGGAGGTCACAATAGAACCCAGAACATCTAAAGAACTGCAGGCCTCACTTCCCTCTGTTAAAGTCAGTGTTCATGATTCAACAGTAAGAAAGAGACTGAGCAAAAATAGTATCCATGAGAGAGTTCTAAGGTGAAAACCACTGCTGACAAAAAAGAACACAACACAAAGGCTTGTCTCACATTTGCCAAAAAACATCTTGATGATCCTCAACTTTTGGGAAAATATTCTGAGGACTGATGAGACTAAAGTTGATTTTTTTTTTTTTGGGACGGTGTGCGTCCCGTTACATCTGGCATAAAGCGAATGCAGCATTTTATAAAAAGAACATCATACCAACAGTCTAACATGGTGGTCATGTGATGGTCTGGGGCTGCTTTGCTGCTTCAGGACCTGGACGACTTGCCGTAATTGATGGAACCATGAGTTCTGCTCTCTATGAGAAAATCCTGAAGGAGAATATCCAAACATCAGTTTTTGACCTCAAGCTCAAACGCAGTTGGTTTATGCAGCAATGATCTGAAGCACACTAGCAAGTTCACATATGAATGGCTTGCAAGAAACAAAATGCAGGTTTTGGAGTGGCCTAGTCAAAGTCCAGACTGAAATCCATTTGAGATGCTGTGGCATGACCTTAAACAGGCCATTCATGCTCGAAAACCTTCCACGGGGGCTGAATTAAAACAATTCGGCAAAGAATAGTGGGCCAAAATTCCTCCACAGTGAGGTAAAAGACTCGTCAGTTAACCCCTTTGTGCAGAAGCCAAATTTGGCTATTTATGGGTTACCCACTTTAATGCTGTATAATTCAAGATTTAAGCTTCACAAAGAGGAAAAATGTGGCTCAATTCAGGAAAGACACTTACAGCATTTAGAATTACATTGTATTTCAGTTTATTTTCATGATTTTGGTAGAGAAAATGAGCAGCAAACATAAAAAATCTTCATGAGAATTCACCATTGAAATTGCAAAAAAAATAATTCTGACGATTGAAAAACTGCTGGGGCTTAAAACTATACATTTATGGTATCATAAACTCCTTGAGCACAAGTAGAATTCATCTTCAAAATTACATTCTAGATTACCTACATGCTATTAGCCAAATTATACAGCTACCCAAGTGTCTCCCCAAAGTCTCAAAATGATTTGCTGTCAAATCATTAAAAAAATCATGTATTTAACACAATTAAAGCTTTAAGGCATGAAATTTAATATGAACGAATGATTTTCTGGTTGAGTTTAGTATGAATTTATCAATATCAGTGCAGTTGAATACCAATGGTCACCAGTAACCTCTCCAAATATGAACGTGCCTTTTCTCCATAATAAAGTTTAGAGTTTTGGCCATTTTTCTTCAAAGCCAGCACAAACACGCATTAAATAAACTGCTAATTAAACGGTCAGAACATTCACCCTGTAATGAAAGCTACCAGTCCCCTCTTCAAAGCTCACGAACCCATTTCAACACTTATAAGGAGCAAGTACACCTCACGAACACAGTAATATCTGAATTCTGAAATATACCTTATTTTAACTGAACAGACACTCCACTTTCGGGGAATATCAAATCCATTGCGTCTCCCGATTCAAAAGAAACGTGCAATGAACGTACCGGGGGTCCACACCAAAATGCACGGGCAGTTCGCGTTTTAAACAGGAAAAAAACCTCGACATTCGACTTAGTTGAGTACGTATACATTCCGAAACAGAAAAAAAAACAAACAAAAATAGCAGCCTGACCTTTTTCGTGAATCCCTCCTCCAGAGACATTGACTGTATAAAATAGAGAGCGATGTATCCAGTAACAAGAACCCTCCGGTCCTGTTTCATTCGAAATAATTCCAATAGAGCATATCGTTCTCATTTAAATCCTGTAATGTAACTGAACACTTCAAGTCCAGTTTTGCGAACCGACTTTCTATAAATCCCGTCTATTTTAGCCGCGTAATGTGCATAACGTAGACAGGATACAACAGCGCATGCTGATACGCATTGGTTTGTATGCTCTGTGTTTGTCCAATCAATGTGTTTCACTTGCTTTAAAATGTTTAAACACTCGGGAATTGGATAAGAAACGAGCCGATTAATACATTGTTATCAGGGAAACTTCAGGAGGCCATGAAGTGTAACTCTACAATTACGCAGAAGAGCTTGAGTGTATGGTTGAGTGATTGGCTATCAACGCCAGTACTCGGGTGGATATAAGGAAGCGCTGGATTTGGCAATGCAGGAATCTACGCGTAAATCCACGGTAGGGAACTACAATTTTTTTTGTATGGGACAACTGTAATAGGCAATAGAATGTGAGAGAATTAGTACCATGTCGATTTTTTTGCCTCAGAAAACTGATTTTTATGAACTACTAAATGGAATACTGTTAGCTCACTGTGGCTAAACTGGTTGCTACAAAGGATAACGATTTTTTCTGTGTCAAGATATCGTTTTTTCAAACTGCTGAATCGACACTATGGGCAAGGATACTGACCAGTTTGCACATCAGGCTTAGCTGAGGAGTTTAATTCATGCAGCTCTCGAAAAACAGGGAGTGGAGTGAACTTCACCGTATTCAGAACCGCGTTCGAGGTCTGCTTGCTTGTGAACATTCAATAACTGATCCGGGGGTGCTATCTAGTGATCGAGTACAGTAACAGCGTACTTCCAATGTGCAGGTCTATAGACGCGGGCATCTACATCTGCAGAAAGGGGTTAATGCAAAGACTTGATTGCAGTTACTACAAACGGAGCAATAAATTTCAGGCACTCTGGCGTCGGACGAAATTGGTACTTGGTATGAAAGGCCTTTATTCAAACCTGGCCATGGATGCATAAAAAAAAAATAACTGACTGGTTTCAACCTGTTTAGGTCTTCATCAGGGTAACTGCATGATTGCAGTGGTTGTAGCCGAGGGTGGCACAATCAGCTATTAGGTTTAGGGGGCAATTACTTATTCACATAGGGCCAAGAAGGTTTGGATACTTTTTTCCCTCAGTAAATGAAATCATCATTTAAAAGCTGCTTTTTTGTCTTTACTCAGGTTTTCTTTGTCTAACATTAACATTTGTTTGATCTGAAACTTTTAAGTGTGACTAATATACAAAAAAAAAAATCTGGAAGGGGAAAATACTTTTTCACAGCACTGTACGTGCAATTGATTGGATGGAACTCCTTGATGTTAAGACTGAATGAACTTTGGAGTGGATTAAAGGGAGTTATGCTGGATCCAGAGTGTATGTTCATTCCAAAAGTAAGTTTAAAAAGCCGAATCCTTAGTAATTGAGCTGTTTGGAAGAGTTTGAGGGAAAAATGTTTTCTTTATAAGGCATAAATAAAGGACAGTAATGAGAATACTAAGGCTGAATATTGTAAAATGCATATTAAGGTCAAAAAAGAACTGAGGAAAGCTGGAAGACAAGGAACGGAAAACTGAGGAGGATGCGGAAACTAATCCTAAGTGTTTTTTTCAATACTGTAGTTGAATAAGGAAAGGTAAGGAAGAGGTCACGTGTATCAAGAATAAAGATGGATCATTGCTGCATGTGAATAAGGATATTTCTGATAGCTTAAATTATTAGTTTGTTGAGAGTTTTACCAAGAAGATTTTTAAATTGCTGGAGGGCATTTACAATGCTCAAAATTTTTTTTTGGCAGAAATTGAGATTTGAGATAAATAAGTGTTAGCCTGATAAAGCCAGACTCTGATACTTTGTTTTGCTTCGTACGCAGAGTCTGGCCAGTCGTGATTGACAACTGTTTACTTCCTCATGGGTGGGCGCATGTCTGACGTTTAAAATCATTGGTGTACCCCTAAACTAATTACTTGGCGATAACGTATGTTATGCTGCAGCTCAGCCGCCTTGTATTTCCGCTGTAAACACAGTCCTTCATTCCAGGAATGCAGCAAAAACAAACTGATCAGTACATTAAAGTTAATTCTGTACTCATACATATTCCCATTCACTCATTCACTTAAAAGAACGAAAGGTGCTCTTTCTGTTCTCCTTACAAGAAAAAAACTGTTGAGCTATTGTTTTTCCTGCCGTTACTGCTGCTATTAAAAAAAGTAAGAGACTCAAAACCAGTGGCAGAATCTGTGAGAAGAACGTAATATTTACATTAGGAGGTTTCGGCCAATTGTTGAACCTTAGATCTAGGAGGACCACTGCGGGTTCTGGTCTGGCTGTGGAACAGTGGACCAACTTTTTACCCCTGCACAGATACTGGAAGAGTCAGAGGACTTTGCCCATCCAGTCTACATGTGTTTTGTGGACTTGGAGAAGACCTATGACCGTATCCCATGAAGCATCCTGGTGCTGCGGGAGTCTGGGGCTTTGGGGCTGCTAGTTCAAGCAATCCAATCCCTGTACAACCAAAGGCAGAGTTGTATCCGCGCACTCGGCATTAAGTCAGACTTGTTTGAGTGGTGTTTGAGTTCACCAGGGGTGTGCCTTGTCACCTATTTTATTCATGATTTTGTTGGACAGGATATCAAGGCGCAGCAGAGGCTTGGAGGGTGTCCAGTTTGGTGGCCGCAGGATTTTATCTCTGCTGTTGGTAGATGAGGTGGTCCTTTTGGCTTCATGGTGCTGTGACCTCCAACAAGCACTGGAGCAATTTGCAGCTGAGTATGAAGCGGTTGGAATGAAGATCAGCACCTCCAAGTCTGCGGTTATGGTTTTCTGCCGGAAAAAAGTCGATTGTCCCCTCCGTGCGGGGGGTGAGTTGTTATACCAAGTGGAGGAGTTTAAGTATCTTGGGGTCTTGTTAATATGGAGGGTTAGATGGAGTGGAGATTGAGGGGTGGATCAGTGCAGCATCTGTAGTTGAGCAGTTTTTGTACTGGTCTGTTGCACAAAGAAAAAGCTGAGCTTAAAAGTGAAACTCTGGATTTACTGGTCGATCTACTTCCCAACCCTCTGCTATGGTCACAAGCTTTGGGTGGTGACCGAAGGAACAAGTTCGTGAATATAAGCCGCCAAAGTGAGCTCTCTCTGCTGGATGGCTGGGCTGATCCTTGAGAATAGGGTGAGGAGCTCAGTCATCCGAGAGAGGTTCAGAGTAGAACCGCTGCTCCTCCGCATCGAGAGGGGTCAGTTAAGGTGGTTTGAGCATCTGGTCCGGATCCTTCCTGGGGGCCTTACTTATGAGATTTTCCAGGCATGTCCAACTGGGAGGAGGCCCTGATGCAAACCTAGGACACAGTGGAGGGACAACATCTCCCAGCTGGCCTGGGAACTCTTCCCCAAGAAGAGTTGGAGGATGTAGCTGGGGAGGATGTCGCTTGCCACAGATAGTCCTAATTGGATAATTTTAGCTATTGAGTGCTAAATACACTTTTCCTGTCATATGGCTGACTTTACCCTTATTAATTTACTATGATTTATGAAACCAACTAACATTTTTATAGAAAAAAAATGTTTAAAGAACAGCTTGTTGATCATTGTACTCCATCTGATAGAATTTCAGTAATGGCTGAGCTGGTGGGTGTTCGGCCTCGGTGATCTGTTGTGGAATTTCCTTCTGGAGACATCTCTGCTTGAAAATTCTTGGAGGGATGCCGTTTCTAAAATGCTCGCCTTCTACCCTTCTTTGCCCAGTCACCTTTTGTCCACATGATCTTTTGCATTGTACTGCTGCCAAGTGATTGGCTGATTAGATGATTGCATTAATTAGCAGGTATCAAGATGTTCCTATAAAATTGCTTGATGTTTTAATTTTATTTAACCCTATTTTTTAATGAAGATTTTCATGTTCTTTATCCAATGTTATAGAGGAGGAGAGCTTTCAGGATGTCGGTATGGAGAATGGAGATGCCTGTGTCGTTGGGAATGAGGCAGACTGCCAACTGGATCCCATTCCTGTAAAAGCCCCGGTCAGTTTTGCCATTTCAGGCAGTTAATGACATTGACTGAAGAATAAGGGATCAAGGCCGCTGGCATAGCCACTATGATTTGTCAGATGCGGCAAATGCCCATTTTGCATGGGGCAGTCCTGAGTGCTGACCAGTTTTTGACAATAATATTCCTTGAAAACAGTATGTCAATACAGAATATGCTTCTATCACTGGTTATATGATGTATAACTGTTTCCATTTTTATCTGGAGTTAATGACATGCACGCACACATTTCCTGCTAAAATGGCCCTAAGTGATCAGATATGGTCATTGGCCCGTACGGCTAGCCAAATTCCAATGACCATGCTTACTATCAAGATGCAGACGACATGCATTCAGTTGAGCAGCAGTTCTCCTCAGTCAAATGCACTAATAATTCAATACTATAACCAACAAACTTTTCATGCTCATGATTTACAATTTAGGCTGTCTTGTACAAAGATAACTTTCATTTCAGCATTAATTATTTTTGGTAGACAATGACTTAATCTGGACTTTTGTGTCTTGAACCTCCATGCAAATTGGTGCTAAGTTTTGCTGACACCAGTAGTTTGCAAAACATCCTATTAGTTTCAATAAGTTCGCCAAACCAATTAGTCGACCTTTACTACATATGTAAGATGATTCATTTTTGATAGAATAAATTGTCTTGTACCATTCCGCAAATCAGGAATAATATTTCTAATCTGGATAAAAAGGAGTGATTGATCGCAGTAGAAAAGAATGGGTAAAGACGAGCATAGTGCATACGATGTTGCCCTTTATTCATCTTTATACTGTACAAACTTCAGAAATTAATTTAATTAGACATATTTATGCCAGGGAAATTCCAAGGCATTGTCAACCAAATGTCTCCTCCATGACAGACTCTAAAATCATCCCCCAAATGGAAATGGAGGGGGAAAATGGAGCTTTTTCCTCCTGAATATAGAAGTGCACTTTTATACTCATAGGTTGTAAAAAATGTTTTTTAATGAATCAACAAAATTTTGTTTGGGGGACGGTTTAGTGCCTCATCACGGAGGTGACATTTTGTTAAAATACCACTGAATCGCCCACCAATGAACTGATGGTCCTATGTGTATTAAACACAATGAGAAGAAAAAAACTGTTTTCTGTAGGATACTTCGGAAGGCAAAAGCGGCAGATCCTGGGTATGGGGACACTTCACAATGCTTTCCTCCACCGAAGTGCAATGTGGTATTTGTAACTCTATTCTGCGCTACTCCAAAAACACATCTACAATGATACGACACATGCGGGCGAGACATCCTGCCATGTGCGAGGGCGATACAGCGAACATGCCTGTAGCTGCTCCACAGACTGAAACGGGTAAGATCATTTTCCTAAAGGAACTATAGCATGTCTGTCTCCATTGCTTTGATGTGATTTGATCATTTTCATTGTACTCGCATAACTTCTGTGGGTAAGGTTATGCCATTTCACTAAGAAAACTTCTTGAACCTGAGCATCAAATGTGGCGTGTCTAATTACCCAATTTTGCAACGAGTTGCACTTACAAGCTCATACTTAGTACAAGGTACACTGCCCGGCCAAAAAAAAAGTCACCGTTTGGAAATTGATGAACTAATTCTAAAATTGAATCATTATTGCTGTTATTAATATGTTTCAGCTGGCAATAATCATCTTTACCCTGACTGATGAAGCGCGTCGCTACTCATTTCTTAAAAAATCATGTCGGAAGACCCATCCCCTGATGGTGGAAAAATGTTACAGTATTTCAGAACGGGCAAGTTATTGGCCTGTATTTTGCCAAGAAAACCATGAATGACAAATAAAAGTATGAGGAATCATATTCGCAAACAAATTAGCCACCACAAAGTCCTGACCTTAAACACATTAAAAGTTATTGGGATGCGCTCATGAAAGATCACCAGTGGTTCAACCATTATGTCGAGAAGACAAGAGCTCGGCCAAAAATTATGCCATTTCTGATCGAAAATAAATGTTCTGGCATTGCATATAGTTGTCAAAACAGTGACAAGATGAATATGGACTGTAATCAAAGCTACAGGGGTTCCAACTAAATATTTGAGTGTGTGACTTTTTTTTTTGGCCGGGCAGTGTATTTAGCCACATATTATTTTATGTCCATTTATTCAAAACTTTCACAAAGAATTTAAAAGACCTTTTTGTGTAAGATTCGCTCCCAAACAGCTTGGAAAAAGTTATTTACGAAGACTTGAACAAAGGTGAATTCTGCTTTTTTTAAATTTATTATTATTTATTTATTTATTATCATTATTATTATTATTTTTCAGATGGCAACTTGGGACTGCCTGAATTGGATGCAAAAATGGTAAATATAACATTGTTGAGGTGGGCGATACAACCTAAAAACGATATGATTAATTTCAGGAAATATGTGGTTACATTATTCAAGACCATAGGGGACAAAAAAAAATACAGAGCATTTTTATGCCCTCATAAACTAAGTTTTGGGGGCATATAGTTTTTCACCTGTCCATCCATCCGTCTGTCTGTCTGTGCGCACTTTGCCAAGGCTATAACTTTTGATCGGCTCATGATAGGACTTTGATACTTGGCATATGCATTGCTTGTGAGAAGGCATTTCAGATGGGTCATGACTTGTAGGCCTTCTGACCTTGACCTTGGAGCATGACGTTTGGTGACAAAAACTTTAACATGGGCCATAACTTTTCATTAGCTCGTAATAGGCATTTGATACCTGGCATATGTATTCCTTAGGATAAGGCCTTTCTGATGAGGTAATGAATGTTGACCTTGTGACTTTGACCTTTAACCTTTGATTGACTCCTGATAGGCCTTTAATGGTTACCATGTGCATGTTATGTACGGGGGCATCAGTGTTTCACAAACGCCTCTTGTTTTTTTGGCAATTGCATCACTTACTTGCTTTTGGGCTTCACATCATCAGCTGCAGCAGAGTTTTCTTATACTGGTATGTGTGCTTGTGCTTCAAGTGGTGAAACAGATTATTAGTGTTTCCACCTGTGACGCCTTTCTTGCATATTTAGCAGAAAATTGGTTTACTGGAGGTCTATTCTCTTTTACTGCCCTACAAAGCCTAAGTGCAGTAACTACATATTGGGTAAAATGTGAGTTACACAGTTTTGGGCCTGAAAGTATTTTGAGGTCAGGATTTATTTGGACAGAAATTATACCATGGTGAGTCAGTTAACCATAATCTGTCATAGAAGTGCTGACTTTTTATTTGATGGGACAGCAAACAAGCCATTTTTTATTTTATTAGTGAGAACACGTGGACATCAAGGCCAGAAATCCCCTGGAAAAAATTTATTTTAGGAGGCTGGGAGAAGCATTTTGGAGCATTCGGGGCATATTTTCAACCTGAATATTTAACTTTCCACAGCCCAACATCACCCTAACTGGCAGAGTTACGGGATATTAAAATTCTGTGCCGTGAGCCTCTGGGCCTTAAACGCATATTTGATTTCAAGGTGTTCCTATTCAAAATGGATTGATTAATAATTACTCAATTTATTTACTAAATAATCAAGACCAATATACAAGCACATAAGCCTGTGATTATTAATAAAATGCTTAGAAATGACGCATCACTGAGGGGCTACATTGACAATGTACTTAATAGTGGTATTGTATTGACGTAAAAAAAAAAAAAATAATAATAATCAGTTAACGCTATCCATACCACTGAAGCATATATGCGTTGTATTCGCCATGCGGAGAAATCCCACTGCCGCATATATGCGCTGCTAGCTGCTAAGGTAGAATGCCACGGCCGCATAAATTTGCATCTACCGCCATTATGGGAAACCCCATTGACACACACATGCGTAAATCTAGGGTTTGTCAAACTAGGGCTGGACGATTAACCAAATCCAGATTATTTTAAGTGCAATAAAAGTAACTGCCACTATGAGGCAGAGAGACGAGCTTGCTTATTACCTCTTCTATGACGCATGCCTGATGCGATGTTGAATGAACAGCGGAGGCCAATTGACTGCCCTTATTGTACCCCGCTGCACGGAACACGCGAAGCGGCGGGACATAGTATTCACGACCGTCCATCCGTCCGTCCGTCCCAAATCCTTGTCAGCGAGATATCTCTAGAACTAATTTCCTTAAAATTTCATGTCAACATGTATTAGGGTGATACCCAGACGCCAGTCGATTTCAGTGACCTTCGCGTCACTCTCAAGTTCACACCAAGACATTGCTCATTTTGACACGATTTCGCATGTTGTGGTGGGGGACATAGACAAGTTGGTGGCAAACACTTGTTTTATTATCTTCTGCTTTTCCCCCACTGACACTCAGCAACGGTCATTTTTTTTTCCCAGCGAAAGCGGCATTTCAGAACTCTCTTGCGGATGAAGGTAATTTCGGCGACAAGTACGTTCACCTGTTTTTGCAGCACGGTCAGGCAACTTGCTGTAAAAAATGGAGAGCTGTCCGATTGGAAAACGTAAATGTACGAAACCACGTACTAGTCACCAGAATTACCTTAATTCGCTGAACAGCTCTGAAATGCAGTCGCCAAGTGCCAGTGCATAGACCTAATTATCCCCCGCCGTGCAGTTGGCGCGAAGTGAGGCATATAGTATTCAGCTCCGTCCATCCATACGTACGTTCGTCCGTCTGTCCCGAACATTGTCAGCGCGATATCTCAAGAAAGAGTCGAACTATTTCAATTCTTTTTGGTACCAACCTTCCTACTGGGAATGCGCAGACACCAGTCGGTTTTGGTGACCTAACGGCGGGGGATATAGTCACTCTAGTGACAAACTCTTGTTATAATTAAGTTATTTTTCTGAATGTAGCCCATTATTTTGTCGCTGTTAGATCTCATGGGGAAGAGAAGCCGTGTCTTCAATTGCCACTTGATTATTCTTGAATTGGAAAACGTGTTAATAATGGAAAACCATCTAGAACAAGGCAATCAGAGATGGCAGACCTGGCCCCAGCCACGGGCTGACGGACAGAGTGACAGAAACACACACACACACACACACACACACACACACACAGACACACACACACACACACACACACAGACATGATCATTGCTTAACCTGGCTCCCCCTAGAGGGGGGCCAGGTAATTAGCCAGGATTAATTGTTGTCAATAAAGGGATGGATATTTGCCCCCGAATTTTCAGCTCTAGCGCCGGCCCTGACCCGCCATTACGAGTTATCTCGTAGTCGGCGGTCAACTTGTTAATGACAGTTAATACAGTCTGTGGAATTCCTGTTTTTCTAGAAAGATGTATGTAATCCATTCATTATTTCTAGGAAATGCCAGAAGGGAGAAGTGGCCGATCTTGTGTTTGGGACTACTTCACCCTCCTTAATCCCAACAGGGTGCAGTGTGGCCTTTGTCAAAACACGCTAAGTTATAACCAAAGCACATCTGGGATGCTGTGCCACATAAGAACAAGGCATCCCTCTGTTATCCTCGTTGGGGCCGCTACTGTACAGACTGAACCAGGTATGTGGCCTGTGGTATAAAGGAACTAGTGTCTGTTTGGAATGGAAAAATGGATATTACAATTTCCAACATTCGGAGCAAAAAAATTCTTTCCCAAGCATTTTTATCTTTTATTAAGAATTTAAACACTAATTTCTGTTACGTGTTTCTCAGAAGGAAAAAAAATCCTGCTGCTGATGTGAGGTAATTTTGGATCATTTATTGATTGACAAAATCTAAAAATATATGAAAATGATCTGGGATCATTGGATAATTTTATTTTGAGAATAAAGTGACAAAAGTGAGAGTTTTAAGTCTGCTGGATTAAAATGCTTGGTGTGATTTTTGTTTAGCTGTGTGCTTTTTTTTTTTTATTTTTTTTATTGTTTTTCAAAATGCCATTTCATGTCTGCATTTTCATTTGAATACTTTTTTGGAAAAGGTCATGTTTCTAGGCCTAATCCAAAATAAATGGCACAGGTAAAATCACGGTCTGCTAATCTTAAAGCAAGCTTTGATTGAATATGTACATTGATGAACAAAAACTTATGATCACCTGCCTGTTTTCACCTGCCGCCAAAACAACTCTGTCAAATTGACAACAACATGAATGTTCGCTCCCTGGATTTCCCAGCACAACATTTCCTGGAGCATCAGTCTTCCTCCACCAGCTTAAGTTCCTCCCAGTGAATCCTGGTTTCATCCACTCCCCAGATAAATGATGCATATGCACCTGGCCAAGTTGCATCATGCAAAAGGAAATGGGATACCTCTAACTAGGCAGTCTTCCTTCTCTGCGACAAAGTCCTGACTCAACGATCGTGTGCCCATTTTCAGCCCTTTCCATGGTGTACTGGGGTTAGAATGGCCTCTCTAACGTGTCTGCAGCGAGAACATCCCATGCGAAGCGGGATGCAATGCACTGTTTGTAGGGAAATTTCTCCCATTGCCATCATTTAACTGTTCTATGACTTGGGTCCCTCTATTGCCTCAGACATGACGGGATGGCCTTTGTTGCCCATATGCGTCAGTGAGTCTTGGGCACCCAACACCTTGCCGCAGTATCCCAAACCGGACTTTGAACTGTACGGAGATGGTCATTGTCAAAGATGCTCTGGTCCCATTTCATTCACATTCAAAGCATCAACTATGAGTTTGTTAGCAGACCTTGATCAGCATCATGCAAAATGATCAGCGTTACTCACTTCATCGATGAATGGTCATAATGTTTTGGTTTATTAGTTTATAGTTTGAAGTACAGTAAGTGCTAGCTAAACCGCGAAG
Organism: Gymnothorax reevesii; assembly: GCA_029721435.1. NCBI lineage: Eukaryota > Metazoa > Chordata > Actinopteri > Anguilliformes > Muraenidae > Gymnothorax > Gymnothorax reevesii. The sequence continues at coordinate 78,221,900 of CM056582.1, read as the reverse complement.
GGATCCAATTATACATTTTCAGATTGAAAATCTTAGATTGTACTTCATGAACTCATGTACTTTGTGAACACTGCCTGGCCCAAAAATAGATGCTGTTTTGGATTTAAAAAATCAAATAAGTAGGAGCCTTTAGCGGAATTATTATATATTGCATTCATATCTTTCCAGAACCCTCCTTCGGACTGGCTGAAGTGGATGTGGAGCTGGTAAATGCAGATAAGCGACTATATATTTTTCTTGGTAGTGGATCACTGTCGATGTCATGAAATTTGAGTACTCAACAGGTGAACTATTCATGCTTATCGCTTCTAGGATTCACCCGAAGGCAGGGTGGGCCGTTCTTGGGTGTGGGAGCACTTCACTCTGTCTACACCCAACAAGGTGCAGTGCAGATTCTGCCACAAAATGCTGAGCTATTGCGGAAACACTTCCAGCATGCTGCGACATCTAAGATCCAAACATCCCCGTGCACAGCAGTCTTCTAATCATGTTTTCGTTGGTGCAGAGACTAAATCAGGTACTTTACCCCTTTTAATAGATGAGTTTTGAATGTAGTGGAAAATTGTCCATAAATCCCAATTATTCTTGTGTTCGGGTTTTGTTGGGTCAGGCGCTGTTGACTTTGTGAATAATCTTACAAGCAATTTGGAAGAGTTAAACTGACTGGCTTGATTATGAAGTGGTACGGTGCTGTGAAAAAGTGTTTGCCCCCTTCACCATTTCTTATATTTTTAGCTCGCCTTGACCTGGGTGCGGTGAGCTTATTTCCTGGCCTGTTTTTCCGTCTGCATCTGTTCTCAGTGAACATCATCTTCTCTGAAACCGCTGGACAGATGAAGCTGAAACTTTGTTGACATGTTCCTACCCATGGGAAGAGTAAAGTTTGCTCAAATCGTTCTGATCCAAAATCCAATATGGCCGCCACAGCCTTAACCTTGAAAATCTAAAATCTTGTTCTCCAGATCACTGGACTGATTAAGTTGAAACATGGCCCGAGTGGTAGGAAACGAGTTGATGAAAATCCATTCAAATCGTTTTGATCCAAAATCCAAAAATGACCACGAGGGCCTTGATATTGAAAATGTAAAACTGTCTTCTCTGAAATCAAAGGCGGGATTAGGCTGAAACTTTGCATGAGTGCTCCTATGTGAGTAGATAAAAGTTTGTTCAAATCGTTTCGATCCGAAATCCAATGTAACAACGTCGTCTTCTCTGCAACCACTCGACGGATTAGGCTGAAACTCAGCATGAGTGTTCCTGCACACGAGTAGGTTCAAGTTTATTCAAATTGTTCCACAGCCTTGCTCTTGAAAAATCTAAAAATGTTTTCTGTGGAACGCCTAATTTTATCGTGTTGGCTGATGTATAATCAATACCTTGAAATTCTGCCATTTGATTCTTTCAGTCATGCAAGTCAATATCATGGAATCATCATTGCACCCACCACAGATCCTTTGTGTGAAAGCGATAAGTCAAGAACTATCTTATAGATTGTTTTCAGATTTTATGTGCCTTAAGTTCTCCATCTTGATAAGATCTTTTTATTTTGGGCTATGTGGTATTAATAATAATAAATTAACTTTCGAATGTCCTGGAACTCTGCAGTTGTCTTGCCTGATTTGTATGCAATATCACCTTGAAATTTTTCCAATTTGATTCTTTTTGTCATGATCAGTTATTGTTTAATGCTACACCAAATATATCATTAGAGTAGATAATAAGTTTAAGGTGCACTATGCAAGTTTGTTTTCTTTCTGCACAATTATATTTTTGTCTCAATTCACCAACATCTCTCCACGATCCGCAAGCTGCCTGGCCCTAAATTCACTGTAAAAAAAACCCAGGCTCAGGAGACCGCACAGGCCTCACAAACTGCAAATAAACACAACTGTGCCCCATAACATAAAATACCGTCCCGGCCAATCACCGACAAGAGTTTACAGGTATGGAAGCTTGGGATGGAGGGAACAATGGGAGGGAGGGGCGGGCTACCTCTGTTTTGTTTGAGTTCGAATGTCAACAGAAGTGAAAGCAAACAAACTTGCATAGTGGACCTTTTAAGTAGTCAAATTTACTGGTAACCACATGAAAAATAATGAAGCGTATTTTCAATTTTTAATGAGTAAATATAGGACGTCTGAGCTTATACAAGATAAAATTGTGTTCAGTTTGTAATGATTTCTGAAGGCTGACTGGGGCAATGCTGTAGCCAGGCTTTCTTTTACGAGGAGCTTCTGCTTGGGGGCGGTTTCTCCAGTGCACCCTTTGCCGTCACGGGTAACAGCGTCGGCCTTGTTGGTATTTGACTTCAATTTCACTGCACCCAGGCATGACTACTGTCAGCTTTGTTGAATCTTCACATCACTTAAATCAAACCTGTCTGGCCGTGTCAAGCAGCCAAAAAAGCAGCCCATAGTGCCACAATCTAAAGGAATTCAAAACTGATGAGAAACAAAGTTGTTGACCTCTATACGGTTGCAAAGGGTTTCAAAGCAATCTCGAAGGCTCTTGATCTCCAGTGAACCACGGTTCAAGCAGTCATCTAAGAATGGAGGAAACTTGGAACAGTGTTGAAGCTTTCCCGCACTGGCTGATTTTCCAAAATTCCCCCAGGAGTACTATGACTACTTTTCCAGAAGGTCACAGAAGAACCCAGACTAACATTTAAAGAATGGCTGGTCTCACTTGCTTCAGTTAAGATCAATGTTCACAAATCCACATTAGCAAAGAGACTGGTGTCCATGGGAGAGCTGCAGGGTAAAAACCACAGCTGACCAAAAAGGACCCAAAGGCTGATCTCACATTTGCCAAAAAGCATCTTGATGATCCCAAGACTTTTGTGATAATATTCTGTGGACGGATGAGTCACAACTTTTTGGGGGGGAAATGGGTCCCATTACATCTGGTGTAAAGCTGGCACAGCATTACTCAGTAAAAGCATCACGGTCAAATATGTCAATAAGAACATCATTTTGAAATATTTGTGGGTGTGTGATGGTCAGAGGCTGCTTTAGGACCTTGGTGACTTGCAATAATTGATGGAGCCATGAATTCTGCTCTCCAGTGGAAAATCGTAAAGCAGGGGTGTCCAGTCTAATCCACTAAGGGCCGGTGTGGGTGCTGGTTTTGGTTACTCCCTGACACTAACACACCTGATTCTACTCATCGAGGTCTTGATTGACCCCCCTGATCAGTTAATTAGGGGTTGGGGCACTGGGATAAAGCAAAAATCTGCACCCACACCGGCCCTTTATGGATAAGATTGGACACCCCTGTCCTAAAGGAAAATGTCAGGCTGTCAGTTTGTGACCTAAAGCTTTTAAGAGCTGTTGGCATATGCAGCAGCACACAGGTCCTGAGGCACACAAGCAAGTTGATCTCTGAATGGCCTAAAAAAAAAAAAATGAGTGGCCTAGAGGAAGTCCAGAATGATCATTTAAAAACTGCATTTTTAGATTATTCACATTGCCTTTCTTGTGTATTAATATTAGTTGGATGATCTAAAACATTTAAATATGACAAATTAGCAGAAGTAGAAGAAATCGGGACGGGGCCATTACTTTTTTTTACTGCACTGTGTAAAGTTACATTTCTCTCTATTGTTAACAAGGCAGGTGTTGTCATTGTGATAAAGGAGGGTTCAAAAACAAGAAAATAACATGAGCAAACTGTATGCACTACACAACTGTATGCAGCTGTATGCAATCACCCCTGTGAGACTGACGTGATTACGCAGTGTTCATAGTTGGTATGCAGGACGTGTAGCTGCGAATAATGAAAGTTTCATATTCAAAATGACGGGCTATATTTTACTTTGGCTTGCATTACAGTGCATTGATTTGCTGATTTAAGCTGTTCTTGCTAGTTCTTGTCCAAGCATTTTAATCCCAAATGTGTCTTTGAGTCTTCATATGGTGCCTCATCCATGTCAAAAAGTGAGAGGTGCTCATTCATAATGTGTAAGTCTTCCCTTGTATTTTTTCCCAGTTCCTTGGATTTGCTTATTGCTGTGAGTCTTAAACCAGGGGGCACAAGTAATCTGTTGAATGTTTGGAAGAATGGCCTGGCAGCTTGATGAGCTTCCTTACCCATTTTTACCAAATTAAAAGATTTTGTTACAGCCCATTACACAAACTTTACGTCAGCTGAGGCCTAGTGGCTAAGGACTGCTCTTGCTCTTTCTCCAGCATGCTCATCTGAAAGACAGTGTGGAACGACCTCCGGAGAGGGATGATGAAACCTGATAAGGATTTCGGGACTGCTGACCCTAAAGATCAGTGTGCCTGGTGAGCAGCGTTAAGCTATTAGAACAGCTTTTAACATAAATGAGAATGTATCGCAGTTAATGCTTGTTTGTTGAACATTGCTTTTACCGACCACTAGATGGGGGGGCGAGGCAAGAGCAAGATTTTCACACATGTACTCAGAAGCGAAAGGGCTTTTCTGCCACTCTACTTAACCCTTTCACGCCTGCACACGGAAATTTCTGTATTATGCTAATTGACTCCTCTGCCCGTATACGGATTTTTCCATGTTTTTTTATCGACTTGGGGCCCTCAATCTTCTCCAGAAAGGGCAGGCGTGGGTGCAGGCTTTCATTCCAACTGAGCAGTTACACACTGGATTCTGCTAATCAAGGTCTTCAGCAGAGATTCAAATTCATCTTGTATCTGAATATTTGCCCCCGATATGTAAACTCTGCTACATCTTGCTGGCAGGAAATGCACCCAACTTGTGTTGAAATATATAAGCAACATTTGATTTTACTATATCATACCATGAAATGCTATGGTTAACTCAGAATTGAATAAAAAACTTTGAGCATATTTGAATTGGTGCTCATAATTGGGGAGAACAGTCATGTTTGATTTTGTTTAAGCTAGGTTACATAGGGTTGACTGGCCGATTTAGCCAGTAGTTTGCTGTGTGTCTTCTTAATTATATGTATATGTAAACCCTGTTTACATTCCAACTGTATAGTTTCTGCAAAAATGCCTTTTTTTCCCCCACTCTGTTTTTTATAGGATCCCTTGAGTCCGGCCCTGAGGTTGGAAGTTGGACCATGCTTTTTGAGTATTGCCATTGGTACTGTGCAGTAATGAGATGGTATAATGCACAGCGCAAACGTACAGTCAAATTCTGATTCAGTGGGATATTTCTCTCTTCAGTGTCCTCTTCACATCGGCAAAAAGAAAGAAGACGCAGCGTGGAAGGTAGAGCAGTGCAAAGCTGATTCGTTGCTCTCATAGTGGGAAATTTTCTGTGAGCTGTGCATTTTGTGAAGAACCTAAGAATAAAACGGCTGGGATCTGAAGTTTCTCTTTGATACCTCTCTGATATGAAGTCTGCATCCCATTCAAAGCCACACCAGGACACTTAACCTTTGCAATGTTTGCGGAGATGAGTTTGATGAAGTCGTTCTTTTTGAAAACATACATGATAATTTGCAATGGAGCGAAGATGTTCATCTGCGGTGCATATGGGACACATTTCTGCGGGGCAGATGATCTCAAACTACATCAGGCCACTCATGCGACAGAAAAAGGAAAAAAAAAAACTCCTTGTGCTGGATGTGTGAAAAATATCTGTAGATCAGGGAATCATTGTGGCACAAGCAGGGTCACATTGTAATAATTAGCTATGTCACCTGTGTTGGGGCTTGAAAGTTGAGAGACTTGCAAAACAGTGGGTGGAAGCCATTTGGATCTCTAGTATGATAGAGATGATGCCACCAATCAGTTAGCCTGTAAAATGTGAGGTTAGAGATTTGAGAGGCCGTAGGATGCCTGAGTGCACTGAAGTATGAATTGTCATTGTGGTTAGGGTTTGAATGCCACTCCTGTGACCATTTTTTTTTTTTTTCCTGATCCTATCTTTATCTGTAATGCGCTGTATTTCCCCTGTCTGAACAAAGTATGAAAAGTATGCTAGCAGGCTGGATAACATGATTTAAACTATTAAAACTTTTAAAATGGTTGATTGATTTTCTGAGGGAAAGACTATATTTTGTAGCATCAGGTGACCATGCTTTGGCTTATATGTTCCCAAAGGAGTTAAACATAGGAACTGTTGCCAATTGACACTAATATGACATGGAAAGTGTTATGACTTGAAAATCACAACAAAGAAAACCAGCAATGACAACTTGAACAAATTTATTCTTCACTGATGAGGTCTAAAATTTCTACAAATAATCCACTATGCAATCTTATAATAACACACTGATGCCAAAGCAAAATCCCTTTTTAACTGACCAAAATCACAGCATTTCTATAGACTTGGATAGTGGTTCCCAACCCAGTCCTCGAGGACCCCCTGTCCTGCAGGTTTTTGTTGCAGCTTTACTTTTGCATACCTTATCCATTGAAGGCCCAATGCACCTTCATGCACACCCTGTTCAGGTAGATTTTTTTCAACCAATCAGCACGAAGCCCTGAAATGGATCAGGTGCGAAAGAGTAGAGCTGGAGAAAAACCCTTCAGGGCTGGGGGTCCTTGAGGACTGGTTTGGGAACCACTGGACTAGGAGCATTCTGGAAAGATCTACAGGAGTCCTGAGTAATCCGGCCCCCTCCAGGCAAGAAGGTGCCCGAAACCTCTAGAATGCACTAGTCTATTTCATCACACACAAGTGGTATTGCATCAGATCCTGTTTTGCTACTGACATACCACCAGAGGGTGCTAAATGATGAACAAAATAAATAGCTGACCAGTAAGGCAGCACAAATACACTGCCCGGCCAAAAAAAAAGTTGCACACTCAAATATTTCGTTGGAACCCCTTTAGCTTTGATGACAGTGCACATTCATCTTGTCATTGATTTGACAACCATATGCAATGCCAGAACATTTATTTTCGATCAGAAATGCCATAATTTTTGGCCGAGATCTTGTCTTCTTGACGTAATGGTTGAACCACTCGTTGGTCTTCCTTGAGCTCACGCCAATACTTTCAATGTGGTTAATGTTAGGACTTTGTGGTGGCAAATTTGTCTGTGAAAATTATTTCATACTTGTTCTTGTCATTCATGGTTTTCTTTGCTAAATACAGGCCAATAACATGCCCATTCTGAAATACTGTAGCATCGTTTCCACCATCAAGGGATGTGTCTTCCGACATGATTTTTTAAAGAAATGAGTTGCAAATCGCTCCATCAGTCAGGGTAAAAATGATTATTGCCAGCTGAAACATATTAATAACTGCAATAATGATCCAATTATAGAATTTGTTCAGTCATTTCCAAACGGTGACATTTTTTTTGGCCGGGCAGTGTATTATGTAACTAACAAATCTCCATTTACAAATGATGTACAGTGCTTTACACAAAATGCTCATACATAACAAAAGTTGTTAACTAGTTTCAGTCTAGAATACTTCAGCAACTTCACAGAGAATCTAAGTCATATTGATATTGCAAGAATGTTGTCCGCAAACAACTTTGGGGACGCTGTCAATATCTGAGAGGAGCAGAAAGTCTACATATCGAGGGCTGACTACAATAAACAGTTATGTCTAATATATACAATCTGGACATAAGTGTTAATTGCAGTCAGCCCTGGATATTTAATAAATGAGGGTAATTTTTTTGATCGGTGAATTATTTTGGAACAAAAATGGCTTAACTTTTTCTTAATCTGAACACAGTTTTCCTGAGAAGTTGTTTGAAATCCTGGTAGTGGACCGCATTATCTAATTCATGACTGCTTTTTCAACATCTGGAAAGATCTTTTTGAAGCAAACATCATGAATACTGTCCAAAGACTGCTTGGCAGTTTCGACCAATCCTGGTGTCCGCTATGCTCATTTTACAGAGGAGTGATAAGTTTGTTGCCTGTCAGCCAGATCACTGTTCTGCACAAATACAACTAATTGGTAATTGAACGGAATTTGTTGTTCTCAGATTGCAGAATTTAGCTTGGGGGAATCTGATACAGCATTTGGAGAAACTGATCGAGTAGTAACTTTACGCTGACTCTTAGACAATTATTTAATGATGGTGTTCAGATATGTAGTTTCTGGACCCTGCAACTGTCCATTTCACTAAGCTGTTCTGGATGACAATGTTATTCAAAGTAGATCCAGTCCATCAACTGGCTTGCCAGTGAGGTATCAGTTTTTAGCCTGCAGAACTAAAATTTAGCAATTTTTGATGGACATTTTTAGTTATCTCAGTACATTTGGAGGAATTAATATGCTGCATATTTGGACTCCAGTGGCGAATATTTGCTCAGAATTTGGCTCTTACGCTGAATAAGAGTGACTTGACAGTGAAAATGAAATGTAGTCACACTACACTATTATAGACAAAAGATATGGCTGTGAATGGAATTTTTAAATGATGAACATACAGGCTGTCCCATTTTAAACCTATTCATTATGATATTCACAATTTATTAATCACAGGCGATGGACAAAATATTGGAACATAATATCTCATAATATAAATATATATATTTGATATATTGGAACATAATATCTCATTGCTTGTAATGAATAGGCCCTCTGTACCTTCAAAACAGTTTCACTTCCTCTTGTAATGCCCTCATATAATTGTGTATTGTGTGCAATTGGCCCATTCTGCCAGAAGGACAGTCTAAAATTTTTAGCTCAGCTGCAGATAAGTCATGAGTTATTGGAAACGCACAGCATCCAGCATCATTGTCATCTATTTACAATTTATTCATACATCATCTAAAAACTACTGGATGGATTCACTTCAAATTTGGTCTGGTACTTCCTTTGGACAGTGTCAGTCATGATTGGTCACGGTTTGGATTTTTGCATGTTTTAAGAGTTTTCTTAGTTTTTTTTTTTTTTTTTTTTCATTTGAAAACCTTTAAAAAGCTCTGAAATTACTGAGAGATTCACTTCAGAATTGAAGGGTTCTATGCAGTAACTTGATAAATGCCAACATAAAATTTATATGAAAGGGGGGATAAAAAGATTATATATTTTAGTCAAATTTCCCTATAGATAGATTCAGAAACAAAATATCATGAGGAAAGCAGATTTCTCACCAGCAGACAACATTGGTATTTTGTGAAAGTAAATTCTGTGTAAGGCCATAAAACATGAGATTGGCATTCATCATGGTAGTGCACTGTGAACCCTTCAAGTGGTATGGAGCTTCCTTGGGATTCCCTACAACAACCAAGATTGTTGTTGGGATCTTTGGGAGTATATGGAGCGTTACTGTATGTGAGCATGGGGACCTTGTGAGGAAAGAGTATACCATAGGATGCACCTGGTCTATTAACATAATTTTACATAACATCACACGCACACCAGATTTCAGATCACCATTTGCAAGATTTCAAACCTGGTAAATGAACTAGTGCACCAAGAGAATGCTGAATAATTTACAAATACAGAAATTGGTTGTAGAAACACTGTAAACAAACATGCTGCTGCAAAGAAGAAAAACTTGATCTTGGTGGAAATGTGAAAATTTTCAGCCTATCAAAACATGTGAGCCTCAGAAACTTAGTTTCAATCTTGGAGAACCTTTTTCTGAGATTTAACGGTTTAAAAAACTGACTTTCAACCCTTGGAAGTGCTGTTACCAGTTTCAAAATATGGTATTAATCTCATACTCGTGTGGTTTTTATTATGTGATCCTTTCAAACCCCCTCCCGGTTTTAGATGTAGACTGCCATGTTGTGGTAATTCTTTTGCGTGACAAAATTTGAATTTACATACCCTAATTCCTATGAGAATGGGATGTTGTGTAAAACGTGAATAAAAACGTAATACAATGATTTGCAAGTCCTTTTCAACCTATATTCAATTGAGTACACTACAAAGACAAGATATTTAATGTTCAAACTTATAAACTTTTTTTAAAATATTCCCTCATTTTGAATTTGATGCCTGCAACACTTTCTAAAAAGGCTGGGAAAGAGGCATATTTACCACTGTGTTGCATCACCTATCCTTTATTTATTTATTTATTTATTGAAAAAATTTGGCGTCTCCAATCCCACCTGAATCTGGAATGCCTAATTGGGGAACTATGTACAAGACTTGCTCATATATGACCCCTTGCTGCCAACTCAGGAGAGTGAAGACAGTTTGTGGCTCTCCTCCGAAGCACTCGCCTGTCAGCCTGCTGCTTCTTATACACTCATTGGTTGAATCCTCCTAAGTTCAGAACGAGGGCGGAGGATTCCCAAACATGAACAAGCTGAGAATCTTGACGAGTGCCTGGCTGGCCAGCAGGAGGCCCTTAAGCAACGAAGGAAGTGACCATTTTTATATACCCTTCCTGGCAGAACCTTCCCAATTTGCAACCCTGTAGCGCAATGGCCGCTTACGTGTAGAGATTTCTCCGGATTATCTGAATCTTTTGATGATATTATGAACAGTAGATGATGAAATCCCTAAATTCCTTGCAATTGCGCGTTAAGAAACATTGTCTTAAACTGTTGGACTATTTGCTTGTGCAGTTGTTCACAAAGTGGTGAACTTCGCCCCATCCTTGCTTTTGAATGACTGAGCCTTTTAGGGATGCTCCTTTTATACCTAATCATCACACTCACCTATTTCCAACCTGTTCACCTGTGGAATGTTCCAAATAGGTGTTTTTTGAGCACTCCTCAACTTTACCAGTCTTTTGTTGCCCCTGTCTTTGCTTTTTTTGAAATGTGTTCCAGGCATCAAATTCAAAATGAGTGAATATTTCCAAAAAAACAATAAAGTTTATCAGTTTGAACATTAAATATCTTGTCTTTGTGGTGTACTCAGCTGAAAAGGATTGCAAATCATTGTATTCTGTTTTTATTCATGTTTTACACAACGTCCCAACTTCATTGGAATTGGGGTTTGCAGTTAGTATTCATTAATTTTTCTAAGTGACCAACCAGCATCATGTAAGGCCACAATGTGGCGATGGACAGTCTGAGACAGCTGCTTCCGTCGTGCCATAGTGTTTAACACTGTGACCCTGTTCAATGTTCATGTCTCCTTACATAATGGAACAGCTGACCATCAGAGGTAATTTTGCAGAATTGTGTTGCCTCAAATTACTTTAAACAAATTTTTTAGCGTTAATCATCATGGAATGCTTTCATGAATTCAAAGATGTATTTGTTGAATTGGGAGAACTTAATCGGAAATGCAAATATCTGTCTTCTGTATAAGATAATACTGGTTTGACTTGTCCACCACTTAGACAGTTCATCAATATAAAAACAACTGCTCATCGTTTTACTGGAGGTGCAGCAAGGGGGGAATGCATTATCCCACCCTAAAAAAGTGCATTCAGTAAATCAGCATTTTTTGTGAAAGCTGCACTGGACTGGAACTCAGTTCCAGTAACCATTAGAGAACAGGACTCCTATGGTTTATTTAGAGTGCATTTAAAGTTTAGAGCTAGGTTTTTGGGCATGTACTGGACATGCCTCAGAGGAGAAAGTCCCAGAGAATTGAAAAAAGTCAGGAAGGTGGGAGGGGGCTGGAAAAGAGTATATAAGGAGAAAAATTGAGAGTAAAGTAGGAGGAGAAATTTCAAGGAGAAAAAGTGGAAGGATGCTTTTGACCAGACTTGTCACTCTTTACAAAAAAAGTGACAAAAGTGTGGATTGTTGCCTGTGTTGGAGTAATTTCCTGTCCCAGGATATCACAACAAAGCAACCCCATCTCAAGGGACTGTAAATATTATTTCAATCTTGGTCAGCCTTTGTTTTATTAAATCTGTTTAAGTTATTTAATGTTGTCTGTCATCCCTTGCTGTCCTATATGTCATAACAAATTGGGGCCATAACAACGCGAACTAACATGCAGTAACTGATAAGCGGTCAGGACTTAGTTTGACTGACCGTTTCGCATCCGGTGTGAAAGCTGCTTAATGCGACTATAACGCCTGTATTTGCGTCTTTGCATTGACTTTGAATGTAGCTAATCTGTCACGTGAAATTCGTTTTGCGTCCGGTGTGAAAGCGGCTTGTGTATTCGCATTTTTGTAGTGACTGTGAATGTAGGCTAATCTGTCCTGCGAAAAATTAGTTTCGTGTCTGATGTGAAAGCAGCTTTATGGACAGTACGCGACAGTTAGAGACAGATCTGTTATGTTATGAACATAATTCAGGTTTTGCATACTGCAAGTTCTGTTAGCGCAGACAAGTTGCTTATGTGGAGCTTGCAAATTGATCACTTCTACTGGAAAGAATTACCTATGTAGTCTCCGCCTTTTTTGGCTTTATTAGCCACAACAATTTTTAAAGGGGGATGAAATTATATCAAGGTAGTGCAGAGAAATCATTTGTAAACCGTTAAGTCCACATCTGTGACAACTGCGCATGTCAAGCGGAAGCGACGGCAAAATAGCAGAAAAAAACGGGAACCGTCGGACGGCTAAATAGACACTACTATTAAATAAACATCGAATACACCGGATTTAAAAAAAATATATATAATAAATTTTGTTGTTTGATTTCAATTCCTTAATCGTGTCCATTTTAAGTATGAAAGGATAAAAAGAACACGGAAAACAAGTCTCTAAGTTGTCGACACCCATGTTTAGCCGACTGTTTACATGTGCCTCGGTGGACATTTATACATACACAAGATGGCGAAGCTATTCTGCCGTTTCCACTATGGTCCAGCCCACACGACGTCCGCTCTAGTTTTCTTATATCTCTGTGACCTGGACAGTGCCACAAAACTACTTCTTTGGTTGGGATAGAGTGGAGGAAGGGCTCGGGGCATTGCTTCAGGCTGAAAACAATAATGTACAAGTTTTTGCTTTGAATTGGGAGAAAATGGTGTGGGAAGAGGAGGAAGGAGGGAAAAGAAAAGGAAAAAAGAAACAAAAAGGAGAGGAGGAGGAAGTATATGTAGTCGGAATTAAAGTAGTGGGGGCGTAAAAAACAAATAAAACAAATTGTGCATTCAATAACAGTCATTTCATAGGTTGATTTATCAAGCAAGAAATGGGCGATGTTAAATCAGTGACGGTTTGCCGAAGCGGCCTGGTAATAATTGAGTGTAAAACAAACCATCAAAGGGATAGGGCTCTGAAAATGAAAGATTTTGATTTGAATGAAGTCACATTTTTCAAAATGCGCAATCAGCCGATTGTTAAGGGAGTTATTAGTGGCATTGTACATTCGGTGAAAGCTGATTCATTTATGGAGGTATATGGTGTTTGTGGCGCTAGACGCTTAAAAAGTCATCGAGAAGGTAAAGAAACTGATAGTTCATGAGTTTTGTTTGAGAGGGAACTACCAGAACAAATAAACTTGGATTACTTTACTTATAGAGTGAGGGCTTATGAACGGAGTCTATTAAGATGCTTTTGGTGTCAAGATTACGGTGGTGGCAGTTTGTCGGATAAGGATTTATCATTGTAGACGGTCTGGGAAGGATGGGTGCAATGAGGACGAGTGCAAATTGACAAAGTAAAGAGCTGAATGTCTTCACTCCACAGACATAGAGAACACATCATTTGCCATGACCTGTCATTCTTTATGGGGAAGCCAAAAATTATGAATACTTCCTACCTTCACATACTTGATTGTGCACGTTAAGTCTGTCAAGACAAAGTTAGGAATTATCCGACCTTTTGATTTCACAGCTTTCATTTTACATAGCTTTCCTTGCTCATGTAAGGATTGAGCAATTAATATCATGAGTTTAAAGGCTGATCAAGTCGTAAAGTGCTTATTTTGTCAGAATGAATAGCTTGGCATAGAATGCTTCCTTGAGCACAATCAGTCCTTTGAAGTTATTCAAAGTAATTAAACTTAAAGTCACTAGGAAATCACAGATATATCTTTCAATTCTTTCTTGCAGAAGATAGAAGACTTATTCACAGAAGATATCCTGACCTGGAACAAAACACAGCGAAAGTAGAGCTACGGCTCTACTATGTAGCATAACAAAGAAAACAACTCATGCATGCTCTTATATTTTATCATTATAACCTCTCCTGTTTTTTTATACTTGGCTTTATTGGCTTTCTTTGACTGTAGTTTGATGGACTGGAAAGGGCAGTTTTAGTTCATGTATCCTGTGTGTTCATGCAGGTGGGTGAATTTACATTTACATTATATGGCCAAAAGTGTTTGGACACGTCACTGAAACCTCACTAGAAAATAGACATCCTTATATTCTAAATATCTTATGTTTTCACGAAATTTAGAATTAGTTGGTCTGTGTGGCCTAATAGGATGGACATTTACCTTCCATTTGAGATTGCAATTCAAGTCTGTCTGACCACTGCAATTTTGAAGCACTTTGTATTTCCCTTCACCCCTACTTTACTGAAGGCTCAACAGAAACTAAATAGAGTTGTGAAAGGGGGAAACCTGAACAGAAAGTAAAAAAATTTCAAATTGTTGAGCAGAATTGTATGACTATACCATCAAATCACAGATGAAAGCCTGTCCTGTCAGCCCATATTAATCAATTTCAAATGTAATTAAAATTACAGATATTCAGAATTATGAATGCCAAGGAGGTTTCAGTAAAATGTGCATGCACCTTTGACTGGTTAGTGTATATGTCATGAATGCATGTACATTGTAATGACATGAGGTCTGATTTGCATTTGACTAAATCACAACTTAGTTCCTGGGTAGGGCTTTTACAGTTTTTTTTTTACTTGCTGAAACTCAAAACCCAATTCTCTAAACCAACTGACCAGTTCTCTAAACACATTTAATAAAACTAGCCCCCATTTGCCAAAACCATAAACACATTTCACATGAACACACAATTCATGAAACGCAATCCTCCTTTTCTCATAAATCTAAACACATTTTGTCTTGCTAAAACACAAGTTGCAAAAAACTCTGCTCAAATTCTCAAATTAAAGCTCATGTGATGCAAAATGCTTGCCACAGTGAGCAAAATTTGAGCACAATGAACACCTGGCTTCATTCATTAAACATAACGACTGAAAATTGAAGACATTTGTTGCAAATGATGTGACCGCACCTATAAAAGCCAGTTCAGAGTGCAGTTTGCTGAAGGTTCCAAACATGCACCACAATGGACAGAGGCAGAGGAGCAGGTCAAGGAGGGAGAGCAAGACAAACTCGCACCGTCAATACAGACGAGATGCGAGCAACAGTCAGTGACCATGGCATGACAATGGCTGAAGCAGGACTTATAGTTCGTCCAAACTTGAGTAGGTTCTCAGTGGCCACTATTATCTGGGCATTCAGAGAACACAACAGGTACTGTACTGTATTGCTGAGTGGGTCACTACAGTAGATTGTTACAGTATAGTGGAGTATAATTGGTTTCATCTCAGTATCCTTGCTATTTTGAAAAACATGTCCATTGATGCTTCTACTGAATGCATTTTTTACATAAGTCAGTGCTGTAATGCATGTTTGTTTCTCTAGAGTTGAAAGAATGCCACATGGAGGTTTTAGGGTTGCCATATTTACACCAGCACAAGAAACCCTCATTGAGGATATGTTACGGGAGAACAACGCCATCAGAATCAGAAATCTGGGACAGAATCATTGCTGACAATGTCAACTTTGAGAACATTGACAATGTCAGCTTGGCCACTATAGAGTTCTCCAGCTCCACAGGGTGCTCATGAAGCAGGCCTATAGGGTTCCCTTTGCGCGCAACTCTGATCGTATCAAAGACCTGTGTTACGAGTATGTAGAAGTGAGTATACATCCATGTACACCTGAAAACACTTTCACATTTTCAGAGGATATTCCGGTTGTACTTGATAGCCAGACCTCATGAGTACATCTTCCTGGATGAGGCTGGCTTCAACCTCATGAAACAAAGAAGAGGCCGTAACATCATTGCCTAAAGAGCTATCGTTAAGGTTCTTGGCCAACGTGGGGGTAACATCACTCTTTGTGCTGCCATGAGTTCGGGGGGGCTTGTCCACCGCCATGCCGTCCTTGGCTCATACAATACCCAACGTCTCCTCACGTTCCTGGCAAAACTACGAGACATCCTCCAGGACCGTCAGAAACAGAATCCTGGGTCTGCAGATCTTCCCATTTATGTAATCATTTGGGACAATGGTAGTTTCCATCAAATGAACCAGATTAGAGTGGTTCAACATCAACGAACGATTCTTCAATGTCTGTCTGCCACCTGTTATGGCCCCAATTTGTTATTACATCTATAACACAACAGCAACAGCAAGGGATGACAAACACAGTTTTAACAACTAAAACACATTTAATTTTTAACAAAGACAAAGACTAATAACAACCTACAACTAAAGACCAAGATTGATGAATAAGAAAAAAAACAGAAATAATTACAGTCCCTTTTTGGTGGGGTGGCTTGGTGATGTCCTGGATGAAGAAAATGCTCAAACACAGGCAAAGAAATCCACAAAAGAAACGTCACAGGTCTTGAACAGAATGGCAGGTCTGGTCATCTTCTTGCAATTTCTCCTACTACTTTACTGTCTCAATTCTTTTCCTTATATACTCTTTTGCAGACCCCACCCACATTTAGACCTCTTTTTTTTAATTTTCTGAGACTTGCCCCAGACATGTCCAGGACATGTCTAAACATGACTCCAGTCTGAGCTTAACAAAAAAAAGGTAAATACTGCCATCTAGTGGCCTATATTCACATTACACACCCTACTCACCTTTCCTCAACCCCATAGGAGTTTTTCTCATCACAGAGGTGGAAGGTGTATGATTGCCAACCTTACACAAGAGAGAACCTTCTCAGGGTTGGACCTGGCCTGTGACGACATGCCTGTGGAGGCCTTCCAAGGCTTGATCCGCCATGCCAGGGCGTTCTTCTCCCGTTGCCTGACAAGGGACAATTGTTTGTGGGTGTGTGTTCAAGGGGGCACTGCCCGAGGAGGATTGGAGTCTAACACTAGCGACAGCCGAACAGATCTGGAGGGTGTTCGGGCGACCAAAGGTAGATCTGTTTGCGAACAGGGAGAACGCTCTGTGTCTTGGGTTTACATAGGGTGGAGAAAACCAAACTCAGCTTACCCTGTGCTGTTAGCTTTACTCCTGCACTAAGGGAATAATAAGCCAATCAATTACCAATGTCAATGTCCAGGACATGTCTAAACATGACTCCAGTCTGAGCTTAACAAAAAAAAGGTAAATAGTGGCCATCTAGTGGCCTATATTCACATTACACCTCCATTCCAAAAGGGAAAAATTTTGACTCATAAAGGCAAAATTTTTCTTTTCAATACAAAATGGTTAAGTGAACACTTGTCTATATATACATATCATACAATATTCAAACACATGATATACACATTTAAACACGGGATAAGCAATCAGCAATTACATTGTCTGTACCCTTCACATGCTTAATTTCCAAGTCAAACTCCTGTAAAATCAAACTCCAATTCAACAATCTCCGATTCTTGTTTTTCATCTTACTCAAAAACATTAACGGATTGTGGTCAGTGTACACAATCATTGGCTTTTGTCCTGTACAAACATAAACCTCAAAGTGTTGTAAAGAAAGGACCAGAGCCAACAGTTCCTTCTCTATTGTGGAATAGTTCCTTTGGTGGCGATTGAACTTCCTGGAGAAGTATGCCACGGGATGCTCAATGTCATCAGAGTCACTTCTCTGTAGGAGCACAGATCCACAAGCTTGGTCGCTAGCATCGACCGCGATGGAGAACGGTTTGTTGAAGTCAGGAGATTTGAGCACGGGGAAGTGACACAGCAGAGACTTCAGGCAATCGAAGGCTCTCTGGCATGCATCATCCCAAGTGAACTTTACGCCTTTCTTCAGTTGGTTAGTTAGACTGAGAGCAATCTCAGCAAAGTTCTTGCAGAACTTGCGGTAGTACCCGATCATTCCAAGGAAGCGGCGCAAAGCTTTTTTGTTGTCAGGAACTGGAAAGTCCATGATGGCTTGGACTTTAGCATTTATGGGTGCCACCTTACCCTGGCCTATGACGTAACCAAGATAGGTGACAGTAGCACAACCAAAGTCACTCTTGCTCAGGTTAACAGTCAGGTTAGCCTGGGTCAGGCGCTGGAACAACGTCTCTACATCTTTTAGATGTTCTTCCCAGGAGTCACTCCATGTGATCAGGTCATCGATGTACGCACCGGTGTGTGGCAATCCGGCGATTGTAGACTGTATCATCCTTTGGAACGTGGCTGGGGCATTTTTCATGCCAAAGGGTAGGACTTCATACTGGTACAATCCAGATGGTGTGGCAAAAGCAGAGATGCTCTTGGCCCTCTCAGTTAAAGGCACACACTAATAACCCTTCAATAAATCAATCTTGGTCAGAAACTTTGCTTGCCCTACTCTATCAATACAATCATCAATCCTAGGTATTGGAAACACATCAGTTCTAGTTACAGCATTTACTTTGCGATAATCTGTACAGAATCTAGTACTTCCATCAGGTTTTGGAACTAGCACACAGGATGAACTCCAATCGGAGTTGGAGGGTCTGATAATATCATGTTTTAACATGTACTCAACCTCTTTCTCAGCAATCTTTCTCTTTTCAGGATTCATCCAGTATGGATGCTGTTTTATTGGTTGGGCATCACCAACATCTACATCATGAGAGGCTATAATAACTCTCTTTGGAACATCAGGAAACAAATCCTCATATTTCTTGATCAACCTTTCAAACTGATCTCTCTGTGAGGGTTCTAAGTGCTGGAGTTTTACATCAAGATTTTGCAACACTTCAGTTTTTGACAATTTACATGAAAGAACTTCAGCTTTAATTCTTGGTTCATCATCTTGAAACTCCCCCTCATCTTCACACGTTTCGACCATTGGAGAATCTGAAGTGACAGCTGCAACCCTAGCATTGCTGTCATGATAAGGCTTTAGCATGTTAATATGACACAATTGTTTTGGTTTTCTCCTATCTGGAGTCTTCACAATGTAATTGAGATCATTGAGTTTTGTCAGAATTTCATAAGGACCATGAAATCTAGCCTGCAATGGATTGGACTGCAAGGGAAACAACACAAGGACCTTGTCTCCTGGTTTAAACTCACGACTTCTAGCCTTATGATCATACCAAGTTTTCATTTTTCCCTGACTTGATTTCAAGTTCTCTTTGGCAAGGTCACAAGCTGCACGCAATCTTTCCTTGAACTTGCTAACATAGTCTAACAGACTGATTTGCGGCTCTTCCTCTTGCCATTGTTCACTCAATAATAGCAAAGGTCCTCTCACTTCATGACCAAACACTAGCTCAAATGGACTGAATCCAGTAGACTCCTGCACTGCTTCTCTAGCTGCAAACAACAGCAAATGAACACCTTCATCCCAGTCTTTCTCATGGTCATAACAATAAGTCCTCATCATTGTCTTGAGAGTGGAATGAAACCGCTCTAAGGCACCCTGACTTTCTGGATGATAGGCACTAGAAAGAATCTGCTTTGCACCTAGTTCATACACAACCTGCTGAAACAATCCTGAAGTGAAATTGCTACCCTGGTCTGACTGAATTTCCCTGGGAAGGCCAAACAACGTGAAGAACTTTATCAAAGCCTTCGAGATTGCAGTTGCCTTGATGTTACGTAGAGGTATGGCTTCGGGGAATCTGGTAGATGCACACATGATTGTCAACAAGTACTGATTTCCAGATCTAGTCTTGGGTAATGGACCAACGCAATCAACAATGACCCTAGAGAATGGCTCCCCAAATGCTGGGATAGGCTGCAATGGAGCTACAGGTGGGTCTAACTGGTGTTTTCCAACTACCTGACAAGTGTGACAGGTTTTGCAAAAGTTGGAAACGTCTTTCCGAAGCCCAGGCCAAAAGAAGTGTTTCATAATCTTATCAACAGTCTTGTTAACACCAAGATGACCTCCTAAAGGTAAACTATGAGCCATTGTTAAGATCTCATTCCTATAGACCTTCGGAACAACAATTTGCCTGACCACTGCCCAATCTGCATTGGCAGGGATATCCGGAGGGCGCCACTTCCGCATCAACACACCATCCTTGAGATAATACCCAACTGGAACTGCATCTAGTTCTCTTTCAGGAAGGGCTCTCCTCTTTAGTACACCAATTTCAGGATCATTAGTTTGCTCCTCAATCAACCGCTTTCTGGACAGAGACAAGTCTCCAGACACATCAGAATCACCAGACCCATCCGGCTGGCTGAATAGAGAACTGATAAAAGTATCTGATAAGTCCTCAAACGGAGAAACCATAGTAGGCCAATCAGAGTCATGAGGCGAACCACCTGAGTCCTGACTATTCAATGTACTGGACGGCACCACAACATCATCTTCTTTAGCCTTCTTGGCCATAGCACGAGTCACTGCGCAAGAAGGATACAGAGATGGGTCCTCATCCCCATTTTCAGTGCTCGGCTGTGAAGTAAGATGTACAGGGGGAACTACTTTGCCCCCAGCCAGGTCATTGCCTAGCAACAGAGAAACACCCTTTATAGGTAGACTTGACATAAGTCCCACCTTTACCTGTCCTGTAACTAAATCTGACTTCAAGAATATAGAGCGCAGGGGTACAGATACAGTCCTCCCTTCAATACCTTGTACAAGTATGAAATCCCCTGAAGCGGTCTCATCACGTAACTCCAAGGAGTCCATCAACAAAAGTGACTGAGAAGCTCCGGTATCCCTTAGGATATATATGGGGACAGGAGTAGTATGCTCATTCAGAGCCACAAATCCCTCTGACACAAATGGAAGAAATTCCTCCCTCACAAAGTCAGCTGTATTAGGCTTTTTAGCCCCACAAGAAGCAGGCAATTTAGCAGATTGGTTATCTACTACAGGGGTTTCTAACCTTGTTTTCACAAAGGCATTTGGTTTGGTATCCTTTTCTGTTTCTTTCTTAGCTTTAAGGAACCAACAGTTAGTTGTAACATGACCAGATTTCTTGCAATAACTGCAAACTAGACCACTTTTGTCACTGTCAGCTTTCACACTTTGATCAGACCTGTTACAGGATTTCTGAGCACCATCACCAGATTTGTCTTTGTCTTTGGGTGAGGAATCTTGGGTATCACCATAACCCTTTTTCTGAAATTGGGACCATCTATTATTACTGCTAGACTGAAATTTGGACTTATGTGTGAGAACATATTCATCTGCAAATTTGGCAGCTGATTGTAAATTCAGTGCTTGCTTCTCATTAAGGTAGGTCTTAACATCATCTTTAACACAGTTCTTGAATTCTTCAACTAACACCATCTCTTTTAGTGAGTTGAAATCATCCTTGACCTCCATAGAAGTACACCAGCGCTCAAAGCAAACCTTCTTCTCATTAGCAAATTCCACATAAGTCTGATTTTCAGATTTCTTCAGACCTCTGAATTTCTGTCGGTAAGCCTCTGGAACCAACTCATAAGCTCTCAAAATAACCTTTTTGACAACCTCATAATCAGAGGAATCATCTGCAGACAAAGCCGAAAAGGCTTGTTGAGCTTTACCCTTGAGGACAGTTTGCAACATCAGAGGCCAGTGTTCCTTTGGCCACTGGCAACTCTTTGCTACCTTTTCAAAACACTGGAAATAGTTGTCAACATCCTTTTCCGAAAATGGAGGCACAAGTTTTACCTCCTGGCTAGCACGAAATTTCTTTTCAGTTGCAATTTTTATTTTTAGTTGCTCCATTTGGAGTCTTTCTTCTCTATCGAATTTCTCTAATTCAATTTCTCTTTGTCTTTGTCTCTCTCTTTCTGCTCTTTCCTCTTTCTCTCTCTCAAATTCTCTTTGTTTTTCTTCTCTTGCTAATTTTTCTAACTCAAACTGCCTTTGTTTTTCTTTTTCTTCCCTCTCAAATTCTCTTTGTTTTTCTTTTTCCTCCCTTTCTTTTTCTCTTTCCTCCCTTTCAATCTCTAGCATTTTTAATTTAAGTTCCATTTCTATTTTTGGATTTTCCACTGGAAACTGTTCCAGATCTCCTGGTGCAAACACATTTTCATCAATGTAATATTCAACTATCTCTCTAGCCAGTCTTGCTTTTCGCATGGCTGGTTTTACCTCTGTCAGCTCCAACTGTCTGCAAATTTCTAGCAGTTCTGTCTTTTTAAAAGACTTCAAAACCCCTACGGTTGGTGATGCCAAGAAATCATCCATTGCTGTTGTCAATATATATCGAGGAAAATTCACAAAAACAATTTCACAATTTGGAATGTTAGATTTTCAATAAATTACTCACACAATGGTCTATCCCGGACCTTGAGCCCCCAATTTGTTATAGCCCCAATTTGTTATTACATCTATAACACAACAGCAACAGCAAGGGATGACAAACACAGTTTTAACAACTAAAACACATTTAATTTTTAACAAAGACAAAGACTAATAACAACCTACAACTAAAGACCAAGATTGATAAATAAGAAAAAAAACAGAAATAATTACAGTCCCTTTTTGGTGGGGTGGCTTGGTGATGTCCTGGATGAAGAAAATGCTCAAACACAGGCAAAGAAATCCACAAAAGAAACGTCACAGGTCTTGAACAGAATGGCAGGTCTGGTCATCTTCTTGCAATTTCTCCTACTACTTTACTGTCTCAATTCTTTTCCTTATATACTCTTTTGCAGACCCCACCCACATTTAGACCTCTTTTTTTTAATTTTCTGAGACTTGCCCCAGACATGTCCAGGACATGTCTAAACATGACTCCAGTCTGAGCTTAACAAAAAAAAGGTAAATACTGCCATCTAGTGGCCTATATTCACATTACACACCCTACTCACCTTTCCTCAACCCCATTGGAGTTTTTCTCATCACAGAGGTGGTAGGTGTATGATCGCCAACCTTACACAAGAGAGAACCTTCTCAGGGTTATGGACCTGGCCTGTGACGACATGCCTGTGGAGGCCTTCCAAAGCTGGATCCGCCATGCCAGGGCGTTCTTCTCCCGTTGCCTGACAAGGGACAATTGTTTGTGGGTGTGTGTTCAAGGGGGCACTGCCCGAGGAGGATTGGAGTCTAACACTAGCGACAGCCGAACAGATCTGGAGGGTGTTCGGGCGACCAAAGGTAGATCTGTTTGCGAACAGGGAGAACGCTCTGTGTCTTGGGTTTACATAGGGTGGAGAAAACCAAACTCAGCTTACCCTGTGCTGTTAGCTTTACTCCTGCACTAAGGGAATAATAAGCCAATCAATTACCAGGAACCACCCACAAGACTCTTCGAGCCAATTAAACAGACATGCAGTTTGTGACAGCAGTCTACGTGGAAACCGAGATTTGTCAATGTGGTTGGACATTTAATGTAGTTGTAATGCAGACACAGTAGAAGTACAAAGTAAAGAGAAATTTTATCAGACAGGGGTAGCAAGCCCTGGTCCTGGAGAGCCACAGGGTGTGCTGAGTTTGGTTTTCTCCACCCTATTTAAACCTAAGACACCAGGTGAGATGAGTTAAGTAAGTAATCAGCTGGTTTCATTCATCAATTAAGTGCTGAGTAACGTCAAAAACCAGCAGACACTGCGGCTCTCTAGGACCAGGGTTGAGTACCACTGTCTTACATGTACCAGGCAGGTGTAACTCTAAAGTCTGAAACTTCAAAAATTCACTCCAATATTTTTTCTAAAATTAGGCCATAATTATGCTTGTTGATTGGTACTAAACTTTGTCAGCAATTAAAACTTAATTGTACTCCAGAACTCGGGTGCCGCCAAACCTTATTTTGTCATCTACTCCTACCTGCCTCCATGCTGGTATTTTCAGTCTGTTCCGTGGGCATGTCTTATTGTGGCTTTGTCTCTTCTGTGTAACACTGTTTTATCTTTGTACATATTGTGCTTGGCTTTTTACTGTTTGCTATTGTTTCTGCTTGCTTATGTTAGTTTTTAACTCTTTGTGCATTGTGGGATAATGTAGTTTTTTTGTTTTTTTTTCCCTCAACATGCATTGTCTTCAACTTACTTTTTGCATGGCTGGTACCTGGACACTTGTGTCGCATGTTTTAATTTGGTGTTTTAATCATTTTAATATTTTTGTTCTTGTACTTCTGTTTTGCATGCTTCTACTCATGATTTTAATAATACCTTGTCATTAATTTTACTTTTTAGGGTGACCTTGTTACATCTGTCCAGGGACTTCAGGTGAATAATAGCCTTTTAGGCTAACTCTGGCGCATTTACAGAAATGTTTTATTAATGTGTACTGTCCCTTTCAAACTAACAAATCAATAAAATAAGTATTTGTGCAATGTAAGAGTTGAAGAATAAAATTTGCAACACCTTTTCAATTGTCATTTAAAAATTTATCTTTTTGGTATTTTTGGTTATTACCCATATTTTTTTTCCTCTATACTAGTGGGATTTTTTTTTTTCTCATTGCCTAAAATGGTATTTTTCAATTCATTTTTTGGCTAAATATTAAGAAGTATTATATTAGGACCCATTTTAGATGAGAGGTGGTGTATAATCAACACTGCACACTACTGTATCCAGCATCTATCCATCCATCCCTAACTATCCATCATCTATCCATCTGTGTGTCTGTCTATCCATGCGTCATCTATCAATCAGTCAATCTGTCCATGCATCCATCTATCTTTCTATAAGCGCTCTCTGGTGGGAGAAAGTGAGAATAAAATGTAAATCCACTGGGAGAAAATGGTATTTGTACACTGAAAAATGTTTATACAATTTACTGCGGTACAAATTTAGTGAATTTTTCACCTTTCATATTTTGATATGAAAAGTATCTATACTCAAATAGGCGCGCATTACGAGTGCTCTGGTGGGATATTGAGAGAATACAATTGAATTCTTTGAAACGGGCGCAGATTGTGAGTCTACTTGCGCCCACCGGTGACACATTGGAAAAATACAATTTAAATACAAATCAAATACTTTCAATCAGGTGCGGATTGCCAGTCCATGAGCACCACCTGGTCGGCGACTGCGAAAATATAATTTGAATACTCAAAAACTGCTACTTGCAATCCTCGGAGGATTTAAAAACTAAAAGTGCCCTCTGGTGGTAGCTTGTGAGAAAATAATATGTCCATTCAAACCATTGACTGTAATTGATTTCGAGCCTACAGGCGCCCTCTAGTGGGATATTGTGAGAGGACCATTCCATAGATTTATTTTGATTTTATTTAGACCATGTTTTTTATGTTTTTTTTTGGGGTGGGGGGAATGTATTGTCGGCCAGACTTCTCACACAACTGCGTTGAATTTATTGCTCTTGAAATCTCAATGGAAAATGTAATATTTTATATCTTCGCAAATAATGAAATGGTATCCGTGGTATTATGATGGTATCCGTGATATTAAATTGTCAGATCGTAATTATATATATATATATATGAAGAGTTTGGTTCCAAAATGCAATATATCCATTTTAGTCATTTTTAGTAAATCAGCTTTTTCTGTGCTGGCGCCTATTGCATTTTATAGAAAAACACAAACTTTGACCATGAAAAAATAGACCATATAGTATGCATTTCTAATTTCTGTTTTTTGCACCATGTGTAAGAAGTGCAGGACTATCGCACTATGGTATTATCTCAATTTTTGTAATTTTGGCACTTATTGCGTTTTGGAACCAAACTCTTCATATATATATATATATATATATATATATATATATATATATATAGTTCGCGCATGCGCGACGGAGCGGGGAATGTCAACTGGAGTGACGTCAATGTCAGCTGTGGCCGCGTGTGAATGATTCAGCTCATGCTAACAGTCCTGAGGTCGGAGACGCCGGGTTGAGCAAACATTACCCCGGCGTAGGCATGCACTTGCAGCAGCGAGGAATTATCATAACGAAAAGATCTCTCATTCGCCCGAAAAGGAGAAATTGGGAGGCTGCAAGGTCGCGGGATCCAACAGACTACACCACGTTCCGTGCCTCGCTATGTAATGTGACAGCGCAGGGGGGAAGAAGTCCGAAGATCCCGTAAAATTCAGGTGACTGAAATGCGCCGCGGCCCAGGATGAGAGGACAGGATGTCTGAATCGGCAACTCATGCTCTTGTTAAGCAAGCCCAATCATCATTGTGTGAATAGTGTAACATTTTGCTGGCGCGCTAGCGGATTGTCCAACGACATATTTTTAGAGACCGCTAACTGCTTGGAAATATCGGTAGCTGCGTTATATAGCCTTGTACTGGTAGTTTGTAATGCGATATATTTTATGGCACCTTATGCTATGGCGAGCAGGCTGGAGGAATAGCATGAAATTGAGCTAGCTAGTCGGATAATATTTGCTAAATAGGCTTCGTTAGTTCTCAGGCGTTAACCAGTCAGATCTGATCACCTTTTACCATATTGTGATGACTCGCGAACGATGAACTGAAGTGGGATAAACATTCTCGGATACGTCGCCAGTCTAACTTGGCTACTTTTCACAATTTATTAAGTTCATTGAATTAAGAAACTTATTGGATCTGAAAGGTTGCGAATATCCATCTGGACAACAAACGCTAACGTTTAAATGTGTTATTCTAGCTCCCCAAAGATGAATCAGCGAGCTAGCGACTGAAGAGCATCAGTTTTCTCCACTGGGCCACTTGCTGTTGCTCTGAAGGAAAATCTATGATGATGACTGATCCGATTCAATAACGGTAGACTTCATTTCTGCATGAATAGTCAGCTAAGATTTCTGTGTTGCTGATCACTGCAATCTGCAACATCCGCCGTTGATGTATTTCTTAGTTGTCTGACGTGTAATGTAACGTTACGTGGGCCGTTGCTGAAGTTCGTTGATCTTACCCCCCATTTAATGCACAAAGCTATAAAAATGGTAAAGACGCTTGCTGCACCCATGCCCTCGGAATGGTGGTGTGGACTTTACTTCATACAGTATCTCATGGCTTGAGCGAGGGGTGTATGACGGTAAAACGATTGCAGTTGGTGGACGGGATTTTATTCTCGAAATGCAACAATGTTGAGAACTGCAATGAACTACGTCAGTGGTTCTCAAACTCGATCCGAGGGCACTCCTGTGCTGGCTGGCTGGCTTTTGTTCTTACCACGACTGCAATTGTATGATTTCAAGTTCAGGCTGTTAATTTCTCTTAATTGGGTGCATTTATGTTCATTTATGTTGAGAGCAGATATTTACGCATGCCTTGAACAATAAGTGCTTGATACACAAACTGTGATACAAACGACTCGATTAAATGAGGTGAAAGAATAATCAAACCAGGTTCCTTTTTTTGTGAAACTGTGAAAACATGGTCACAAAAGCAGACTAATTATCAGGCTAGCAAATGAGTCACACCTGTTTAAGTGCGTTGAGCACCTGTGTTTAGCAACCTAATTTAGAGTAACTGATTTTCTAAGTGTAATTTTATCTGTTTAAAAATGTTGCATCCTGAAATACCTTGCCGTTTGGAAAAGTAGACGCAATGTGTTCACTGGTCTATTATTCTTCATGCCACACATGGATATTTCTGTCAAAATGTGGTTTAAGATGGTCAATGCCTGCTGTAAACACGAAACACACCTAACTCAGACAAATTTACAGCCTAAAAAAATCCTAAACTTGCAACTGTGGCAAGAACTAAAACCAGCTTACACAGGGGTTTCCCAGGGGAGTATACAACAAAGCTGGCTTTGTGATTAAGCCTGACTTCAGCACTTTGTAAAATCAGGAACCTCTTCAAATCTGGAACATGGACTAAAGTAAGAGGAACTGCTCCAGGGTTTACTTTAGCTTAAAGTCAGGCTTAGTCGCAAAGCCAGCTTCGTAGTAAACCCCCCAGGACTGGAGTTAAGATCCATTGAATAACGTTAAGGGTTTTTTTTAATAAACATGTCAATTCCAAGCTGCAAAACATTTCTGGTGGCAAACAAGCTATCAGTCTTCAAGATTTTCTGATACCTTTGGACACTGGAGCCTTTGAATCTTGTGCATGTTACCCACCACTGCCCCCCCGTTCCCCGATGCTTCCATTCCAGTCATGCAGTTACGCACCTGATTCCCTCGAGGCTTTGCTAAAGACCCTGATTCGTACGATAAGGTGTGTAACAGATTGGTCATAATGAAAGTCTGCACCTACCATGACCCTCTCTGCATAACGGTAAATGCCTCTGCTCTAGACCATGAATAGTTTGTGTTCTTCAAACTGCCAAAATGACTTGACACTTATCTACTATACCTCACAGTTGTATGCAGTTTAAAAGCTCTATACAGCTGTGTTACCTTTTGGAGTTGTCTGTGCGTTTTTGGCTGGGTTGGGTGGGAAATGGGGCCTTCAACTTGAGATTTATCGCCAGGTGAAATCAGTCAGAAGTGTATAGTACCTTTGGGGACCAGCAGGCCTCTCTGTGCCCTTCTGTTTATGCTGGGTTCCCACTATCGTGATTCGCCGCACGATTGAAATCGTGGTCTTAATCCTGGAGTAGTCGTGGTGATCCTATCAGATTTATCAGATCTTGAAGTCAGTCGTTGTGGCAATCGTGTTGATCGTAGAAAAGTTTTGGACGGTTCAAGAATTTCCTACAATCAACATGATTAATTGTCAATCGTGATCATTGCATCACCTCGTATCAAACCTGAAATATTAATAACCGCTTTCATACTGGACGCGAAACAGATTTTTCTGGTGTGAAAGCAGCTTCAGAGAAGTTCCACGATCAGCTACGAATGGCCAATCCTAGCGTTCGTAACGAAGCGCACAACGGTGGGAACTGAGCCTTAGCCGTCACAAGCCTGTCGTTGAATCAGGAGGGTCTGTGATGGATAATTGCATGTTACTGGAATCTGAAGGTCTCATTGCTTCCGATTTCACAGTGATGCGTACGGACTGTCTGTCGTGGGGCGCTGTGACCGTCGCAGCCTGCCCTGCCAAACCTTGATGGATGTGATACCAGACGGGTCGATCATTCCTCTATATGCCGGGCTCATCAGTTCTGCTGATGTGCTGGTCCAGGGCAGGTCTCATGTTAATATGACTCGGGCTCAGTGAATCTAGCATTCAGTCAATGAATCCAGTTGCTCAAGTTCTGATGTTTGCAATGTATTATTTGGAAAGACTGCAGAACACACATGACCACCCGGGCCTCATTTTAATTCTCACCACTGTTTGCTTGTGTTTGTCGAAGCTTGTGCCCATGAACTGCTAAGTACTGCAGTCTTTCATTTGTTAAAAAAAAGAAGAAAAACACACTACTGTTAAATGGACTAGTAAATGTGTCCCACAAAAAACTGCACTGTCATCACTGCAACATTTGGTTGAAAAATGGCAAAAAAAATGCTCCATTTAGTATTAAAGCTGTTAATCTGTATGCACAGGGCAGCTTATATGGGAGGCACAGCTCAGTGGAGTGGCTGTGCATTGTTTGGTCCCCAGACGGTGGAAAACATGAGCAGATAGATGTTGTGGTTAATGGGGGCTGAAGGAGAACAGTGGAGCGCAGTGGGGAGGCTTTACTGTTGGGCGTGGGGTCTGCCTGTGTGCTGAAGCCTCATAAATCATGGGACGGCAGCACAGTGAGAGGAGAGAATGGCTTTACGCGCATTCAGAGCCCTGGCCTGTGGGCTGTGGACTCATGGCCGATTAGGCTGGTGCTCCCTGGGCAGATGGGCTGTGAGGGAGGAACGTGGAGGGCTGGGGCACTCTGGCTGACTCTAGGACTCTCCGTCCTCGGACTTTCTGTCCCCTAATTTTTCGTCCGCAGACTTTTTTCCCTAATTGGTTCATCCCCAATAATGCTTTGCCCTCTTCCTGTATTATAACACTATCCCTAACCCTGACCCTAAAACTAACCTCAACCCTTATAATTGTCCTTGGGGATGAAAAGTCCTCAGGGACGAAGAGGTCTGTAACCTCTCTGTCTCTGTCCAAACGCTGAAAAATGTGCCCCGTATATAATAAACCACAGCTGCTGGATCAGGGGCGGGCAAATCTGGTCCTGGAGGGCCGGTGTGTGCGCAGGTTTTCACCCCTCAGTCCTTCGTGTGGTTGGGCGGGCGGGCGGGTGTCTCCAAAAACTTCGACATCGGGCTGAGGGGTATTCCGTGCATTGCACGCCTATTTAGATTTTTATCAATTACCTCGACTAATTGACAAAATTGGTTGCCTACGCAAACATAGATTTTTCCAATGATTAGATCAAAGATAAATGTTTTATGAAGGGAGACGAGAACAGTCTTTGGTGGTCATTCATGAGAATTTAAATAAATGCCCTCAGAAATGTCAGATTTCATAAATTTAGACACAAATTTAGCTAATTTAGACAATCAGCTAATTAAAGGCCAGAAGTTGGTGTGAAAACCAGGGACAGATATGGCCCTCGTTGCCCACCTCTGCTGGATTAAGAGGCTCAGAAGGTGAAACGCCAAGGAGTTATCCACACTGAGGAGTTTTCTTTGGCCCCCTTAAGGGTATATTTATGGCAGCATTTCTGCTATTAAGGTAATCTTTTGGTAAATACCTTAAGAAAACTCAGGTGTGCTGATAATTCCTCTCTCTTTTACTTTACGGCTCTCGTGGCTGCGGCGTTTGGTGTCGGCCTACGCATGGCGCAGAGGACCAAGCTGGCTGTATCGTGCGGGAAAACTGGGCCACGCTGCTCTCGTGCCTCCGGGGCTGAGCGTGCTCTCAATTCCACGCGGTCGCCATTTGTTCAGTTTGAACGTGGTGGGCCTGGGCCTGAAGTTTACCCTCCCCAATCAAACGGCCCCTGACACGCTCGCCTGGGGGTGAAATTGGAACGCCGCTCCTCCTCAGGGTCAAGTACTCTGTGCTTACAGGCCTCGTTTGGCAAAAGCGCATTCTTGTGTGTGAAAAAGGCATGCCGGATATGTCGGGCTGGCTATGCGCCGATCCCACTGCGCCTT
This sequence comes from Gymnothorax reevesii, assembly GCA_029721435.1. Classification (NCBI taxonomy): domain Eukaryota; kingdom Metazoa; phylum Chordata; class Actinopteri; order Anguilliformes; family Muraenidae; genus Gymnothorax; species Gymnothorax reevesii. Next base: position 78,191,193 of record CM056582.1, on the reverse strand, counting down.
AAAGCGGCGCCATCGATCGGTGGCTCCGCCTGTGATGCCGGGTCGGGCGCCATTGTTGCCGACTCATGGCAGGCAGAGAGGTAGGTAATGGGCCCTTTGTGTGCTGATGTAACGGCCTTTCTGGAATGGCATTTTCATCTATGTGTTCACCATCACCTGTTCATTCCCTCTACAAAGGGCTTGGAGTATATTCCCCATCTGTCTGGTCTCTGTCTCTGCTCTCTCTCTCAACAGAAACATCCCTCTCTCTCTCTCTCTCTCTCTCTCTCTCTCTCTCTCTCTCTCTCTCTCTCTCTCCATCTGTCTCCCTCCCTCTCTGTACCCCTCTCTCTCTCTCTTACTTCCTCTCCAACTCCTTCCCTCTCTCTGTCTATCTTTTCATATCTCCATCTCTCTCTCTCTCTCTCTCTCTCTCTCTCTCTCTCTCTATCCCTGCCCCCCCTTCCCTCTCTGTAAGAGCAGATCCATTATAGGTGAGATAAAAGCCTGCGTGTTGAGTAATGGAGGTCAGTGCTGCTGGAGACAGCCGGACTCAGAGTAATGTGATACACACCGCCAGAGCTGTGGGAGCTCGAGTCAAGCAGAACCGTATAGAGCCGCTGCTTTACCGTCAACACTGCCGGTGTCCAGGACCTTCTTTGATAAAGGCCTGTTATTTAGGTGTTAGAATCCATATAGAACCGCTGCTATGCCATCAATAACACTGGTCTCCAGGACCTTCTCTGATGAACGCGTATTATTTCTGTACTAGAACCATGTAGAACAGCCACTTTACCGTTAATACCGCTGTTCTCCAAAACCCTCTCTGATATAGGCATTTTATTTATGTGTTAGAACTGTATAAAACTGCTGCTTTACTGTCAATACTGCCAGTCTCCAGGACCGTCTGTGCTAAAAGCCTTTTATAACTGTGTTAGTGTCTATAATAGACTCTTACAGTGCAGTTTGGGTAAATGGGTAGCAACTGTCCAGACTTTAAGCCGGTATTTTTACTTGCTCGGCAAAATTATGCAATTCCATAGTCCTTTAAGAGGCTGGAATCGTAAGTTGTTTATGTCACGTTGCTCATACTTCATTAGATTGAATTAAACAAAGAATGGCTGTGGCGGCTTCTGTGTGGGAAATTCTGTGGCTCAAGTAAATGTCAAAAGCACCAACTGCATGTCCCCGCACGTTCAAATACTTTTCCCAATGATGCATCACGACAGGCGAAACTCTTCCTTTCTAGTGTTTTCCGTTTTATGCGAATGCATTTTTCCAAAGCCACTGTTTCAGCTGTAAACACGGGGTTAGGTGTAGTGTTTATGTGAAAACCTTTGCTTTTACTGTTTACCTGCGACGCAGCTTATTGCTGCTGTGTGTTTTTCCCTGAGACACATGGCTTCAGAGCATCCACTGCTGTACCTTCAAGAGTATAAAATGCCCTCATTCAGTTCTCTATAGCAGCACATGCATTCTCTCTAGAAACCCACCATTGATGCTTGGTCTGCTGCCATTAGGTAGAGATCTAGAGGTCCTCTCTGATGTGAAAACTTCCTGACTTGTTGGTCGTGCAGCTCTGTGCCTGCTGAGCTGGGAAGGCTGTTGTTTAGAGCAGGATGTTTAGTGGTTCGGTTGGTGGAGGACTCGACGAGGCCGGGACGAAGGCGATGGCGCCCTGCCTGCTAGTGGGCGGAGCCGGCCGGGGATAATCCGTTAATGCCGCAGCCTCTTCCGTACGGCTTTAACCGCCGGGGCAATGTGATTAACATTCTCAGCCGCGCTTATTAACCAGATTAATCATTAGTCGGAGCTAATGAGTGCTACAGCGGTGCCAGAGTTTGGTTGTCGAATGGGCAGGAGGGGGCAGTGGGGGGGTGGGGGTTGCTGGCTGTTCAAAAATGCTGGAGGGGCAGAAGCCCCCATCGTCTGTATGCATTAGCAGCTGGTGTTCTGTCACTGCATTTGGTCTGTTTTTGAGGTTAACTCTTTGGTAGGTCAAGCACTTTCATTCACTGTAATCCTGTCCTGAAATAAGTATGGCGCCAAGGTCCCTTTAATTTTTTTTTTAACATGGAATATTCCCCACTGCTGCTATTATTATTATTATTATTATTATTATTATTATTATTAATAATAATATTTAGCAGATTTAGGAATACTCTTACGTTATCTGTGAGCTTGAGTAATAATGGCAATGACTGTGACTGCTATTGCCTCACAAGTGGTTGGATTCAGTGTACAGAACTGGGTAAGTGGAGCATTAATATGGGATTATTATGTGCACAATGGTGTCTCGTCAGAATGTAAACATAGCTGATAATGCAGAGGGTGGAGGAAGGTTTGGAACAGGGGCTAAACACTAGAGGCTATTTATCTTTCAGTTACAACTAATCAACTGATAAGAAAGGTCTTGCACACAACTGCCCAGGGCAATCTTTTAGCCGTTACCACTGAATTTTGTTCAGAAACTCTCTATGAATAATGAATGACCGTTCCCAAAAAGGATGATGTGTCCCAGCTGCTCTTTGCCAAGCTTTTTCCGGCACGAGATACCGGATATATAATTTATTTTCTTTGGCGCCGGCCCGGGTTGATGCCAGGCTGGGTGTGGCACTGGCTGGAGCTGCAGTGCGGAGATGGCTGGGCAGGGATTATCTCAGATGAAGGCGAGGCCGTCTGACGCCTCGTGGCGATGAGATGGAAATCGAGTAAACACTCGCGGCTTCATTTGACTGAGAGCCCCTGCCAGACCAGTCCTGACAGAGGAGGAGCCACTGTGGAAGTCATTCAGGAGGTGAGCAGCATCAGCCCTCTGTGATGCCCTTCCTGGAACAAACTCAACCCTTCTGTAAAGAGCCCAACTGGGGCCTCCCTGTGGTGACTGAGTGTGTCCTCCACTGGAGTTCCTTCAAATGTGGGTGCTGCCTGACTGTTAATGGGGGAGTGTTCAAACTCCGAGACGCTCATCAGATAACTTTAATGTTAAATGTCTGCCATTTTTTTGATACGACCGCGATTCTAGATTAGGCTGTGCTGCACCTTTTTTTTTTTTTTTTCATTTGAAAGGGTGAGATTGCCTGTGGCGATATCCACTGAAGTGCCCTTACCCCCCCCACGGTCCCTCAGTCCCTCTCTCCTACAATCCCTCTGTTGTCTCAGCTGGAGGTAGAGGATCCCCCGTATTGTCTCAGAGCTGGAGAGGCCTTTGTGATGTGTTTGTTTTGATGGCTGTCAGCTGCCTGCTCTTGGAGTGGCTGTGGTGTTTTACGGTGCCTAGAGCTTGTGCTCCATTATGCTGCTGTGACTCTGTGAGTTGACTCTGCTCCAGTTGGTTTTTTATATTGGACGTCAGGCTATGTGGGCTTTTTTTTCACTGGGTAGTTGCCCAAGGCAGCTCTGACCCCTGAGTCACCCCAGATTTACAGCCCTGTCCTTAACTGCTATTGTCCTGCGCAAGTTGCCACAGACGCCTGTTTATCTCTGTCAGTACACACAAGCACGCTCAGGCTCACGCACATGCCCAGACATATGCAGGACACATGCAGCGCACATACCAGCATGCGGAGATAAAGTGATTAATGTACAGGAGCCACACAGATCCAACCAGTTCTCAAACATGGCAAACCCTCATTTTCTGATTAGCCTGAACAAGCAAACTCGTGATCCAGCAAGACTAGCTATTTTCTCGCGTGAAAATGGTGACCGCCGCACACACACACAGTAGCACCTGTACGGATTCCTCTTCATTCACCCGCACCCCACTGTTTACATATGCATTACACCCACTTATTAACCTGCCCATGTACAGAATCTGGAAGGATGTTATGCGTAAGTTCTGTTTTATAGTGCTCGCCTGTATTGAAACGTAATTGAGAACTGAGAATGCCCATTTAAAGAGTCTCCGATCATGTCACCAGCTGCACAGCCATAAAATAATTTCAAAATCTGTCCTTTTTGAGATCACAAGAGGCAGTGACTACCCAGAATAATGATGGACCTGATTAACTGGTTGGCAGAAGTTGATTGGGTCCGTCTTGCTGCCAGGTAGTCACTTCCCCATGTGATGTCACAAAGGAACAAGTTGTTCTTATTGGCTAATTCACTGTGCACCTGTTGACAAGAGGGGGGGGGGGCGGTGACTGTTAACCATATGTAGCTGGTAGCCTGGTGTTTGACTCAAACTGAAAAGGTAAATGCCTCAAGTCTCAGTGCTGGTAAATGGACTGTGTTTGCTTCTGTAGTCTTCTGACTACTCAGATCGCTGTACAATATATGCCTCCCATTCGCCTGTACAGTCAGAAACCAGTGGCTGAGGTGCCATGTTTGTGCATCTGGAGCGGCTTGGGGTTCAGTGTTCTGTTAAGGGCACTTTGAAATGCTCCCTGTAGGCATCTGGGATTGAACCAAGAATTAATTTCTTCACGATCTACTTCACCTCCTGAGACATTCCACAATACGATCAGTGAAACTGCTGAGCCCTCGAAGGGCCCTGAACTTCACATTAGCCCTTGCTTGGTCTATTCAGCTGTAAGTATCTGAATAAAAGCATCAGCTAAATAACAATACTGTACGGGATATTAACCAAGCTACAGTTGTGGAGTGCTGTGCCAAGTGGGGGGGGGGGTGGAGGTGGAGTCTTTTTCTTTTTCCTAACATTATGGAGCTCACTTTGCACAGGAGCCCCTGCTGTTGACGCTGAGCGCTGCGGGTCTCCCTCCCTGTGTGATTAATGCCGCAGATGGAACAGGAGGCAGAAGCGCGGTGAACTGGCGGGAGAGAAAGCGCTGCAGCATTACGATCAGTGCGATCGGGGTGGGATGGTGAAGGGGAACAGAGCCGGCCGCAGAGAAAATGGCCCCCTTTGTGTACGAACAGCGAAGCGCAGCTTATGCATGGGTGCCGAGCGGTGTGTGTCCACGGGCGCCGCACAAGGAGGCCATTGTCCCTCGGTGGCTGCTGCCTGCCTTGGAGGAGTTTGGGAGAGCCAGAGGAGGCTGTGAGTGTGCTTCGGCTCCAGAGAAACGCAGCGCCTCCTATTGTTATACCTGATGATGAGCGCCCAGTCTGAAGGAATGTGGGATGGAGTTCCAGGGCTGTTGTTTAATATATGCTCCACAATGTATGGGATGGCCTTTTTCAGTTAATTTTTCTCTTCTGTTCAAAGATATTTTACATTAAACTCCTCGTTGAAAATCCAAAATGGATCTATACAAAGCCAAATTATGGAAATGTGTGTCTTTCTCAAAAACATTTTGGGGGTTTTTTGGACGTTTCGTACCTGCATTTAAATGTAGTTGCAGGAGGTTAGCTTTGTGTGCGTGTGTGTTACTGCTTGCGGACAGCTGTGTGTTTGTTTGTGTGTGTGAGTGAGATTAGTCAAAGGCAGCTGTGTGGGTACCAGTGTGTGAATGTGTGCTTGTGCGTGTGTGCATGTGAGTTAGTGAGTCCGTATGTGTTTATGCATGCATATCTGTTGTTTGTGCCTGTGTGTGTGTGAGACAGATTGTTAGACGACAGTTGAGAGAGTACCAGTGTGTATGTCCGTGTTTGTTCTTTTGCATGTGTGTGTGTATATGTGTGCATGTGTGTGCACGCGTTTATTCATGCATATGTGGGGTCTGTACCGGTATGCGAGTGTCCCAGACAGCTTACTCATCGTGGGTGATCATTGGCTCAGGGTCAGACCCCTGTTTTACTGCATTATATAAGACGGCCTGCTGGTAAATGGCCACTGCAGCATGTGTGAGTGCAGCTGCCAGCACTGTTGGACAGGCTGGCAGGTGGAAGGAGGGGAAGAGAGAGAGAGAATGGAGGTTTGAATCTTGGCACTGCAATCCATTCCTACAGCTCTACCCGATTTGTGAGTCTTTCATTGCTTAATCATCATATAACCATACAATGTCAACAATAGTCTTTCACTGAGAGTCATCTGAATGCGTTAGCTAATTATCTAATCACCTTTTTAGGATTTGCACCTGCTGTGTCTATGCCAAATTGCCCTCAGTCATTTTCAGAGTTCCTTGCATATCTTTCTGGAATGTGAGAGACAGGCTCTCGAGTATGAAGCCCTGAAGAGGAGCAGCAAATGGGAGAGTCCACCTGCCTCCTCTCAGCTGTTGGCTTTGTGTCAGAAATAACTGTATGGGATTAATAGGCCTGCGCTGAAGTGTTGGCCTTGAGGGCCTTTAGTGTCATGGTGAGAGCCTCCTCCTCTGTGGGCGTACTTCTAAAGAGCCTGTGTGGCACCACTTCCTCTATCTTTCGAGTGTCGGGAGGAAAGCCATGCAGGCTGGGCTAAAGGAAAGTTGAACGGAAGCAGATCGCGACCAGTATATAGGGTTTTATCCTCCTTGAATTCTCCTGGGTTCATGAGCTATCTGTGATGGGAAGTTGATCAGTTAATGTACAATTTCTTTTGGGCCACTGAGATTAGATGCACTGGGCAAGGGATGCATAGGTTGACGCAGGACTTTTGGGATGGTTGGCAGAAGGCCCCTGGTGATTTGGCCTGCTGCTGATCATTGGTCTGTGATGGCATCTTGGATGAGGAAGTACAAAAAAATCCCTTTACTCTATTGAATAGTTTTGACCTGTTTTCAGTAACTTTTCTTAATGAACAAGTTTTTCCATGATTACAATACTCCATGGGTGGTTATATCCACGGCTTCCGTCGTAATGCAGTGTTATGTTGCTTAAATATTAAGTTCGATTCAGAAAAAAGGTTAGTTCACTTTAAAACTACTCTTGACTTCTATGTTTGCTTTTATCATATCTTGCAGTGCAGGCTATCTTACCTGCTCATAATGGTTGTTTAAAATACAACAACAAAAATGAAGATTAGCCAGATGTATCCACAATAATGTAAGTAATGTTTCTAATACAACTGAAATGCAAATGCAGAGTGGGGTGTTTTATTTTTCGTCTTACTCAGGAGAACTGGCCACACCTGATAGTGTGAGTATTTTTTGAGTTCAGGTATGTTAATTTTGAAAAAATATTGAAAAAGGGTGAATACCAATTATTACTCCTGCCCCTCCCCTGGGGGTGGAAGACATATTGTTTTTGCCTCAGCCACCATCACTCTTTGAAAAGTGTTTCTGGGCCAGACCATAACTCTGAAACCACTCAATATTTCTTGACCAAATTCTGCAGGCGCATTGATCGGCATTTGTCTGGCACCCTTTGGTGTTTTGGGTTTTCGGGGAGGGTAGGAACATAAGTTTTCACGAGAGAAAACACACTCTTTAGTTCTGCTTTCAGCTCCCTGGCTGCCACGGTCATCGGTTAGAGGTGATGTTTCCTGATAAGGCAGTGTGTTATTCGAGACCGAGCACGGCCATGATGATACTCGTGAACCTCTTGATGTTAAAATGGTCCCTGTTAACTGCCACTCAGCAGTCATCTTCTTCCTTAACCATTATAATGATGTAATGTATGATTATTATGACATAATCATGACTCTCTTCATTTGATATGTTCGGCTTCAGCTTCTTTCAGGAGGAAGGGTTGAAAATAAAGATTTATATGTGGGCACAACATGATTTTGGCCAGGATTTCTTAATTTCTGATAGCTCAATAGAGAGCCAATGCTTCATAGAATATCACCTAGCTTCTCCAGTGACTCTTCCAACTCGGAGTCACCAGTTGGGGTTGGATTCAGAACCAGCTGGGGATCCCTGCTTAGGCTTGTAATCAGGCCACACTTGATTGGCTGAGGAGGAGAGTTGTTGCGGTCTGAGCGTAGGTATTGAAAGACTATGTGGAACTTGAACTCATGACTCAGCATTATTCCAGCTTTGCACTGGGACCTGGCCACAGGTGAACATTTGCATGGGGGATCAGATGTTCACTGAAGGACACTCGAGATAGTAACATGGAAAAACCCTTCCCAGTGTTATCACTGTGTGTGTGTGTGTGTGTATACAGGTGTTATGCATGTGTCAGGCATGCACATGGACACCTTACACTTTGGAATACATGGAACGTGCAATAACTCATGGCATGACAGAATACACATAGCGCATACTATCAGTCTGGGGGGGGATAATAGACTTTTGCCTTGGTTTTGCTCTGAATTTTGCTGTACAAAACATTATATAATTGCTAATCCATTACCTCAGAAAGTTACAGAAACCAGTAGCTTTACTTTAATGCGTAAAGGATAGTTATTCTGAAAAAATGTGGACTTGTGTCTCTATAGTGGAAGAAATATTGTATACTCCCGGAGTCTCAGCTGTTGGATGATCAAGACACAAGGAATGTCTGGTCTGTAAAACAAACGTAATAGGGTACATATAATAAATGATGTTTGGGAACATAATATTGCCTCCAATTCGCTTTCTACTTTGTAAACTGGAAATCGTATATTGACACACAATATCATCTTCAATTTACTTTCTATTTTATCAACTTTGCTCTTTTTTTCAATGCCATCCCAGTATTACCATAATGAGAGGGACATCCTGGATTGTCCATGTATTGGCTGATACGAATGAGTATGCACATGCTGAAGGACATGGGTATCCGTAATTAATCAGGTTGATTTTAAAATATTTATTTTTTTGTCTTCATAACTAGTTCAATCTAGAGTTGTCCTTGCTCTCAGCAGCTGAAGCTAAACCTTTAAGTACCACAACCATCTGACTGCTCACTGTTTGAATCATTAACACATAAGTCTGGGTTAATTCACATCACTGCACACTTTATTTTAACGCCGGTTGGTCTTCGCTGGCCACGAGAAGGGAGCAACATTGTTGCCTTTTTATATACAAGGCATTGCTGGGTTAACTGCCTGGGTATCTGACCAGTTTGCTTAACGTGAGGAAGGGGGAATACGGTCTGAACATTCTTGACTTTTTGGTTTTAGATGCCCCAAGGGTGCGTACTGAACTGCTTTTATGCATTATGCTCCACAGAAGTGGAATAGGATTCAGCAGTTTTTAAAGTTGAAAAGTCATATTTCAATTGATTGTTTTAAATGTCTTTTATTGGCTGCCTCAAAGCAGGAATGTACATGTGTAATGTAGTCATTGTTTTTATTTATTGTACTTTTTTTTTGCTACTAGGCTTTGTTGAAAAAGAGAGCTGTCTCTCAATCGGACTCCCCAGTATAATTAAATAAATAAATAAATTCAGCTCAAGCTTGGGCTGAATTTCTCTGGATTTCAATCATATATGATGTGCTTGATCTTATACATAATCACTGAAACCAAAATTACACTTGTCCTTTGAGTTTTATTTTTGTTATGGGAGGTTTTGGCCGCAGGAGTTTTGGCAGTGTATTAGTGATGCCATGCCACTTGCGATAAACGGTGATATCTTGGCAGTGAACCCAGGCAACATTCTGTGGTTGTGTTAATGACATTTCACATACTTTTTGTGAAAATGGAATACATTTTGAAATGCAGGATAATGATTATTCATCACATATCTGGTAATAATTTAAAAGCAAGGCTGGGATTGGCCCTTCAAATGATTAAATAACTATTTTACCGTGACCTTTTCAAATGGAAAAATGGTCAGTCACGCCTTGGTGTCAGAAATTTGCATCAACTTTCTTATCCCAATTTCCCTTCATAATGATCCACAGTGGGTCCAATTCCAGGCCCAAAGGTTTCTTTTAAGACTAAATAAGCATGCTGAATCTCATTAACGACTTGGAGTGTTTTTAAATTGACCTGGACTTTCCCTAATGGTGGTTGAGGGCTCTAGGCCACACCTAACATCAGCTTTCTGTCGTGCTCTGTCCTCTTTTGACTATTGGCAAATGGTATAAGCTGCTCCCTCATGCACCACTGGGCATGAAATGAGGCTTGTGGACTGGAGCCCTCTGGCTGCGCCCTTGGGCAGTGACCTTCAACCTCAAAGGAATGATGCAGTCACCTGAGCCCTCTGACAAGGTGACAATTCCTGACTAAGCCTTAGCAGACGCTGCCTCTCCACTCGTTGTGGTTTACCCCATAAAACTGTTTCACATTGCTTTCTGGCCTATCCCAGCAACTTTTTTTTTAATCAAACCGTTTCACGCCTGGCCCTTCTCGCATTGCTCTTACTATCTGTTTGCCTGGGAGATGGTCTTTTATGACTGTATTACTGAGGGCTTGGGGCAAATTTGGCTTATCAGGTGCTCGTGTTGGGTAATTACTGTGTCCCCTTGTGCTCTGGTGTTTTCTGCTGACTCCTTGCAGTACAGTTCAGGAACTTCCTCACACTGTGTTTCTTTATTCGTCCTCAAACTGTCAATCTCGTTTTTCAACTCAAAACAGGCTTCTCTCAGAAGCATGGCAAAATCCCTTTTGAGACACTATTGTACCATTGTACAGTGGGGGAAATAAGTATTTGACCCCTCGTTGATTTTGCAGGTTTGCCCACTGACAAAGAATGCAACGATCTATAATTTTAACCGTATATACAAGACAGAATCACAAACAAAATTCCAGAAAATCACATCATATGAATTTATAAAAATTGATAACCATCTGATGAGGAAAAATAAGTATTTGACCCCCTACCAAACAGCAAGTATTCTGGGTCCCACAAGCCAGTTAGTCTTTCTTTAAGACACACCCCCAATCCCAACTAATTATTTACATCAAATACACCTGCCTCACCTCATTACCTGTATAAAAGACACCTGTCCACTCCCAAACAACCAGATTCCAACATCTCCACAATGGGCAAGCCCAAAGAGCTGTCTAAGGACATCAGGGACTAGATTGTTGACCTACACAAGGCTGGGATGGGCTACAAGAGAATCAAAAAGCAACTTTGAGAGAAAAGATCAACTGTCGGTGCAGTTATCAGGAAATAGAAGAAGTACCAACCTCCCTCGGTCTGGGCCTCCATGCAATGTCTCGCCTCGTGAGATGTCCCTGATCATGCGGACGATGAGGAATCACAGGGGGGGAAATGGTTAATGAACTGAAGGCAGCTGGGACCACAGTTGCAAAAGAAACAGTTGGTAACACACTACGCGGTCATGGATTGAAATCCTGCAGCGCTCGAAAGGTCCCCCTGCTCAAGAAGGCGCATGTGCAGGCCCGCCTGAAGTTCGCCATTGGCCACCTGGATGACTCAGAAGAGGCCTGGAAGAAGGTGATATGGTCAGATGAGACCAAAATATAACTTTTTAGGCTCAACTTAACTTGCTGTGTTTGGAGGGCAAAGAACACAGAGTACAGCCCAAAGAACACCATCTCCACCGTTAAGCACAGTGGTGCTTTTCAGCCAAGGGGACGGCACAACTCCATTGCATTGAGGGGAGGATGGGCGGGGCCATATACTGTGGAATTCTGGACCAATAGCTCCTTCCCTCAGTGAGAGAGCTGAACATGGGTCGAGGATGGGTGTTTCAGCACGACAACTACCCTAAGCACACCGCCAAAGCAACAAAAGAGTGGTTGAAGAAGTACATCAAGGGTCTGGAGTGGCTTAGCCAGTCTCCAGACCTGAATCCAATTGAAAACCTTTGGAGGGAGCTTAAAATTCGGGTTGCAAGGTGACAGCCTCGGGACCTGAATAATTTGGAGGCTGTTTACAGGGAGGAGTGGGCCAACATCCCTGCCAAAATGTGCACAAACCTTGTCAACTACTATAAAAATTGTTTGACATCTGTGCTGGCCAATAATGGCTTTTCTACAAAATATGAACATGCCGTTTGTCCAGGGGTTCAATACTTATTTTTGACCAAAAATATGCAAATAAGTTCCTAAAATGCATACAATCTCTTATTATACTTTTTTGGTGATATTCTGTCACTCACCGTTTAAATAAATCATTAAAATTATAGACCGTTGCACTCTTTGTTAGTGGGCAAACCTGCAAAATCAGCAAGGGGTCAAATACTTATTTCCCCCACTGCAACCGTTTCAAGTTTTAGACAAAAAAAAAATTTTTTATTTATTTTTTTTTTAATACTTACCAGATTAAATATGTTTAAAATTATGTCCATTCACTTGATGAGTCAAATTGCATTATACGACAAAAATGAACTATTTTATTTAAAAAGGCACGGGTCATCCTGCATTTAGGCCGCCATATTTAATGCAGCCAACATTTGCATTCACAGATGAAGATCGGCTACACAATCCAGCAAGATCTCCTATACTTGCATTATTGGCTACGCGTTCGCAATCATTGGCTGGAGCTGCTGCTGGGTAACCTGTCCCAATTTTTGTTCTCAGTTAGCGCCGTTTCCATACCAGGTGCACCAAATTTGAATTTGGTTCTACAGAATTAATTATAGCTCATTGATATGTTGTAGGTCTGAAGTCTGCATGCCCAAAAAGCATGCGAAGTCTCATGCAATACAAACTGCATGAAATGAGTGCAATGTGTCCTCCAGGGCTCACGGGTGCAGTGATGAGACTGAAGCAAGCTTTTTCATTAGTGTCGGTGGATGTCAGTAAAGAGGTCAAGAGCAGGGAGCTCCTTAACATGAAGATGATTTGGGGAGAATGCCTTGGCAGATCTTTAAAGAGCTGATCTCGTCTTGACTGACCTGGGAATTATTTTTTTTTTTGACTGCACTGAGCATGGACTGCTCCATATCTGACTGTGCTGAGCATGATGCAGCTCTGTGTCTTTACTATCCTGACTTCATCTATTTTTATGACATTAAAGAATTACTCATTCTTTATTGAACCCTGTGGGATAATGTGTCCTCTGCATTTGGTCCATCATAGTTTGTTAAGAGCGGCAGGCAGCCACAGTGCAGTGCCCAGGGACCAACTCCAGTTCTGAGGCTAGTTGCCTGGTCAGGGGCACTGGAGGAGTGTTACCATAGTGCATGTTTTTCCAGGTGGGGGAAATTGGAGTGCCCGGGGGAAACCCAAGTAGACGCGAGTTGAACATGAAAACTCCACTTTGAGAGGCCCTGGCTCAAACCCAGAAACCTCTTCATTGCGAGGCAGCAGTGCTAACCACTGATGTTTGCTGTTGGGATGCAGTGGACTCTATTGACCTGCTGGTTGGTAAAGAACTGAACAGCTTATGCAATCCAGATCATCTGTTCTCATGCCTGGTAGAGAGGTGTGACTCGAGATCCCTGACTCCCCAGTACACATGTGTGCGCCAGGTCAAAGGTTTAATATATTCACGAATATGAGTCAAATTCACTGCTATCAATTGACTGTCTGTTGAATTCAACACCATGAAAAAAGGCATTGCAGCATTTCTGAAAGGATGATTGTTATTTTTGTCATTAGTCGAATAAAACGCCCTCAGGCTTTCATATTTTTGAGAGATTTGCCTGCAGTAGATTGAGAGCAGGTACAGCTTTGTTGCTTGTTTATAGAGGAAGAATTACTGGTTGGTTTTACTCTGTTCCGCTCAGCCCCTGTGGTACATTATTCATGTAACTCTGCTTCCCTCTATTTCTACCCGTACTGTATGTCTCCTGTTTCTTATAACTTTACCTTGTGTTTTACTGTATCTCGTCCTGTAACTGTAACCTTGTGTCACTCTGGTATTGGTGAATGTAGATTTTCCCCTCTCCCTGTATTCCTGACTTCCCCAGGCTTGTTGTGTTTACCCTTTAGGCCTAGTTCCCCCCCCCCCCCCCCACACACACACACACACACACACACACACACCAGTATTTCAGCATTTTTTTCCCTTTGTTCTAACACACACTGACACACTTATACAGAGTGCCTGATTCTCCCCTGTTCTGGAAAAACCTTGCAAGTCAGACTGTCTCATTTTTGAGATACTGGAATTAAGCTGTTAGACATCGAAGGCTTATGATAGTCGTGGATTTATACAATTTTATTTGATTAAATGTTGAGGAAAACCTGGCTCGGTAAGTCCAAAAATGGGTCAAACTAATTTTCTTCAAGATACAGATTGGCTAGGCCAGTGGTTACCAAACTTTTTCTGCTGGGGTGTCCCTTTGGTACATGAGAGAATTTTTGCGCCCCCCCCCCCCAAAAAAAAATATGTACGTACATTTTGTTTTCAGAGTCCATTGCAGTTTATTTCACACATTGTAATTAACATAAACCTCAACCTTTTTTGAAAAAATATAAGTAAACTGTTATAAACTGTAGGTTGTCATAAACTACAACTAGGCTACTTTTAGAATTAGAAATAACAAAATAACAAACAACCACGGTGTAATTATTTTAAGTGTAACTTAAAGCACCTTAACTGTGTAATTATGTTTAGTGTAACAGATTTATTTTTTTAATATTCAATAACATTGCTATTTATGCATTTTCCCGACACCAACAGAAACTTACTTGCATACAGCCAATCAGCGACCTCGTGCCGGACCGCTGAAGGAGTGTCTCGAGACAGTTACATTTTCTCTCTTCATTGGCCTCGCACTTAAGTTGAAATACGTTAACCGAGATCGCGTCAGCTTATTCTAGAAAATATGAATAATCCGGACAGATGATTTTTGTCTAGCCTAGCTGAAAACATTAAAAGCGATTGGCAGGTTTGGAAACGGCCACCGTAATTTTCCAATTAAGGACACGAAAATGTAATAATTCTAAACCTCTTTTAAAGTATAGAATCATTAGGCTGTATCACACCCCTCGGCCTGAGTATAGCCGTCTACTTAAAATTATGTTTCTATGATGCAGAAAGAAAGCACCATAATCAACCTATATTAACAGCCGACAGCGAAGTGCGGGAAAAATTCATGAACACCACCTCCCGAACCTGCCGATATGTTTGTTACGTTCAGTTGCTTGGCTAGATAAAAATAATCTGTAGGCCTACAGAGCATTCATATTATCGACAATAAGATGACGCAATCTCGGTTATGTCTGCTCTGTATTCTTCGAATTTTGGTCGGTGTCACTTACCATTTTATTATCCATATGCTAGATCAGTGCAGGATAAAAAGCGGCGAGTTGGGTATCGCTGGACCACATTGATTGTAACCAGCTCATTTTACCAGCTTCAAATATTTGAACAACTGCATTCATAAATTATTAATGAAAATGGGAGGCTAGATGAATGATTTGGCGAACAGTTATGTTGAGAGTAAGGCTGGCATTTACGATGTAATCGCAGAATTCTGGGCAGCGAATGGACTGTATGCAAAACATTTTCTGTTGGTGTCCAGAACTTTACTGGAGGGGGGAAAAAATCGCGTCTCGCACCCCGCGCCCCCCGCTGCAATTGCTCTGCGCCCCCCACTTTGGCAACCACTGGGCTAGGCTTTTTCCAGATCAGGGGAGTATTGTAACCTGTGTTATGGCGAGTATGCTGCTGTCACAAGATTAGTGTCCCAGGATTTGTGGGTACTTCACACAGATCCTATTAGGAACGCCCAGCCTTTGCCCAAATCCTGTTGCACTTTTCCGGAACACGATGGGTGGCCAGTGACTCCCCTGCTATTTAAGCATTGTTCCTTTTGGTCAGCTCTTCAAAACGTTGAAGGTGTAACAAGGAAAAGGTTTGCTTATACATTACATCAGCCCCATGGAATACAGATTGTCCTTATTCATCAATTTATGTATTGAAATTTATTTCCTCTCGGCAGGCTAGTGAGGAAATGAGGGTGGTGAGATTTATGTGGCAGCAATTGCTCTGTTATGGTTCGTTGTGGAGTTTTAATCCCTGTAACGCAATCCTTTTACTGCTGTTATGATTTAATTAGCGAGCGCTAAGGACTAAAACCTGTGGTTCCTGAGTGGCCAACCTTCCCTAAATCTGCTAGACCCCCATCAGATGGCTGCAGGTGTGAGCCACTGAGGATGGCTGACAGCCCAATCAATGACGGAGCACTGCTGCACTCTCTGCCCGCCTCTGCCAGCATTACCTCAGCTGGCTTCCTGCAACCGTACAGAGGCAGCCAGAACCCATTAGGGAGAATGGCAGATAACCGAGTTAAGCTTCCTGGTCATTAGAGCTGTGTGCAGATGGGCTTCCTGTGAGCACCAAATCGGTCCCTTGGCAACTTATCACGTGTTCCGCAGCCTGACAGAGAGGGGCTTCTTGCCCACCCTCAGAGTCTGGAAAAAAATATGGATTAAGTGTCTGTGATGTCATCTATTGACTTTTTCAGAGCATGTGAAGAATGCTTTTTCAGGCTGGGAAAGTGCTGCTTTCAGTTGCCGCTGTAGCCTAATTGGAGTCCGCGTCTGCCCACTGGGGAAATGGGATGCGCTTCCCTGAAAATGGAGTGCAGCTCTTCTACTCAGCATGTCCAAAACAGTGGTTTAGTAGTAATGCAATCCGCTGGATTTAGCCATATAAATATTTGTACATATTTTATTTGTACAAATTGTTGTATATATGCAGTAACTTGCCAGTCATTTTACAAAAAGTTACAGGAGGTATTCTGAAGTGGATTCAAAACTTTGTTACAGGACAGAACACAAAGAGTGGTGGTCAGTGGTATCTCATCTGAGCGAGGTATGGTGGGAAGTAGCGACCCCCAGTGTTTGGACCCCTGCTGTTCCTCATCTACATTAATGACCTTGATAGGAATATTGAGAGCAAATTTGTTAAATTTGCAGATGATACTAAATTGGGTGGTTTGGCAAATAGTTTAGAGTCCACTAAAATGATTCAGGATGATTCGGATAAAATCCAGAATTGGGCAGAAATGTAGCAAATGAAATTTAATGTAGCGAAATGTAAATTTGTGCATGTAGGTAATAAAAACATTAGATGGGATTACTTCATGGGAGGTTTAAAACTGAAATGTACTCCACGCGAAAAAGATCTGGGAATGATTGTTGACCAAACCCTCACAGGCTCTAGTCAATGTCCTGTAGCAGTTAAAAATGGCAATCGGATGCTGGGATACATTGCCAGAAGTGCTGAGTACAAATCCAAGGAGGTGACGCTTTTGTACAACACATTCGTCAGACCACATCTGGAGTATTGTGTACAGTTCTGGGGACCATACTTTAAGAAAGATATAGAGGCTCTAGAAAAGGTTCAGAGAAGAGCCACTAAGCTAATTCCGGGAATAAAAGATGAAAGCTATGAGAAGAGGCTGAAGATCCTTAATCTCTTTAGTCTTAGGAAAAGGAGACTAAGGCGTGATTTGATTTAGGTGTTTAAATATGTTAAAGGGATTAACAAAGTGAATTATGTTGGATTCGTTCGGCCAAGTGTTGTGAGTAAAACTCAAGGTCACAAATGGAAGTTGACCAAAGGTAAATTTAGCACTGATATTCGGAAATATTTCTTCACCCAAAGAGTAATTTCGATGTGGAATAGCTTGCCTGACCATATCGTTGAGGCAGAGACTTTGTGAGTTGTGAAGAGCAGGCTTGAGTCATTGAGTATCTGAGTATTCACAATAGTATAAAGAAACTGGCGAGCCTAGTTGGGCTGAAAGGCCTGTTCCCGCCATTTATGTTATGTTATGTTAAAAATAATTGCTCTTAGTATAACGACTGACATGGAGTTGTATATTGCACCTATACCACAGTTACCACATGCATATGCTTACCTAAACACACAATTTTTGTGTTTTCATCCAAAAATTCTATTTAAAGACATGGCCTTTTTGCTTCTGCCAGTATTAACGTTCAACCTCTTTTCCAGAGAAGTTGGGATGGTATGTTAATACAATGAATAGAATACAATGATTTGCAAATCATTTAAGCTCTATATTTAATTACCGACAGTACAACGACAACATATCAAACGTTGAAACTGAAGTTTTTTTGAAAAATATTTGCTCATTTTTAGTTTGATGCCTGCAATGCTAAGACGGGGCTTGTTTACCATTGGCTTGCACCATCTCTGAACTCTCTGTAAGTGTTTGAGAACTGAGGACACCAGTTTAGAACGCAAAATGTTTCCCATTCTTGCTTGATGCTGGATTTCAGCTGCTCAACACAACTTCCTCTGTTGTATTTCTCATTTCATAATGCGCCAAATGTTTTCACTGGGTGAGAGTGCTGGACTGCAGGCAGGACAGTTTAGCACTCGGTACTGTACTATGGAGCCATGTTGTTGTAATATGTGCTGAATGTTTATCGGAATTGTCTTGCTGAAATCAGCTTGTCCTTCTCTGAAAAAGATGTTTGGATGGCAGCAGATTGCTCCAAAGATGGCACTGCCAATTCCTGTTCAGATATGACGAGCAAGACCGGTTTTCAAACTTTCCATGATTTCCCTGTATCTCACTAACTTGCGGCGTGTTATACTTCAATAGAAGGCTGAGATTATGCTGTTTTCAATGATGCCCTTTATAATAATATTTGGCCATCGTCAGAATAGTTTGGCTCCTTGAAGCAGGAGACGTCATCTTGTTTGTCTTCTACACCCTTCACATTAGAGGAAGTACAGTATGAGTCAAAAGTTTGGACACGCTTTGCTAATATCACAACACTGTATTGTAAGAAAAATGTCACTTTGTCCAAACTTATGACTGGTACTGTATATTTTGTCCAATTTTGATGACTTTTGGTAAATATCTGTTGTGAATTTCTATCAAGAAAATGAATTTTTGCTTGTTTTCGCCCATTTTCTTAATATGCATGATGGCTCATTTGTATAATGTGTTCTATAATCGGCACATTTTTTCATAATCATACTTAAAGAAAGTTCCAAGCATTCCTATGAGGTATCATGAGGTTGTGTTGTACATGAATAAGATAATTTAATGATTTTTTTGTGTGTGGCAGTGTTTTTTCTGAAGCCTCATATAGGCCGGTTGGGAAACAGTTAATGGTGTCTTCACAGATGTGAAAGTTACCCATGCCACGATGAGAGCACATCCGCCTGTTCTTTGGAGATGGAATGTTTAACCGATTTATTGTATGGAGAATGTAGTGGAACAGGAGTGTAGAAGCTGGGCCTCAGTTAGTTTATTCAAGGATGAAAAAAGAACACTTTACTGGATCCCATTATGACCATGTTCCTTATTTCTCTAGTACTCCTTATTTCCCCATTCAAACAGAGCGCTCTGCTGCTTCCATTACAGGGGGTCTTCAGGTTCCATTCCATAGATCAGTTCATCATGGTCATTTTCACATCGAAAGATCCCAGCATGCCTCTGTCTGTGAGCGACAGCGAATTCTCCAAATTAATCTTTGTGTCCAACTCCAGGAATGCATTCCATTTTAATCCCTTCACTCTGTTCCTTGTATATCCCCCAGCATTATGCGCCAACAAAGGCAAATCTTCCTCGCCACGTTTTCAATAACGGGTGTCTAGTATCCTTTACCTCTCTGGGTCATTCTGTATGATCTCAACCAAAGTACAAGAACGTTTCATGGTCACCGACTCAGATTTGGCTCAAATTTATTTTGGGAGTACCTCTATATTCATAATGAACACTTGCAAAATTTTAGGCTCCTACTCCAACTCCTACTCAGATATTGTCCCACAAAAATCAGGGGCCACACCCCAAGTGAATCGCGCATGTTAATTTATCGGGATTTTGGAGGCCAATATCTGTAGAACAAATCATAGGTATGGGCTGAAAATTGCTATCCTTGGGTAGCTGGGGACGTCTCACTGATGTCATATGGAATGACCCCTCTGGCCCTTGTACAACATGAAATTCTTAAATCCTCTGAAGAGTGGTCTTTCTGAAATTGTTTTTCACTGTTTGTCTCGAACTCCATTACTTTCAATTACCTATAAGGGTGGTTGCATCATCATTATAATGGTCCAAACATTCTTAGCACATATTTGTGTTTGTAAACCATAAAAGAACACCCCAGGCTAAATTTTCGCCGAACACTCCGGGAAATGCATTTGGACACACTCCAACAAGCCTAGAGAAGAATTGTATGAATCATAAAGCCTGCATGAATATGGCCATAACTAGTGCACGTTTCTTCTGTAGACCTTGACAATGCAAACCGCCTGAGGCCAGTTTGGCGCTGATGCTCTGGAGCAGCTGTTTTTAATGGGCTCTTCTGCTGATCTCCCCCGAGCCGAGAATCTCAGACAGCTGTTGCGAGAGGGGAATTTCCTCTCCTTAATGAATAGGCTCCATGCGCTGTGGAATATGAAAACGCTGCCGGATCACGATGTTGCAGCACGACTGACACAGGCAATTTGACTTAAGCGCTCTGCACACCAGCTATTGAAGTGGCGGTGTATCCTGCAGGATGCCTGAAGGAAGTGGGTCCCCCTCTACTTTAATTATAGTCTGTATTCTCCGCTGGTAAGTGCTTGCTTACCAGTGAACGCCTTTTTGAATGGCCTGCTGCATGAGCTCAGTGACGGGGATGATTCCCGGGGTCCCTGATGTGTACACCCTCCCCCACACCCCCTTGCCCCACTCAGGGGCTGACACACTTTCACTGCTGACACACTTTGTACAGGCGCCGCTCTGAGCCTCCTTTGATCGGATCCGCTGTCAGCTCGGAACCTGATTGAGCCTAATTGCTTTTTGCCTGTGAGGCTGTTGGGGTTGGTGTGTGTTTGCCTGTACATGCTTGTGTCTGTGTGCGTGCATGTGTCTGAACGTAGTTTTATTATTCTTTGCAGGAGTGTTATTGTTATTCCAGGCTGTTGTTGGTTAGTGTTATTCCAGGCTGTTGTCAGTAAACCGTATATGTTTTTGCCCATATTCTTGTGAAATTTTTCGTGGAATTAAAACCAGTAATGGTATCCAGCACGTCTGTGCTTCTCTAGGTATGTTGTATTTTGATATTTTAATGGTCTCATGAAATTAATATTCAGGTGATCAAACCATGTTCCCCCAGTGCTGAATGAATGAAACTCCGTTATTCTTGATGTGAATAATAATGAATTGCACCGGGATCACTGTTCACTCTTAAAATGAATAATAAAATGAGTTGTCACATTTTACACTGGGGCTCACAGACTTCCTTTCATGAATGTCGATGAGTAATCACAACAGCACTGCATCTCGCTTGGCTTCAATGAGTAATCTCCGCAGCACTGCATCTCGCTCAACTTTTGAATTTAGATATGCTGACGCTGAGCCTGACTAATGAGCCAGTGTTCGTATGGTCATAAATAATGTACTCATTTTTTTTAACTAACTGGTAATGCTGCATGCTAATGCTTTGTACAGCATCCCGTACCACTGTGTCTTGGGTTTAGCGGAGTGTGGCTGCACTACAGGGGCTTGCACTCCAGGGTGTGCATTGTGAAGGTGTAGGAAATTGGATAGGAGTATTGGGGTGAACTTGGCAGGTGAAGGAGGGGATGGGGTCAGTGTTGGTTGGGTGGTGGCGGGGTGGGGGTGTTCACGTGGGTTTAGGAGAGGTAAATTTGATCGTCATTCCTGCCTTAGTACGCCACAGGAAGCAGCGTTTCTTCAGGACCGCCGCCCTGTAAAATGAGCAACTGTGACGAGTCGGCATGGTAACAAGTATTTTTGCCCATATCCGGTGTCTGTGCACTTAAACGATATGCCGCAGACGCGTAACTCGATCTGCTCCTTCCCCGTCGTCACAGGACATTGGCTTATGTAACCGAAGGATGAAATGTTCCGCACGTTTTTATCTGCAAGCCGGATACGTAACCGTTTCGCCCTCATGTGACCTGCTCGCTCGTCTTGTAGCCTTGATTTTTCAAGCAGTGCTAGTACATGCTGTCGCTAGAGAAGAGTGAAAACTAACTTGCACTGTAACCAAATAAAGAGTAATTAATTTATGCATGTTACAGTATTATCTTTTCTGACTAGCTATTAAAAACTTAAGTGGTACTGTGCAAACTAAATTGATTGATCAATCATGGAAAAGTATTTTCTGTCCTGGCCTATCATTCAAACCTGAACAGCTGAAAATGGTTTACCCACCACACCATTAAGGATAAATCAAGTTTTTCAGTAGTTACTCATATTATTGGATAGTTTCACACGTGGTTGTTTTTGACACTTATGCACAAATACACACAATGTTGCCTGATAACTTGTTTTTCAGGGGGCCAGAAAGCAAAGCATCAGTCCTCTAAAGAATTATCAAAGCCTAATTATGTAAAGTGCATCTGAAAATGAGCTTGACTGTATAAAATTAATAGCTGTGTTAACTGGGTTTGTTGCATAAAACTGCCACTGGGCTCTTGAGATGCAGCTGAATAGCTAAATTGTTGTTCTTTCACTACACAGCCTTCTGGAAATGATTAGCAATGATGAAGGGACCTGAACTCTCTGAAATCGATCACAAGGCAGTGGTTTGGTCTCCACATGTCAATCTATTTGTTCCTGCTCTGGAGAGGTGCATCTATTTGGCACAACCTTTTGAAGAGTTAGGTTTTTGGAATTTATTTATCTTCGTCAGGATTGTAGAACTCACGCTTTCACGCGTCAGGTGTGATTTTTACATTAGAAACATTTCAATTGGGAAAATTCTTATCACATCTGTGACTTTGCACTTTCGAGGTTTAAGGCCGTTTATTCTTGCTAGTCGTGTCTGATGACGGTGTCTGATGACCAAAAGGATGTTTTAGAGACAGAACAAGTGTCCTCCAACAACATGTTGTAGTTGGTGCAGATTTTTAACATTCCAGACACTGTCATTTGTTGTCGTATACTGTATTTTCATTGGGTGGATGGGCGGAGAATTCTGGGGTAGTCATGGATGTAGATGGTCGAAAACCGCGGCATTCATCAAAAGATTGGTTGTTGATGAAGCAGAAAATATTTCATTGCCATGGAGATGAAAGTTTGGCACAGATGTTGTACAGCACCTTCTTTCAGCATAGAAGCATCAGTGTCATCCGACACTGTTCTAAAGACTTCTGTCCTCTTGCCTTGAGTGTGTAACGGACGTTTGTGACCTCAGCGCGGTGCTGGTAAATCGGCTGAGCATTCGGAGCTGTGCAGAGATGGGGGGTCATCCTTCCTCACATCTCAGTCTGGTGCTGTGGCTGCTCACAGCAGACATGGTGGAACCGGGACAGATGGTGCGCGCCGCTGCGATTCTAGACCATTCTTTATGCTCCACATGTTCTCCCCTCTGTGTGAATGTGTGAGCCTGTCTGCCCTTTATCATCGAGCTGCCCAATGCCCAAATCACCATTTTATTTCCCATTGTGTTAAACAAAACCAAAGTGACTTTGAGAAGCCCCGATTGGCCACCGGCTATTCTGCTACTACACCGCCGAAACGTTCACTCCTGTCGCTGACGTAATTAAAAATGAATTGTGAATCGTGTAGATTTGGACAGGTGACCTCACCTTTATCGGTCTTCACTGCCACCTTTGATTGTTTGTATTCTTCTAGCATTACCTGTTGTGGTCATTTAATAGCCTTGAATTGGATATTGTCTTTGAGCAAACAAAGAGGTGTTGGAGATTAATCCCGGTGAGAAGAGTTTAGTTAAATTCCATTTGAACCCTGCAGAAATGCTTGGCATGTCTAGCTGCTAGTTTTCCTGCGTTCACACGGAATTCTATCTTCATTACAGTTGAACCTACTGTTTGAGACGTTAGATGGTCTAAGCATCAGTCTTTGGTTTGATGGATCAGCGACTGTTGCCGAGTTTAAAGCATTTTTTTTTTTTTTTTTTTTAAACTTTCCTTTGCATGAAAGTGCCCTTGGTGCTCTCAGGGAATGTACTGAAGTCACCAGGCTGGGTAATTCACCTCTCATGGAGAGGCCCCATTCCCCTCTCTGGTTTATCTTACGGCACTGTGCTAGTAGGTGGAACTGTGTTCTGACTGCCCGTACTGAACTGAGGGGTCCTCAGGCCTGATTCCTCATTTTACTCCACTGCCTCAGACACCAGGCGGGAGGCATATTGTTTCCTATGCGCCTGTCTGTTCTTTTGTCTGTCTTTCACAGATGCCTTGTGTGCGCAATATCTATTGAAGAAGTGGACTGATTCTGACCAAATCAAATGTGGTAACTCTCCACTGAGGATGGATCAGCTGATTAGGTTTTTGGGGTTATCAGGTCAAAGGTCAAGGTTGCATAAGGTCAGCTGTTTGCGAGGAACATGGATCTACTTTCCGAGCGTATGGAGGTATGGCAGGCAGAGGGTTGGCAATCATTGCTTTATATTGACTTCTATCTTGTTTTTTTTCTTTTGAACAAAGCTGTTCTTGTCCTTTATAGGTCTGGGTGAGTGGAAGGGTGTTCTGGGACTGCTATTTCTCCAGAGAAAAACACCACTTCAAAAGGTTTTTGTCTTACCAAGTCCTTTTTAATCTTATCATGAGACTTGACTTCTTATTTGATCTGTCAAGATGAAAAGATTTGCTTATTTCAAGTTATCATCTGTTTGACGAGGGAAATTTTCTTACACAAGTGGCCAATTGAGAAAAAAGTCAAAATTATCTCACCGCTGTGACAGAATTGGTATCATACTGAGGAAAAGCGCAATAGAGATGTGTTTTAAGTCGAAATAGAAGATTAAAATGCTTGTACAATGGAATTATTTATTTATTGTGATGTTTCTTACTGTGCCATACTTTTTCTTTCTTTTTTTTTTTTTAAATACCTTTAAGAAGAATACCTTTAAGAATACCTTTAATAAAAGAAATACAACTTTCTTTCTCAGCTTCTTTTTATGTTTACGGCAATTGTAAAATGGTAAAACGTCAAGTTTTAGATCATAATGCATACTCAGTCGTGCACACAGTCATATCTGTGCTCTGAGGAGCACTGAGTGTACTCTCTGTCCTTGCGCCCCACCCACATGGAGAGTGGGAGCTATAGAAGGTCAGTGCTGTGTTGGCTCACATTAATGATGCTGCGTGCTGTTGGAGGGCACTGCAAGCTCACATACTGGATGAATTGGCCTTAATTAATGAGCCATTTTACTCTTGTGTTAATGCAACCATTAATGTACCTCTGTATCTGAAGATGGAGAGCCTGTCCTGCATGCTGGCTTTAAAAGAGCAGGCTGGACCCATAAAAAATACTCACCCCAGCCCAAAAAACCTGGTCATTTAATTCTGCATTCTGATCAGGAATCTGAAGCTCCACCCCCACTAGAGCTGTGGGGCAGTTGGTCAGTGTTGTTCCATTTTAGCTGTTCCGTTTTAGTGATGAATCCGTTTCTTCTCCACGGAGATTACCCTTTACCACTCTCTGGAGGCTCAAAGCAGATCAAGGCTCAGGTGCAGGAGTGTGACAGCAATTACAAGGGAGCAGAATTATAGAAAAGAGGCAAAACTGCTGATTAATCCTCAAGGCCACAGTTCTCTGCTAAACTGAGTCATTCCTGTTTGCCTACCAGGCGTCTGTCTCAGTCACCATGGTGTTATGCAGTCTCTCAGTCTGCAACCTTGCTGCACAACTCCGCTATCCACAGAGAGCTGGATCATACATATTTATGTGGAACTCCTTGTGTTAGTATTTCACACTACTGTAAGGACTCGTCTGCAGTTTTCTGCTGGTTTACGGTGATCTGTGCTAGTGTGGGTCTTCATTTACTTTTGTGTAGTAAAATACACGCAAAGATTCCTAAATTACATTCATTATTATAGGGAGCCATATTAAATCATTGCTGACCCAGCTAGCAACATACAGCTGGCTATTTGCCTGCTCTGGTCTGTCCTGTCTGAAATTAATAAATGGGGTCTCAGTGATGATTGGCCAGGTAATGCTTTGTGCCAGTCAAAATGTCGTACTTCAGTTAAGTAAATGGAAGCCAATCCTAAGAATGATAAACTCCCAGTAAAATGAGCGGGCAACTGGGCATGTTGCAGGCTATATTTGTTCGAAAATTATACTCCTAGACATATAGACAGCGGAAATTGGTTCAATTGCTCAACAACGACAACAAAAAAAAATTGATGCAACAGTTTGCATCAGTCTTTTGAGTTGTAACCTCGTCTTATAAAATTGTCTTATAAAATCCTGTTTGACTGCCAAACTAAGAGTGCAGGGAACTGGCTTTTCTTGTACAATCAAAACTACAACTGTATTTTAAATTACCGCGTGCTAAATAATTAATAGCATAAACCAAGTTTTTAAGTTGATTATTCATAAAAATTGAATTGTTCCAACTTGTTTTTTCATATAAAATGAATTTTTATGTTTTGGGAAAAAAAAAAATGTTGCTCCAATTAGATTTTCTTCAGCAATTTTTGAGCTTTTTGATGTTTTTACTCATGTAGTGGCTTTGAGGAATTAATTAATTCAATTACAAAAGCAGGCAATTACCTTTTTAATTTTGAACTGAGTTTGTATATTTGAACTCATGTTATTCATATCTTTGAAAAATCTGTTTGGCTGTTTGTTTGTTAGCAACATTACGGAGAAAGTTTTGGACAGATTTCCAGAGAAAACCCAACCCAACTCAGTCATGATTTCATTTTGGTAGTCACCTGGATCCAAGTCTGAATCCAGGAATTTTTTATTTAATTGGGACAGGTCACACGGTAACAGAGTTACAAAATTGGAGTATTTTGTATCATAGCTCCAAAACTAAGTAAGAGAGTTACAATTTAAATAGCTTTCTGTAGGTCTTCCCAAGTACTTCAAACAACAAAATAGCTCATTTTGTTCATTTGATTCATTTTGGTTGAAAATGGCAAAAAAACTGGTTAGTAGTGGGTTTACAAATTTGTAACTCCGTTACTGACCAGTTTTTTTCCAGTTTCAATAATTTGAATTTTTATCTTCAAACCATGCATTTCGCGAGTCATTCTGAGATTGCAAATCTCCTCTAAGGCATCACAGTCAAAATCTTGCTGATGGAACGTTGCTCATAGCCCAGCTCATGACATATCTTTGCTATTACTCTTGGATAATATCACTTTTTGGAAAATCTCACTGGCTTAGAGCGTTTTGGGGGGGGGGGGGGGTAGATCTTTTTGCATTACATCTCGTTGTTTATACTTACCCAAACTCCCTACCAAGTGTGACGCTGGTTAAATTGGTATGGTTCAGCACTGTAACGGGCTAGTTAAGCGCCTCTCACATAAGTAAGTTCACGTTACTTAGCTAGGTAGCATGCTCGCAATACTTTTTCAAAACCATTCTCTGACATTAGTTAGTTAGTTAGCAAGGTAACATTTGCTAGCTACTCAGTTAATTTTCGAAGCGTTGCTCATTCAAATGCGAATGTCTATGACTGAGAGACTGACTTAGCAGAGCGATGTAGTTAGCACAGTGCTAACATACAATGGGCGCTAATGAAAAGTACATTTGCTTTCCATTAAATTACGCAATTCAGTTATGTGATAGACAGAATCTTGTACTCTTGGTTGTGTCATGAGACAGTTATGAAACTAGTCACTAAAGCTTGCAACAAATGCCAAATTTACTCTACTTATTTCACGACTTTCATACGACATGCGCACTTGTGTAAGATCCTCTGCAACATAGGACTTCGAGATGGTTGCTGTGGTGGCCATATTGTTTGATCGATTACAGTCAAAATCAACAGGGTCCATCCCTGTAATGGCAACCTACCCACAAAGTTTCAGAGAGATCCATTTATTACTTTTTGAGCTATCTTGTACCCAAACAGACAGACGGACAAACCAACACCGGCAAAAGCATTACCTCTTTGGTGGTGGTAATTGACCAGTAATAATGGGTCCCCAGAATTACTTTCTACGATGGTGTTAAATTGGTTATAAGTAGCTCACTAAATTCTGGAATAGAATCTATTAAGCCTCAGATTTTTGCTGTGTGAAGCCAAAAACCAACTGGACTTTTATATCCATGTGGAATGGTCTAGCTGTATCCAATACTCTTTAATGTGGGTATTGTTATTTTTGGTCATGTGCTCGAACCCTGCGTTCAAAGTTTTGTCAGAATGAAGTTGAAGGCTGGTTAAGCTTGTGCTCTTTGAAGGAATAAAGGGTCTTGTTTCAGTTTTCTGTGATCCAAGTCTGCTGTCAGTAACCCCGGGAGCGGATGAAAAGCTGCTTGCATGTGTGTCCAAATGTAGAGCTTTGTGAATTGTCCGTCCTTTACAGGAGTTGTTATTGTTCCCTATTCTACTGCCAGTTTGTTTCCTCTTTCATTGCCTTTTATTGCCTTTTTAGTGCACTTTTTTGAAATCATAAAACGGCACAGATAGTCGGCCAATAGTGTGACGCATTGACCCGAGGATGTTGTTCCTTTTAAAGGTTTGCAATCATGAAGATAATAATCATTGACTCTTTTAGGAAAAGAAGTAAACATGAAAATTGTTTTGCTTAATTACTGGTTTCTACTAGTCTGCTTTTGGGGTAGGGGGTGGGGCGTGGAGGTTTGGTTGGCTGGGCTTTGTCATGTAATATGATATCATGAAACATGATATGGTGTAATAGTCTCTAATTGGTTGTATAACCGAAAGGTCGGAAAACTGAAGCCCAATTTATGAACCATGTGTATAACAAAACAAATTAAGAAAAAACAGGATCTTCATTTTGTCAGTATTTAAGCAGATCAGTAACGATGGTCTAATCCAGTGCTTCTCAAACCTCTCCTGGAGAACCACCTGTCCTGCATGTGTTAGATCTCTCCCTGCTCCAGCACAGGTGATTCTAATGATCTACTCATTATGAAGCAGCTTCAGGGGGTAGATGGCGAGCTGATCATTTTAATCTCCTGTGCTGGATTCCTTGTGGATTTCTTTTCTAAATTTAACATTTGTAATAAACAAGTGATTTCAGTGTTGTAAACATTCATGCAAGATAAAAATGTGACAAGATCTTGGGGTGTGCAAAAACTTTTGACTGGTAGTGGATATGATGCACTATTCCATCCTGCTTTGGTCAACTGAAAATACAACAATGTGGACCATTTTGAATAAACAAATTACAATGCATTTTCTCCATTATTCAGGTTTGATGATTTGATTATGCAAAGAAGTCTTTCCTGAATGCTGTGTCTGTTCCAATGTCCTGTGCAGAATTAAAGCCTTTGCTGTACTGTTTGTTGGATCCATAGTTTACCTCTTAATGCCCCGGCCTAGGCTTAGTAGAAGGTATGTGCTTGGCAGTGGTGTACCGTAGGAGGTTTAGAAGGCCTTCAGTTACCTCAACTGTAAATACATAATTGTTCTCAAGCTGTTCCCGTTTAAGTTTGCCTAGTCGACAATCAGGCAATTTATTTACTGAATTGTCAAAACCAATACATGGCCTGCAAGGAATTATAATAACCAAGTGATTGCCTATTGGCTACATTTATATAATGGATGTGACATTGTAATGATGGTAATCTGAATAAATGCAAAATGGCAAAAAACATTTTCTGACTCCCAACTTTCATTTTTTTTTTAAACCGCGTAATAGATTATGGTGCTTGATTTCATCAGAATATTATCAGCATTAATAAGAATACATCTCAAGAAGAAGAAATTTTAGTCGTGTTAAATCAGGTGTACAGAATCTTCAGAAGGCACGTTCACGTTTTACAACGGCATTGACATTCAGAGGAAAATGGGTCATAACTTTGCGATGCAGCGTACTACAATGCAAAGAAATTAATCGGACATTCGCTATACCAGTCTTATATATAGCTATATTAGTCTTCGCAACTGTTACTTATCAGACAAAGTAAACTGCAACAGGGTGAGGCAATTAAGAACTGAAAGGTGAGGTTCCTGGAGGTCTTTGATACCGCCAGTGCCCTACCGCTGGCGTTAGGCCGAGCAGTATACGTAATGTGTTTGGCTGAGCTGTAGAAGTCATAGGATTGGCTCAGCAGTAACAGCAGTGTTCCTGGCTGAGCGGGTGTTGTGTTT
Organism: Gymnothorax reevesii; assembly: GCA_029721435.1. Taxonomy (NCBI): domain Eukaryota; kingdom Metazoa; phylum Chordata; class Actinopteri; order Anguilliformes; family Muraenidae; genus Gymnothorax; species Gymnothorax reevesii. The sequence goes on along the minus strand of CM056582.1, from coordinate 78,161,671 downwards.
CATGGCGAAGGTGTAAGTTCCCACGGGTGACTGCATACAGGCAAGTCCAAACCTGGGTTTTGCTGAGTTGTGCAGCCTCACCCAATCACAGCATGCCGCCTCAGGGTATGCTGGTCGTGAGGCGATGCCAGTTTGCTTTGTATCGGGCATTTCTCTCTTCCTCTAAAGGCTTTGAGTGCTGAATGAACTCATGTCTGGGTTGCTGTAAAAAACTGGATTCATTGTGATCATGTTCAGGTGTTTCATTTGTGCATTTACAGTAATTCCTGCATTTGGGAATGAGATTCCTCTTGAGGTCACATGTTCACTGGTCTCTTCCCCTCCTCTGTTTCACATAGCTCCGCCCACCCAACTCTCATCAATGACCCAACTGGCAGCTGATGGAAGAGAAGGCACTCAGAAAGCCTGGCATGGTCTCCCGGCTGCCTAAATTTGGCGCCCGCCCCCAGGGTGGCACAACTCTCCTCCCTAACGGCACTGGCCACCCACTGCACTGCCAGGAAGGTAAGGGGGCAGCACCTGCCGGGAAGCCGAACGGCATGGTCCGTCTGGCCCCTCCTTGCAATTTCAAGTGGAAGAAGGGTGGGGCAGACCCCGCCTCCGGTCTGCTGAGCCTATCGGAGGGGGGGAAGCCTCTAAAGGAAGGGGAGGAGTGCAGGATGGGGCCTAAGGACCAGCCTTCTGCACCTCGAGAGCTGAAGAAGCCATCGACTCTCGACGCCAAAGTGCGCCGATCTGGGGCAGTCATAGCCTCTGCTATCAGCAGAACTATACCCCAGCCCTCGAAACCCACCCTCCGGAGGGGCTCTACCCAGAATTCCCTGGGCCCCGGAGGCAAGGGAGGGCTGAAAGATCCCATCGGGCGGTTTGGTCTGGGCATGCGGCGTGTGGCGTCCAACCCCACCGCGGCCGGTGCCATACGAGACGGCCTGTCCCAGTCCAGCGACAGCCTGAAGGCCCCATCCACCGATGCGGACAACATGGTGCGCTCCCAGAGCTTCTCGCACTTCAAACAGATCCCCTCCCCCACGGCCCAGCCAATCGCTCGCTCCTGCTCCTTCTCCTTCAACAGGGCGACGGAGCGCAGAAGACCTCTATCTGCCAAGACCTTTACGGCACAGGGTGTGGCCAGGGGAGAGGCTGTCCAGTCAGGCAAGGGCCCCACGGCTCGTCCTACTGGGGGCTCTGCCCTGCCCGTCAGCCTGAAAAAACCTCTGCTGTCCGCTAACGCTCCCAACAAGCAGCCGACGCTGGCCTACAAACTCACACGCCCCTCCCTGACCCGGCAGCCTCGACCCGTCCCAGCAGGGAAGAATAACGGCAATCAGGAGGTGAGGGGCGCAAGTGGGGACTCTGTGGACACGTCCCCTGTCACTCCGGAACCGCCCAGAGACGCAGTGGATGCCCTGACCTCGGAGGGAGGCCTGCCGGGGCTTGCAGTGCCCTGCGATCCAGAATCTTCCGGGCGCTACCTTGGGGAAGCGCAGGAGGACATGTCGCTCTCCTCCACCTCCTCTTTGGAGCGAAACGACACCAGCGAGGAGTACTTGGACGACTTTGACAACCTGGGAGACGGGGGAGGCATGCTGCTATATCCTGCGCACACCGTCGAGGTCCACCCCTTACAGCCCTGTGCCGACGATAACGCCCCTGCCAAAAGTCCGCCCTCCCCACCCAACGAGACGCTCTGCCACAGCTTCCTGAGTGACGGTGTGGATTGGGCAGCGATGGGCCTGACAGGTGAGATTATGACTGTTAGGGAGCTGACTTTACTGCTGAACTTCTGCGAGCATCTCTCATACTACCTAAGCACCATTAATCTCAAAAATATCTTCTGACAAATGATTGCTGCATTTGCCAAAAGCCACAAAAAATGTCATTGTTGGAGAAATTGCCATTTAGTTACTATGCCTATGAGTTTGTGTTCTATAACTGTTACTGGGTTTTTCCTGGCCCACAATGAGCTGATGATTGTACTCGGTCATAGGCTCCTGCGCACACTCAAAATATTGTAGAGCGGGGGGAGGGGTTGTTGGTGCTTTTTATTTTGTTGATCGGAGTGGGGGGGGATTTTTAATTTTTTGACCGGGGGGGCATGGCACTGATGCTGCGCCAATTCCGCGTTTTTTTGGCGCACGCAAATGAGAATGCCTGACTGAAAATCGCGTTGGGAGCTGGTGGCGTTAAGAAATTAAGCGGTGGCGGCACCAAATTCTCTGTGCAGGAAATACCCTGCGTTAGTGTTTGTTGGAAATATTATTTACATTACGAGTGTGAGCGTGGAAGGGGTTGTATACCACATTAGCATGAGGAATTGTTTGGTAGGTTATGCATGATGCCTGTGAGGTTGTGGGAGTGGTTATCCTTTTTTGTGTGATGGTGGGAAAGGTTTCTGTGTAAACCAGAGAATTTTAGGGGTGAATATGGGTGATTAAAGTGTTTCACCCATGTCTGGTGTCCTATTGCAGAAGTAAAAGAGGAGTCGGGGGTCCCCTGTTGCCGTGGTAACCAGGCTGGGTCGCCCGAAGTGGACTTCCCCCACGGCTCGTCGCTGGACCTCTCCCCTTCGGACAGCTCGGGGGGAACCTACATGTGGGACGAGGAAGGGCTGGAGCCCCTGGGGACCATCGCTCGCCCCTGCGGGAGTTACGACTCAGACCTCAACAGCCTGGTGAGTCGAGAAGTTTCAAGTATTTGCCATAACCATCATTAAAATTAATGATTGCACCCATCCAAAAATGGCTGCTTTGTAAATTTATGGTTAATGAAGATATGAATGCTGCCTGTTTTTGGTCAGGAAAAAATGAACGCCAGTCAGTTTGAAACTTCATTAACTAACAATTATGAATCTTTTGTTCTGTTTTCTTTATAATTTATAAAACTTTTCTGCTCTAATCGATAGTGAATAATGTGGCCTGATAACAAATATTTACCCAGATTAAATGAGCAGTTTTTCTGTGATTAGCTTTTGGCACTGAAACATTCGTCATCTCAGTGTTCAGTGTGTACTCTGCGAGTGCTACTGAATGCAGTTACGCCATCCTGCTAATGTATCCCTTGCCGTTTTTTGTTGTTTAACCCCAGTTCTGATGCGCTGCCTACCTCCAAACCCATTTTTCCATTTAACTTGACATGACTTGACTTAACAAGTTTAAGCTTTTGTCTCAGCCAGTTTTGCTGTAGCGTCTTTTAACTCAAACTGCTGTGGCAGTATTTACTCATACCCATTTTTTGTTTCATTTAAACACTTTCCACTGTTGAGGTTAAACTTATGTTGTTGAAATCAAACCCTGGTTTCCCTGTTGTGTTCAAACCTCTGATTTTCATTTTAATTCAAGCTCCAATTTGGCTGTTAAACTGAACCCTGTTTTGCAGTTTAACTGACATCACTATTTCTCAATCTGACTCTGAACTTCATTGTCTCAAGATCAGAGGTGGAGAATTCAGGTTCTGTCTGTGAAAGTTGTTGATCGTGGTTCATGAGTGAAAAGACTCACGTGGCAGTACTTTTACTCTCTGACCTGTGGACTTTCCACCATTACCTAAGATAAGTGTGAACTTATTCTCCTCAAGTAAATACTGAAATGCGCCACACACCTGCACACATTCACATACTAATACATATATGCAATGTGTAAAAGTAAACATGCACACTTGCACACATGCGCACAAGCATATAATGGCTCATGAACTTATCATTTTGTAATTTAAGATCGAAATAATAATGCATTTAATAAGATAAAAATGTAATACATACTTGTCATAGCCTACTTACATCGCTGTTAATTTCTTGTTTGCCACCAAAATGTTTGTACCAAAAGAAAAGGATATCGTAAAACCTTTTCACCTATGCAAAAAAAATGATTGTAATATGTGCTGAACATTTTTATCTCATTATGGGTAGATTATTGCATTGAGTTCATGTTATTTTATTACATTATACACAGTTATGACATTATATGAATTTATGAGTTGCTTCATGGACTTAGCACAATGCCAAAAACAGCTATTTGTCTTGTCTCGGGTAAATGACAAGAAATACTATAATGTAATGAATAAAAGGTGTCAAAGCCAATATGAACTGCCTGTAGTTGTGGAAAATAATATAATGCGACCCTCACAATTCCGAAGTAATCATCTAGAAATGGTCTACCAGCTGCAGATGGGCTCAAATGAGCAGTAACGGACTCTGCTCGCAAGAGGAGCTGCCTGGGGATTTTGGCTGTTTTAATTTTTTTAATGCAGTCAGCTTTGCCATATGTCACCTACAAAGAACTAGAATTCCAACTGTTTTCAAGTGTTTGTGGCCTTCCATTGTAATACATTTATTCCAAAATATTCCAGCATTATTTTTAAGGTGATCAGAAAGAAGGCCGTGGGTTCAAATCCCTTTTACGTGCCGTGTTTGCAAGTTTGCCTGGAGTCCTCTGGTGTCCTCCCGCAGCCGAAAAAATATGCATGCTTGGTTAATTGAAGTCTCTTAATTACCCAAAGGTATGAATGTGTGAGTGAATGGGATTGGCATGCCATTAAGGGTGTGCGCCTGCCTTTCACCCACAGTCAGCTGGGACAGGCTCTGGCTCCCCCACAACCCAGATGTGGGAGAAGGGATTTAGATTATGAATGGATGGTTAATATAAATACTGTCATTCTGTTTTGGATGTGTATCTAGATGTCGGGCAACAATCCAAATTTGCTCATTTGATACAGCCGGTCATTGCCTTCCCTGTGCCAGGCTTATATCACTCTTAACTGCTGCTGGTTGCTAATGTACTCAATAATCAGTGGATTATGGGGAATTAAGGCTCTCGATGGGATGAAAGAAGAGGGCAAAGGTCCCCGGTCCCGTGTGGCGGCTCATACCCTTTCCCCCATACCTTCTCTTATCATGGCACTTCCACGTGACCTGGCTGTGTTCATTCGTCCTTCTTCCTCGATGTCTTTGGTCCATGCTTGGTTGAGATTTGATATCTGACCTGGTTTGCTATTGGTGCCTTACCTGAGATCTGAGAATGTAGAGGCCTGTTTGGATAGTCGTAGTCATGCAGAGGGGTAGGTTGGTTTTATTGATTATGCAGCGTAAGGAATAACGTCCTTATCTTTCCATGAATGTGTTTAGCATAAAGCTACTCACTCTGTTCAACCTTGTTGGCTATATTGACAAAGATTCTCCCCATACAGATTCTGTAATCATCAAAGATTTTTTTGGGGCCTTGTTTACCTTAATGCAGTTGTAAAATTTGATTTCTCATGTTTTGTTTTTTTTATTCTTGGTTTTTAATGGTTGCTTGTTTGCTTTGGCCCATTAATACTTAATTGCATCTTTTTTGGTCCCATCTGCCCCGCTTTTGTGCAGGTTTATTGCCATCCTTATTATGGTTTGTGAGTCAGTTGAATGTTTATGGCTGCATGTGTGCTCATATTAGATTTTGACGCATCCAATCCATGTTCAGTTCGTTGCGTTACAACCGTAGTGGTGAAAATGAATTTATTGGTATGCGAGCTTTTAATTACTTTCAGGCAGAGACTGAACCTGCCCTACTGAGCGCTTATCTGTCTGTTGTGTTTAATCAGCTAATCCTTTTCTGTAATTCCGTCGCTGCGGGTCCATGCTGCATGTGGAGTTTAGTGCTTCTGTAAATGGTCGTAGAGAGACCCCTTGTGGCATTTCTTGTCATATCAGTTTTTTTCTTCCGCAACACTGGATGCCGGCAGCCCAAGAAAGTCCCGTCAGGATTTCTGTATTAATGGTCTAAATGCCCATATTAATATACCACACCAACTCAGAAGAAGTTGGTAAATTATGCAGAATGCACATAAATCACTGATTTCCGCATTTGTGTTGACTTGTATTTCATTGCAAATAATATGAAGGTAAAGTATTTAATGCTATATTTAGTCAAAAATATTTTATTTGTGAATATCCATACATTCAAGGTATTCAGGCCTGCAATGCATTCAAACATGAATTGGAAAGGGGGGTGGGTGGGATTTTAGACTAGCTATGAGTATTAAATAATAATAAAAAAAATTGATGATAATGTGATTTGCAAGGGCTGATTCTGCGAATGATGTGATTCATATGCAGCTTCCAGGAAAGGGAGGGATGGATGGGATGAGAGTCACCAGTTTGCCTGCAAATGAAATCAACAAAGGTTTAGAAACAATTATACGTGAAGGAAAATGGGATGGGCTTTGGAATTTCTGTGCATAAGCGGCAAGAGCACAAGCCTATTTGAATACCTGCGATCTCCCATCACTCCGACAGCACTGTTTCAAGAACCGTCATTTACCTGTAACTGATGTAAAGCCATATAAATGTCGAAAAGTACACATTTTGGAGGGACATGTGCTGCCATCAAGACATTTTTTCCAAGGATATTGTGTCAAGACGATGCAAAACCACATTCTGCGTAATAAGAGGGTGTAGATGCTGGTCTGCCCTGCCTGCAATCCCACCTTGTCTTTTAAAGAGAATGAGTTGCGCATTTTGAAATGCAGAATGCATCAATGAAAACCCTGTAATGTTGCGCACCTTAACCCCTTAAAGCCTACGGACCCATGTATGGGTCGGTCAAATACAGCTGCTGTATTCAATCCTGTGGAACTTCCGGACTATTTTAAATCAAAGTGGAGATCCCAATGTTTCCATTGATTCCAAATATGTCCTGCTGAATCACAATGTAGAAGATTGAGATATTTCTCATGTGGTGTAATGCTGTGGCATTAAAGACAAAGCTTCCTGGGTTTGAATATTTCTCTCAACCTACAAACAGAAAAAAAATGCTTTTTCGCACCTTGAAATTAGAGTTGAAGAGGTAAGACTTGTTTGCATGAAGAATAAGACAAATTAAAACCTGAAACTAACCACTCTGTGTCTTTAGTACCAGTACTAGTGTTGTGAAAAGGAATGGCAACATTTCAGTGCTTATTTTTCATATGCTTTAAGAATCAAAATTGAAATAAGTGAAAAAATCACAAAGATTCATTTGGTGAAACATTACAATATGCTTTCCCATTATTTCCATAGTAATACATGTGAAACATATTGTATAAATCACTGCTTTCCATTTTAATTTCAATTAGACATTCTGTCTCTGCGTCTTCTAATTTAGGATTGTACTTAAAGTGTTTAAATCAAAGGATTTTACACTGCAAAAGATCCAAATACCCGGATTTCACAATTTTGGATCAATTCTCAGTTTTTAAAAAGTTTAATTTTGCCAATTTAGTCAGCTGGAACTCGGTGTTCTCCTTCGCTGTAATAACCTGAAACTTAAGGCCCGGGTCCCACTGGCCGATGGACACAAATGTATGCAAAACGTATGCAAAAAGGACACGGCGGACGAGAAAAAATTTCGGGGGTGGCTCCACCCGTTTTCATCCGCTCCAGAAATGGACAAAATTGGCAAAAATTTGCGAAAACAGAACGGAAAAGAACGAACGTGGGTAGTATGTACCGGGGATGTTAAACGCATGTTCATAGGACGCCTAGCGGATGAAAGCGGATGGAAGTGGATGACTGCTCCGAAGGGGTTACCGGGGATAGCTGCAAAGCGGACGCATAGCGGAAAGAGCGGATGCATAGCGGATGAAGCGCTTTGTCCGTCTTGAATACTTTATATACGAGATTGCATACGCTTACATCCTTTATATTTCCGTGCTACTAACGATGTATAGACGTTCCATGTACCTTATCTTTCCTCCCACTTTCCGTTGTCAGCTGCAGCGGATGCGAGTTGTGAGGATGCCCAGAGGATGCAGAGAGGATACAGCAGACGTTTAACGGATGATAACTAGGGCTAGTACGATTCTGAATCGATTCTTTTTTTAAGGTGTAGTACCACTACCTGCTGCAATGGGGCGAACATTCAAGCTTTCCCTTTTCCTTTATAAAACCCAACGCAGGTTGAACGAAAGTGCCAAACATCAAAGGGCATGTGAAATGCTTCCGGAAAAAAACTTCACTGACATCAGTTTTTTTCGGCACGGAGCCAAGTGAAGGACTACAGAATCGTCCCCTATTAATCAATTAGGCTACTCTAAGAAAAGTAATTTGTTCCAGTTTACTTGCTTGATGAGCAATCAAATGGTGGATGCGTTTACTCTCCAAGTTGAATGAGTCGAGCTGTTTATTAAGGCAGCATGTTTGATTACTGCATTTTGAAATTTAAATGGCCATAGAACAGCACAACATGAACACGATTTCCATTGCCACACATTTCATGCGACTGTGATAATTTATATCTCACGTTCACGTTTCATCCGCTTTTCAGAAGCGGATGGTAGTGGTAGTGGTACTACACCTTAAAAAAGAATCGATTCAGAATCGTCCCAGCCCTAATGATGACTGACATAGAACATTTGTTGCTCGTATATGCCCCGGATTTACATCGTACACGGCGGAAAGTTCATCCGTTCTAAAAGTTTTGTGCAGCTCTAAACTTTTTGCGCGGATGAAATCACAGATGACTGATGCTCGATGGATAGAGCGTATGCAACACGTATGCAATAAGTACACAACGGATGCATAGCGTTTTCCAACGGATGGGAAGGTTTTTTTACGTTTTACATCCTCTTTGCATCCGTAAGTGCAGTGGCACCGGGCCTTTACAGGTGTGCAGGAATGCAGCAACTCGTTTATATAAGCAGATGGCCACATTTGTCCAGTGTTACTGACAAAACTGATGCTTCATCTAAGCCATAGTACAAAGCACAGGAAACAAGAAACTGACATCGAGCTTCAGTCCAGTGGTAGCATAGAGAACAGATGACTGTGAAAGCACAGGGCCGGCAGTTATTCTGGAGAGCAGAAGATGCAGCATACTAAAATGAGAGAAGGCTCTAGCAATCATCTGTAAATATAGTATTGCCATAAATCATGGTGCTAGCGCTTAATCCAGAAGATCAATTTTATCATGAATCAAATGACCGTACTCGTTAAAAGCATCTCTGCATCAATTCAGATTATTTTTAGGGTGATTTTTCATGCCGTTTTTCAAGATTCGTTTGGATTCGAATTGATTACCCGTCTGAAGGAGAGTGGAGAAAGTATACTCTCCCTCCATATTTTTTTCCCAGATTTAGCCCGGTGAAAAGCAGACAAGGCAATAGATATGGTCTTACTGCAGAGAAACTGCTGTGTATTCCTGAGGAGAGCTGCCTGTGGCTTTATATTTGGCCGTATTACAGACTGCTCTGCTTGTCTGTCTGCAATTGAATTACAGGGATACCAGGTGAAAGTGTTTGTTCGATTGTCTGTACTCGTACGGGCAAGTGCGTTAACTGCAGTAACCATGGCTCATGTGTTAAGTCTCTCCACCAAAACTGTGTGCTGGCCAGATTCGACTCCTTCCATCAGTCAAATTTGGTATAAAAACAATATTTTCTGATGGATGAACACTTGTGCTGGCCATTGAAAATATACAGTGAGCACCATAATTCTTTGGACAGTGAGTTTTTTTGGTATTTTGGTTCTGTACTCTTAACACTTTCAGTTTGAAAGGATGCAAAGACAGAGGTTGAAGTGCAGACTATGAGTTTTACTTCAAGGATGTTTTCTTCCATATCGGAAGAACCGTTTAAAAATGACAGAACCTTTTATGCATTGTCCCCCAAATTTTTGAGCATCAAAAATATTTGGACAGTGTTGCACAAAGTGTAGGATAAAGTAATAATAATTTTTATTATTTCATCATATATCCTGCAGTGTTGTGAAAGATAATTTGCCCCCTTCGCAGTTTGTACTATTTTTGCTTATTTGTTTTGTTAAGATGTATCAGATATCTTTTCTCCATGGTAATAATGGCTCTCATTGATGTTCGCTGGAGTCCCAGAGCCTTAGAAATGGCTTTGTAACCCCCTCTAGACTGATAGACAGCTGTCCTTGTTTCTCATCTGTTTTTGAATTTCTTTTGAGTGCAGCAGCATTTACTGCTTTTAGCCTATTTCACATTGCCAGACAGGTTTTATTCAAGAGGTGTTTAGGTTCAACAGGGCTGTTGGTAATCACGTCTAGGTGTATCGAGTGAAATTGAAACCAGTTGGCAATTAATTGTGTTTAATTGGTTGATTTGGTAAACATGCAAGTACTTTTTCATAGGGCCAGGTAGGGTTGGATAACTTTTTTCCTTCAATAAATTAATCTATCATTCAAAAAATGTATTCAGTATTTTGGGTTATCTTTGTCAAATGTTAAAATTAGTTTGATCTTGACCATTTAAGGGTGCCAAAAGTAAAAATGAAAGAAATCGAGAAGGGGGCAAATACTTTTTTTTTACACAGCACTGTATCTCCAGGATGCATTGAGAGAACAGATCTCCACTTGGACTCGAGGATGAACTGATCAGATTTTAGTTTTAAAAGTTCAGGTTCGCTGTGACCTCAAGTCCTCCTCCTCATTGTGAACATTGTGTCTGGAACGCCTGGAGGCGTTTTTTAAAATTTGGCACAAATGTCTATATTGAACTCATTTGATTTTGGTGCATAAATGTCTAAGGTCAAGGTGACATCATGTCCATCCCATTCTTGGTCTTCATTAACTCACAATGGGCCATTTATAGGACTAAAACTCCTCATACTCAAACATTTTCATTGTTAGAAACATAATTTGCTGTGTAGCTTCATGTTGGGTCAGATTCGTCAAGTTTACTTGATGATCCTCCACTTCAATCCCTCCTTTTTCATCTCCTCCGTTTCAGCTTCCAGACAGACCTGCATTCATTTTCGAAAGCCCTCATTCTCCCGCTATTTGATGGCTGGTGCCACCACACTTCTTATTCAGCTTCATACTGTCCAAAATGTTGGATGTTTCTGTTGCCTGTCACCCCCCCCCCCCCTTTTTCATTGCTCCATCCTGCATTTGACTCCATTCAATCACCTAGTCTTGCTTCACAGTGAAGACTTTTCCAGAGGATGGATGTTGACGACTCTGTCCTCCCCACCATAGACATGCTCACAGAATGTATAGAGCATTGTTATTATTTTATTTTTTCATCTCTCCTTCACACGTAGTACCCATTTGGACTATCTTTGATCTTTTATAACCTTTGAATAGTTTGTCAGAGAGATTTGGGTATTGGGTTGTTAGATTTGGGAAAGGGCCTCATGCTAATTTTCATAGCCCTGCTCCCTTCCCTGCGTGATTAATATTTGATCCTTTATAACTATTGAACTTTTTGTCTTCGAGAGTGGGGGCTGGGTTGTTGGTCTTGTGAAAGGATCACATGTTTATTAATGAAGCCTCGCCCCCTTTGCTGAGATGTAAGCATCAGTCTAGCGTTAACAGTTTGGCTTTCAGATTCAGATTACTTTATTTGTAACAGCAGGTAAATTTGGCTTGTAGTGAGTGAGTCATTCATACAAGACAATAGAAAAACTAATAGGAAATATTAAAATACAAAAGTACAAAGTTCATCATCAGTGTATCATCACCATTCTAATTGCTGCTATGCATGGACCCTTCAGGCTTAATGCATAGCCTACCTCATAAATTGCATCAAGTGTACAAAATGTCTAGCCTCATAAAGTGCACGTCATAAAGTTTGCAAGTGGAACGCATCATGATGATGTCATCACCATCATCACCACCACAACCATCGTCAAGGGATCACTAGTTCTTGTTAAGCTGTATGATGGCTGCAGGGACAAAACTAGTTCTGTGCCTTTTAGTTTTGCTCCTTGGTACAATGTTCCTGCGGCCAGATGGAAGGAACTGGAATTCACCATACAGAGGGTGAGACCTATCACCAAAGATGGAGCCAGTAAGCCGCTGCAGCTGTCTTGCATACAGGGCTTCTGGACTAAGCTGTGTCTCGCCAATAGGCCTGCTAGCCCATTTAACAATCTGGCTCAGTGAGTTCCTGCTCTTTAAAGACAGGTTGCCAAATCATGCCACCATGCAAAAAGAAAGGATAGATTCAATAAAGGCATGGGAGAACAACTTCATCATGGTTCTGTCAACATGACCGTTTCCTTTAACAAAAAAGATACTGGTGTCCCTTCTTAGACACAGCTTAACAATTTTCATCAAACGTAAGCTTAGTGTCTATGATCGTACCGAGATACTTGTAAGATTGTACAGGTTCTACTGTCTGACCCTTGATGTATGTGACATCATGCGGGGGAGCCTGCTTCCTAAAATCGATAATCATATCCTTGGTCTTTTTCGTGTTTATCTTTAGATGTGAATCCTCACACCACTCTATGAAATCAAGTCAAGTTGAAATTTGTCAAGCCAAGTCAAAATTTGTTCTCAAACTTCATATTCTGGTTGGTTTTGTTTTAGATTGAGCTTCAAGTGATCATCATTGCACCATGTGACAAAGCTGTCAGTCTGTCCTGGAAATTATTCTCTGGAATCGTGTGTGTCAATACAGTGATAACTTTCATTTTGCAAAAAATTTTAGTACCTTTTATCAAATTCTGTCTCAGTCTCCATCCATATGAGAATGGACAGACGTGAATATAAACTGCTGCTTGAATTGTGGCGATTCTAGTTTTCTTAATAATGAACCAAACCGTTGACTTAGTCATGCTGATTTCAGTCATTTCTTAGCAGTATGATGGCCACTTGCAGCGACTATGAGTCAGCTTACTTTGCATCGTTACTGGTGCCTTTTTCCCCATCACACCCTATAACAATCTTTAAAGGCGATTTCAATGTGCAGAATCAAGACTGGACATCTCTCAGCTCTCCTCTGTATTCAGTAAAGATACAAGTGAATAATCCGACCAAACAAAACCCATCTGTAAAGCCAATTCAAAAAATTCTGTGTATATAAAATTGCGGCGAGCATATGCAAAATGTGCTTTCAGGATTGTTAAGGGTGAAAATCCCCTCAAATTAAAGTGCACAGTCATCACTTCAACCTCATTGTCATTGTACCCATTCAAACTCTGTGCTAGAGCACAGCATGAAAATAGAAAATATTTCCCTGTCCGATGAATCATGGTGCTCACTGTATGTGCGCACTCTTGTGTAAAACCTTGACAAACCATAAATATGGGAATAAAATTCTTATGAGGTTAAAGGTCTTGACTGAAACCAACCATGAGGCTTCCATATATATATATGAAAGAAAAACAATAGAACTGGCCGATTTGAAAGAAAAAAATTTAAATTTTGCGCACGGTACAGTTTTCTTTTCATTTAAAACTCGGGGGTCACACCCTTCTTCAAGAAACAAAAATATTCGCCGATCTTCGGGTGATGATGTAAACACAGGAACACAGCTTCGGCTAAAATAGGAATCAACCACTCAGCGTCTTCATTAAAGTTCATTGTGTTGCTCCTTTCGTCCTCGAAAATGGTCAATAGATGTGTCGTGCAGTGCTGCTGCGGATCAGGAGTGGGGTGTGTCATTGCACACATTCGCAAAAGATGTCGCAATTCAGTGGGTGAGATTTGTCAAGACGACGAGAGCGAACTTCGCAGACTCAGGCGCATTTCATCCGTACTGCAGGGTCGCCAATTTTCACACACTCTGCCTGAGTTTTAAAGGCATATTCACGATCCCGTGCTATATGTCAGCAATTATTCAATCAGCGCGTTTGTAAGAGATTGTCAGGATGAATTGAAATCCTTGTGCATTGAGGTTTATCAGTTTCACATGCGTTATGGTGGATTTCACCACTAGTAACATGGAAATCAGTTATGACTCCGGACTTCTCATGCTTTTCTTTACTTAGGGGTTGAAAGCAATGGAATTGCAAAAAAAGAAAGTTTCAAATGGTCTTATTTAATTTAAACAATTTGAAAAATCATGAAACGTATGCATTGCTTTGATTTAATAATTGCTGACTACAGCACGGGAATGTGAATATGCCAATAAATCTCACGTCGAATGCTTGAGAGTTGGCAGCCCTGGTACTCGGGCACGGTTTATCCGTACTCGTACCGAATGTGAAAGCAACTGTACTTGAGCACGGAAGATTACCATTATGTGTTATGACTCTCTTGTTCTAACCACAGTGACAAAAAGATATCTCCATTTAAATGAAGAAATTCAATGCTTGCTCGAAATGTAGGCGGACAAAAACGTGCAATCACAACTGGATACGGCACACAAAAACACTGATTTTTGGAATAATTTGTGAGCAGTTACATTTGCGTGGTTGTCACAGAGCAATAGAGCAGTGCTGTGACAAACTAAAGTAAATGCGGCTGCGATATTTCGAAGTGAGGGGACACGGTGCTAAAGTCTGGCAGCTCAAGTTATGGCAAGTTATGGTATAAGGCAGTGCACAGCATCATCAAACCAAAAACACAAGGGCGAAAGAATTCCATGTTCAACCTTCATCAGTATGGAAAGTAATCAGTACTTTACTTTTTCGGCTTACCTTGATGTTTGAGTACCCAGAGGAAGATTCGAGTGAGAAAAAAAATTTGGCATCCAGTCAAGAAAATTTCAAGTTTAATTTCTCGTGCTGCTATACCTGGTAATCCATGTTACTGTTGACACACCGGGTTGCTATTGCACATACAGCATACATTCATAAAATTAATATTCAATATTAATATTCTAAACCCCCTTCTTAATCATAACCCCAAACCCCCCCCCCCCCCCCCCCGAAATGTATTGGCGCCTCCTTTTAAAATCGTTCCCCCATTTAAAACCACTGAGGTGCATACTGCAATGAGCTGTGTCAGAATTTCGACATATTAAAGTGTACTCTGGTCCGGTTAGATATTACTAGTGTGAAAGCTGACCAGCGGGGGGAGAGGGGAGGGGGGACAATCGTACTGTGGCACGGTATGGAACAACACGTATTCTTCGTCTATTTCTTTCAAAGAAGCTTCAGAATCGCTCTTAGAATTGCTATTTTCTCTAGAAGTCACCATTGTTTTTCGTGTTCTACAACCTTTGTTTTCCTGAGTTGACGTCACTTCCGCTTTGGTGTGCTTATTAATTTTGCTTTCGGAAAAAGTCAGAAATTAGGCAATTAAAAACCAATTACTAAAGAACCACGGGATATTTAAAAAAATTTTTTCTTGTTAACTTCCGCCGAGGAGGTATATGTTTGTTTGTTGGTTTGTTTGTCGGTTTGTTTGTCTACTACATAACTCAGAAACTTATAGCCGGATTTTGAGGAATTTTTCAGGCTAGTTGGGTATTAACTCAAGGAAGAGGTGATTAAATTTTGGCATATCTAGGCCAAAGTACTGCTGAGACATACGCCAAAGTTCAAGATTTCAAGTCTTTCCAATTGGCCGGAGTTCCAATCGCCGTGCTTTTGGCTTTGCTGCCCCCTGGCGGAGATTCTGCGCTCTCGGAGTACTTTTCTAGTATTTAGTCAAGATATATGAGCCTACATATCGGAACATGAAAATTGCCACTCATACTTGGTTTCAGTCTAGACCTTTAATGTCTCCATAATAAGATCTTCAAAATGTCCTGATATTTAGCATGTAACAGGTGGTAGTGAACAGTGGGGATGTAACTGGATTCAAATCTTTTTTTATACTTTTGATTGCATTCTATGTTCCCCTTAACAAGTGCATTTTGAATGCTTGACTATCCCACAAATCAGGTGAACGCTGGTATTGTTGAATTAAATTGTGTGTCGATGCAGGTAAGGCATATGATAATATAATTAATCCTTTGATTCCCTAGCTTTTACAAAACCAAACTCTCCTCAATTTAAGGCTACTCATATCCAACCCATTATTCTAAAAGCTTTTATTTATGTCTCCCCCTTCCTGAGGGGGGGGACATATTGTTTTTGCCTGAATTCCCGTTGGCGTCTGCGTTGGCGTTCCCATTTGTTTCCGGACCATAGCTCTAAAATGTGAAATGGGGGAAGGGGGAGACATCTGCTTTTTTTACGTGTAAAAACCATTCTAGTTAATCTCTGAGTTCACCACTTACACGTTTCAGCACAAGTTGGATGTGATTATTTATAGCAAAATGTTGCAGAGTTTACATATTGAGAGCAACTTTTCAGAGATACATGATCAGTTCGGGCAGAGGAGTCCATTAGCACAATAACAGAAATTTCCATATATGGGCGTGAAAGGGTTAAACGACTGATTACACACAAATAAAAACTTCTTTTTTTTATGATTATAGTTACATTGTATTCAACCCAAAAGAGATATAAATTACACAATTCTGTGAGCAGGTGTGAAACTTCATGCACGCAATAGCGCATCAGAATAAAAAGTGGTAGGAGTGTTGACCATTGTGATCAATGAGCGATTTGAGCTCGGTGCTGTTAAAGCATTGCACTTTCCTCCGTTATGACAGCGGGGAGTCTCTATTATTGTGCCTGTATGTCTGCTGCTATTGTAATGCTAATTTGGGCTGTGTGCGGATGGAGCTCATTCAGGTATCCATAAAGAGGCCTGGAATTATACTCTTGGCTCCGACAAGAATCCTTGTAATGTTGCCATGGTTCTATCGCTCAGATACGCTGCTTATAAGCAAGTCTGGATGAAAGGATTTAAGCAAAAACCTGCAGGGAGCGAACCTGAGGGAATTTGCGTTATAAAACTACATTTTAAAAACACAATTTTTGCTTTGTTTATTCCAGCATTTTCGAGTGATTTGGCGCGCTCCTCTGTGTTTGAGAACTAAAATATTTATTTATAATCTTTTATCTGTCCAGTAAAAGCCAACACGCTGATAATTATTCAAATGCTGGTTCAATATTGAATAATTTAAAGCCCGGTGAATACCGTCGGTGATGTGTGAACATAACTGTTGTTCTCACGAATGAGATCTCTCTGCCGAGATCGGAGGTCAGGTCTGACCGCACAATTGCCAGAGATGCCTCACAGTGGAGGGTTTTTGGCAGTATCTGCCGTCGTGTAGCTTAACGAATCTCCATGATCTTCGAATGCGCAGTCTAACTCACCTCGTCTGTTATCTTTCGACAGACGAAATGCACAAAGAGAGAAACGGAGGCTAATTATGCGCTCTCTCTCTCTAACATGTCTGGGTGGCGGTGTAATGTTTCTGTCTTGTAGCAACACATCAGAGGCAGCGCTAAATGTCAGGAACTGCGTCACTTTACTCTCTTGTGCAATTTCAAATTTCTCTCTCTCCTTTTGGTTTGCTCACCGCTTATTAAAATGCTGGACAAGCAGTGCTTTTTTCGATCCAATCACATGCCTTTCTGATGGAAAACTTTTTTCAAAGAATATTTTTCAGTACTGGGCAAAATGGAGGTTTCTTCTGAGGTTTTGGCAGTGGAGTTCTTCAGATATTAAAAGCGTCTTGTCTGGTACAATGAGCAGTGTAGTCTGAAGTGTTTCCTTTCATAATATGTGTTACAGAATTAGTTTGAAAATCTTGCTCTCCAGAACAGATTTGGCACTCAAAACCCATTGGATTTCCTCAGCTTTCACTTTAGCCCCTGTAATCGCACTGCAAAAGTGTGATGGGATGGCTGTTAGAATGCTGATGGGATGTGATTTGAGATTCATCAGCTCTCCTGATTGACTTGCTACAGCGCGTCTTCAGATTTTGCCAGTTTATATGCAGAGGAACGTTTACCTCCCGAGTTTGAAACTGCTTTCGAAGTCGCAGGCTCTCCTCTTATTTGTTAGCAGTTCTTCTGCAGAACTGCATGGCTTGTAGTTTGTCAAGATTTACAGTGGTTTGTCACTATTGTCGCCGTTTGCAGATTTTTAGCTTTGAAACTCAGTCCCAAGGGGGCGACTAAGAATATAATCCCTCAAGTCCATATCGTTCTTCTTGCATTACATGACCATCAAATGTATATGAAAAGAGATGGCAGGTATGGGAATGGGGTTAATAGAGCTGGACCTTGTTTTTGTGTCGCCTGCGAAGCATAGCGGCACATAAGGATCACTTTGTTCGGCGTCTGTCTGTCTGTCTGTCCGGTAGTCACACTAAGTGCTTCGGAGGCGACGTGTTCACCTGAACACTCTAGTTTAATGTGATCTTTTTCTTTGTATTTTTTGCTTAAAATTCCACACAATACAGGTTTGCCTCATGATCATTTGCATTTATTTTTGCATATTTTATTATTTTACTGGCGGTTAGTTTTAGTGGCTGGGTGACCACGCTTTCAGCAATTTGGAGTTTATAGATGAATTTTTTGAATTGCTTCAGTTATTTATAATCTCTCTCTTTATGCCATTTTCTCTGCGCATGTTAAAAGGTTCGCATTGTTTGCAGCAGTGAATCCCCACAGAAATTTATTCAGCATGGAATGGAGAGATGAGTGTAATTTCACCTTAATAATTAACAACTACTTAAAATTCTGGAATTTTCATTCAAGTGGGAACGAAAACCAGCCCACACCGAGGTCCCTCAGGACTGGGTCTGGAAAGCACTGCTCTGCGACATGCAGTTCTGCAGGAAACTAATGACGCTGGGGACTCTTTCTGGGCTCTAAAAGTGCAAAAAAATTTTGGATGATTTGCTTCTGAAAATTGATGCGTGCCAACTGAGGACAAAGAGTAGGATTATAATGATTTGAATGCATTAGGTTACTCCTACTTTTTTCACATACTGCTAAGAGAAACTGTTGGCATAAAGCCTTGCCTGTACTGCTTGCCAGTTTTCAAGCTCTTGCTCTTCGTTAGCAGTGCTATCTGAGTCCTTGCGCGGAGGGTCCGTAAATACCGGAACCCCAGCTGATTTTATGGCTGCCCTGTAATCATGCTAGTGATCCATATCCAGGACTGAGTCCAAGCAGCCAGCTGTCCAGAGTAGTGTCATAAGGCCCGCAGCCGAATGCAGGGCAGTGAAACCCCCAGCGACTCTCCTGTCTATGGACCTGCTCAGGATCACCTACTGCTGACAACTTTTGCAACGCCTAAACTTAACGCCTAAAGTGGAAAGTAATATGCTTTTTGCAACCAACATGAAATCTATTGTCGCTTTTCCACTACGTGGTACCGACTCTACTGTACTCTATTCTGCTCACCTTTGCTTTTCCATTAGGACAATGTACCTCGTACTTTGTACCTGGTACCTGCTCTCCTGGGGTTCTAAAAAAAAGCCGATCGGGTACTAGTAGGTACTAAAATGTGACATGACAACACCGCAACCCACTGATTGGTCAGAGAGAATCGTCACTGCGAAAGACAACTTTGTAGTTGACCTCAGGACATCTCATTCGAGTTACATTGACGAGTCTCAAGATTAGCATAGTTATTATGATCATCAAATTATATTGTTCTAGGAAACTTGTTCGATATACTGTGCCTTGCCTTGCCTTTCAAACACGCTTGTACAGCAAAGCTGCAACATTCATGAAATGCGTTTCTCTTTGTCTGTGACCCCATTATGTGGTGAAATTAAGTAACTGTATTGTGTCCAGTTATTTTCCCCTTACTAATTCCCCTTGAGAAAGTTATGTGATGCTACCCCCGTTATAAGAAAATCCACAGAAAAATAACTTTACTGGTGTTGACAAATGATTTTTCTCTTAAATTTTTCACAGATGAGATGACTCATCATAAAGCGATGAATTCTGATTCTCTGCCATCTCCTGTGATTTGCAGATTTGCAAGGAGGAACTCTGCTCTGCAATGACCACTTAATTATTACATTGTTTAACAATTCCTTTGTTTTGCTTAAAATTCTGAGTGAAATATACATTTACTCTCCAAGCGGTTTACAGATATCATTGCGTTGTTAGGTGGCACACAATTTTATGTGCAATTGAATCGGACTTGACAATGTCAAACAGAAAATACAATTCAACACTCGATGGACTTTAGTACCATAACATGGTGACGACAGTGCGCGTCCCCTGATATGAACACACAAATCTTTAACAAAATTGACGGAATAAATGTATACTTCATGTAACTTAAGCTATATTTTGTGTGGTGTTGAGGATGACGTCGCAAAAGTTTTGTGCTGTGCCGCTATGACGACCAGCTACACTGAGGCAGTACCATCCTCTAATGGGAAAACGACCCCCCAGAAAAGTAACTGCTACCAAGGTGGGTGGAGTAGAGTAGAGCCGGCACTACGTAGTGGAAAAGCGCCATATTTGCGTACAACATGTACCCATATGACGTGCTACTCTCGTAGTCTATGGCCTTGCTTAGAATCGACCACTGCTTGGCATTGGGCGCCGATCGAGGCCAAAGGTAGCAGGTACCGTACAGGCCAGCAGATACTGCCCAATTCCCACCAGACGTCTTGTGTATCTCTCGTGATAATCTCCTCTTTTATGATGCGTGCTATTATCAACCTCGTAATCTGCTTAGACAAACTTCGCAGTCGGTGAGGCGCCGAACCTACGAACCTACACACGTATGCCTAGAGTCTGCCAAATGTGCAACGTAATGTACTCCGAATTAGGCCTATGCACAATTGTTACTGAGAATTACTTTTCATATGCAGATTTAATAGATATAATACATTGTGTTGCTGCATGGTTGTTGGTAATTGCTAATCACTAATCTGTGAAAATCGAGGGTGTGGTGGGCTGAAGAAGAATACACAATATCCAGCAGCCGTTGAAGAATCACTTTGAAAATCTCAGTATACACGTACCGCTGGTCTGAATAAAACATCATGTGCTGCATATGTGCAGATTGTAATTTCGCTTTTATTTCAGCCTGTTAACACCCTGTTCACACAGCTCTACGACTTTACGAAGACCATGCCGATCACCACGATCTGAAAAAGTTGTCAAATCAGGGCTTCATCGCCGTCAAAATCCAGCAATTTGGGAAATGAAAGACTACATCACGACTGTACTGCGATTCTTCTACGTCAAAAGCGCTGCTGACTTGCTGCCACTACGATTACACCGAGACCAATGCCGACCAAGCGGTCGTTTCTACTACGTCGCCGCTACGATGTACTGGACCATACTACGTTGTAACACAGGCCTAGAAGACTGTAGGACGATGTTGCTACACTGATGCTGACCATATTACGCTTCTAGTACGATTTGTGGCGACGTCTATGTAATTGTAATTACTGTATGCATTATATTTCTTTGGAGTATCTACTGATTTTAAGTTGTGCAAGCTTAAATACAGTGAGTGAAGAAAATGCAATACAGTAAGCAAAAGTCATTGTACTTATTATTTAATATATGCAATTATTTTGTGCACTGAATTAAGTTATAATTTATGTCCTCTTGCTTCGATTGAACATTAGTTCCTACTTATTATTGTTTATTGGGGAAGAAGGAGTGTGATGTGGGATAAGGAAGTGGCAGAAAAAACTATTGAGTTGAGCAGTCTGTCTTGTCGGATGTAACGTTGACTGTACAGTACTGTACTGGTGTGATTAACGAAGAACGAAGATTAAAGATTGATTTGCGCACCACCAATTGTAGCGCTCATTCCCATAGCCCAGAGACCTGGAGCACGCGACCTAAATCGAGAAACGAAGGTTACATCTATGCTGAGCAACAAAAGAAATGCAAGTTAGCTAGTTAGTTAATGTACCCTTATGGTTACTCAGTCAAAGTGACCGCAAAGAAAGAAAAGTTTGAGGAAACGAGTGTAAGTGTGCACGCTCTAGTAATAAATTTGATTTTCTATAATAATTACACGCAAACTTATTTTCTGGTCTATCTTTAACTTGCGTTTCTTTGGTTGCTCAGTGTATATTAATCGGGGGTGTTCAAGCATATCTTCAGTTCTTTCCCAACTTCGAAGATGAACGGACCTGATGCTGATTTGATTCAACTGGCTCTGCTCCAGCGGTGCTGCGTTTTCATTCCAACCACAGAGATCTCCACACGATGCTATCACGCTTCTTGTGCAATAATTGCGTTCCCACTGAGTTCATAATAAGACTTTGCCCCGCTTTTTGCGAGGCACAACCCGGCTACGCTTATTAGTTTGGTATTTGTTTGGCGTATAGATTTTTCCAATGTAATGTACTGAAATGCAAATTATCACCGGCACTAGGCCTATTACGCACCATATATGTGACTCATTACGCTGCTTTGCGATATTCTTATGTCTGTCTCGTATATTTCTCCCGATAATCTCGCGTAGAAATGGCACTGTCTGCTGGCCTGGACGATGGTATACAGTATGCAATTAAAATGATATTTTTATCAGTATGCTAAAGACACCCTGATGACCTACTACGCTTGTCAAATTTTGTTGTTTGCATCCAGAGCTGCCGTATGCTGTATCCCACAATGCAACATGGTCAATGGAAACATCCCACCCAGACGCTGGTTATCTTAATATCCTGCTGTGCATGTGACTGTGTGGTAAATGACTTGGTAATTGTCGTGTACTGGCTATTACTCTGAATATTCCTTTGGACAGTAGCTTGTATCCATCCAGAACATACCGGCACTGTGTGGATTAAATAAACAAGCATGCAACCCCGAACATGACCTGTGCTTCTCTGTGTTTGTCCACTATTTGAGCTTAATTAAAATGCTGAGCTTCCTGTATTCCATGAAGAAGTCAAATCTTATTAGAGTAAATTATCATATTGCTGTCTCTGCATTAAGTACAATTGGTCCACAATCCTGATGGACCATGTTTCAGTAATACCCTAGAAGAAAGCATAAAATGTTGAAATTGAATGGGATTTTATTTAATAATCATCCCTGATGCCAGCCATCTGTGGTTCCAAGCACACCCAGAAAATCTCCTGAAAGAGATGATGTCGATTCTGACAAATCAACCCCACCACTGCTCCACTCTCATCTTTCAGTTCTTTATGAGAAGACTAGAGCCAACAAAAGACCCTTTAAACCACCATATATTGCAAAAGGGACACAGTGGGTCTTCTGCCAGGGCAGAGATAACACCAGAGCGGGAGAAGACTGTAGTGGGAAAGGGAGAGACCATGCCTGCCTTTTGTGTCACGTTAAGCTCCCCTCAGGAGAGAGTACATATGAAAGACACAAGCGGGGAGTTAATCAGATAGAGCTTTGGGTGGATAACTGAACACATGGCCTTTCCTGTAGGCCTAGGAGTCTTAGGGACTCTGCCTTAGGCTGCTTTCACACCATAAGAGCAAAAGCGCGTAGTTTGCGTGAGGTTGAGCACAAAATCAAGAGCATTACGTCATGAGGAAGCAAGTTAGCACGAAGGGATAACTTTTGCAAAATGTAGCTGAAGCTGATAAATTATGATGGGGATTTTTTTTTTCTCACCAGATCGCCACCTTGTGTGTTTATTGGGTAAATATATTCAACATTCCCTGGATTAATGTAGCAAACTAGACAATTTCACAGATGGCTGTTGTGTCGCTTTATATTATTCCGCAATGCTACTGTCTGGCTTCTTTGGAATCAGAATCTGAAATATGTAAAAAATGGACTATATATAGTTTGAAAAACATTCTTATCTGTCATGCCAGTGTTTTTTTTGCCCAAGCTCCTGTACATTTTAATTATGTAGTTGTATAACTCCAGATGTTCGGACACACAGAATTAATTTTTCCTTTACCATTGATTGTTGCTAGGACACTTCCGCAAATGTACTCCCGTAAATTCTGCAATGTCATTGGACGCGCTTTAGTGAGGTCAGCGAAATTTGAGTTCAATATTCAATGCAGTTGATCTTTGGACGCCAAACTTTGCGGAAAATCAAGCTGCTGCGCGTCACTTAAAGTTGCGCCACTGCTCATCTGTGTGGCGTCGCATCCTTCATTGAAAACAGTGGTCTTGCTCTGCGTGATGTCGCGATTGCGCATATGGTGTTAAAGCACCGTTTGGGTGAGAGGCGCTGTACCTGCCCAGACCCATTGCCGCGCTAACCTCTGTCCAGAGTAACACAAGCACTACTGAGTCCATTTCATTTAAACTGAATTTATTTTGAATATGTAGCACATTTGCAGAGGAAGATGTCTGAAACTGAGGCGAGACCTATGATCTGCTATGACGGGGGCCATCTTCTCATTTTTGAGGCAACCTTTCTTCCAGTGTCAGACTTTTGGTGATTTGTAAGAGAAAGATTCTGAATGGCTGCATGGGCAGTAGTAGGATGGCAGTCTCACTGCCACAGGTCCACTGACTTCACATTGATTGGAGCCAGTAGTGTAATTGACAGCCTGAGGAGAAGGCTACTTAAACAGTCATTAGACCTGCTTTTAATGGTGCAAAGTTACTCCCGTGTGCAGCCATGTAAATGGCGCTCCCTGTGCAGAACAGTGTGCGCTCATTCAAGTGATAATGAGAAGCACGTTAACGTCCCGAGTGCTACTGAGAAGCGCGTTAGCATGTGGCAGGACTGCTAAGAAGTAGCCCATTAGCGCACTGCCTGAAACCCTTCATGTGGTGGTTTACTGTGAGTAAACTGAATTGGTCCTCCAAAGATGCTGAGTGGTTCATAATTCTATACATGGGGGCACCTTCCACACCCCTGGAAAAATATAGATTCGGATTTGGCCCAATATCCCTGAGAGCTGACGCAGTCGGAAGGCTGACAGGCAGCGGAGAGGGAAAGCGCTAACCTTCATTTTCCGTGATTATCCGCCAGCCTGATGCGGTCGGGCTGCTTTCGGCAGCGATCCAGCCCGTCTGCCTCACTGAATGGAGCTAAGCTGCAGCGGGGCTAGAGGTGTGGAAAACTACCTGTCAGGAGACGGCAGCAGCGCACACCTCCGCGCCGAGGCCGATACGAGACGTGCCCAGCCGAGCGCTAAAACTCAGCGCGACAGCGTTCACACGTCCCCACGCGGAGCATAATGTGATTCTGTCATGCTCTCTCCCCCCTTACTCCTCTCTCTGTCCCTCTCACGGTCTCTTCCATGCTTGTTTTCTTTCAATGTTCCTCCCTCTGTCTCATGCTCGACGTCTCGTCCCGAGTCCTGACTGTCTCACGCTTGCCTTGCATATGTCTCATGAGTTCCATGCGCGCGCGCACACACGCGAATACTCCATGCAGACACACGCATATATATACACACACATGCACTCATACACCATACACACACACACCATACACACACACCCATGCATATATACACACACAAGTCTCCTCAGTCGATCAGTCAACTCTCTTCCTCAGGTCCTCCAGCTCTTGCTCTGCTGCCAGCGTGAGCAGCACGTGTTAGACCTGCCTGACACACGCAGCTCTGCACCACTTGTGTTGCTCAGCAGTCTTAATAATTCAGCCGTCTGACAGCAGTCGTGTCTCAACATCAGCTGTAATGTTCACCGACTCGTCTCATCTTTTCAAGCAGCTCGCATAACCAGTTTTGATCGCCGTGAAAAATGGTTTTGATACACCTCAACAACATTTACATCAATGTCTTAATGAAGCACTTATATCGCAGGGCGAGGATTTCTGTGAAACTGGGACCGAGCTGTGGCTCTCATACAAAGTGTAGTTCCGTGTTTGTCCTGCAGGTGGCAGTGTTGCTCCAGCGTGAGCGGCCGAACAGTGTAGTGGGAGACTTCTGGTGCAGAGAAGCTCACGGTGGCGACTGCACACAGAGCACCAATCGCGACTCTCCACATCGCCCCAGCCGGGGCTTGGGCTCTCCGCGCTTTACATAATCTGCCCTGAGAAGCCAGAGGGTGCATAGGAGGAGCGCGCTAACGAGAACAGAGCCAGCTAAAGACGCTCCGGGGACGGTAAACGTCTCGTCTTTGCCATCTCGCACGTGGCCGCTTTGTGCTGTCGGGAGATTAGATATTCTCTTTTGATTTGCTAATCTTCCTCCATGTACCATCCACCTACTGGTTTCTGAAGAGTGTCTAAATAAGTGAGTCAAAAGTGTGTAGGCTCGTTTTATTTAGGATAAAGCTGAACTGGTTCTGAATTATTATTGTTTTTTTCCCTAATTGCAAGGTCTGATATATTTTCATGATCTGTTTGGGGCATTTTATTTGACCGTCTTGCCAAGGATATCTGCAGTGCCTATCTCATGAGCTTACTCAAGTTTTCATGCTTTCTTTTAAGAAATTTTCCATTTGTAGAATACTGTTGAGTATTTTGTACCCGCTTCAGTTGTGTGACCCACCTGAGGTCCACGTCTGACCTATTACTAATTCACAAATCTAAGAAAAGCTGCTTATTGAAAGCTACACTGACTCTGCTGCAAACCGCACTTTTACCCATATTTCCAAGATGTGATCTGCAGATGTTTAGATGTCTGTCGCAAATTAACATTGATCCACAAACATCTTTCCTATGTGAACTATAGATCCAAAGATAACTCCGAGATATGAACTGTAGATCTCCATATCTCTTAAATGTATGAATTTGCAAATCCCTTTATCTCTTCCAGATATGATCTGCGGCACATTAGGTCTCTCTGAGCGGTTCCTGGCTTCTCTGTTTTCTCAGGATGGATGATCCTGGATAAAACACGCAGGTCTATTCTCTAAACTCCCCACTAACTTCTACGTGATCAAGGCCTGTTCTCGCTGTCGTGTAATCGTTGGTCTTTTCAATCAGATTGGTGGAGGCTTCAGGCAGCAATTAATTGGCTGCGGAATGAGCAAATGAGGTGGATGCATTAGTTTTGTGTTTCTCCTTCTTTAGTCATTAGGATAAACAGCAGATTAGTCAGCCATTGTGTGACTGCTAAACAAGCGCTTCCTACAGTGCATTAAGAACGGAAATGAATATTAAGCATCGCTTATGGACTGATTCCCTCATAAAACCACTGTAAATGCCCACTCCCCCATGAGCAGTTACTGTTATATAAATTTGCTAAATATCAGTGGACACCTGAGGAGTCCATTTAGATTTGGAGCATTTCAGTCTTTACAAGTGAGCTGGCTGGGGCTGATCAACAATAGAGTTGACTGAGGTCTGGGTGTTTCCATCTGAGAGAATAAAGATTAATTCCTCCTGTTTCTAGAAAACATGGCGACTCTGTACCTCCCACCCCCCCAACCCTTACTCATTAAGCAGCACTGAATCCACCGCGCAAAAAGCGTGGAAGACTTAATCTTGACGTTGACAGGCCTGCCCTTTCTCAGCTGTCCTTATATTTGCTGTCAATTTCATCAGCCTAGCAAGCCGCCATTGTCCCAGGATGGGGATTGCTGACAGTATTGGCACTGTTCCATGCCGGGGAAACGCCCCAGTCCCCCGAAATCTGATTGGTGTCCGTTATCATTTGCTGCCCGCTTCAGCTAGATGATTGGAGCACAGCCAAATCAGGAGACTGGATTGAGATGTTTGTGTTAACCCTGCAGCAAAACCCGCATCTCAAGGCTAAGATGCACGGAAGCTTTCGGAACAGAGCAGGCTGTGTCATAATGGCCGTGATGTAATTATTCAGGCAGGTGCAGTTCAGATGTTCATTTTACGGCACCAGGTCAAAAGACACGATGGAGTCGATAGAAAGCCTCTGTGACTGAAGGGAGAAATCTTAGAAATGCTTGGAGTACAGAAATAATGTCCCTGTCCTTGAACAGAGAGAAAAATTACCATGAAAAGAACATCATCTTTTAATAAACTCACTGAATCATTTTTTTTCCCTCAAAGTACACTTGCTGCCCTGATCTACCTTCTTCACTCAAGCACTTATTGTTTGAATAACTAGGTTATTTATAATGGTAACAAGAATTACCATGTGCTCATTTAGTGATTTTGTAATGGCTTTGAATGCCTAGCTGTGTATATTTGCCTCAGACAACACATTTTCTTGTAAGCTGTGATTCTTAAGGTGACAGGAGCAAAGGAGGCATTAATATTTGCCTTTTTAGAAATTCATAATGAAAGTGAACGGGCTTGTGATTGCGGCTGTCCCCCTTCCTTACCCTGTCAGAGTTTGGGTTCTCAGTTGAGATCCGAAAACTGCCAGCAGACCTTGGTTGCACTCATTTTAAAGAAAGAAGGAACACTCCTGACGTAATCCGTATTGTTGCAGTCAGTGCGGCGAATGAACAACCACGTCTAGAAACAACCTTTGATGCTGACGTTTTGGTTTGCTTAAAATAAACTTAGTCTGGTCATATTTCAGGCAGTTACGCCCAATACATCTCCTCTGAGACTGAGTTTGAGGCTCTGTTTCACATTGCTGTTTGTACCCTTCAAATATTCTTGAAAGATTCTTGATAAAGCATTTACCTCGCAGATCTGGAAGATGAGATCTTCTAGAATATTCTGCATGTAGTTTTGTGTTTTCAGTGTTCAGAATTCTCTGATGATGATGATGATGATGATGATGATGATGATGATGATGATGATGATGATGATTGGATGGAAAGTTGTCCAAGACAGTCGATTTTTCAAAAGGCCGAGTGCATGCAGAGCTCATGGAAATTGCCCTCAGGAATGCAGAGGTCCCCTGTACGCCTTCTAAACATGCCTCACCCTCTGCTGATGCCGCAGAAAAAATATTTTGGGAAGTTTTCTTGAGTGACAGGTGGCTTCCAGGTGACTGCTGAAGGCAAGGCTCCCCAGCATCCTCGCTCCAAATGAAATCGGGTGCTATACCGCCAAGCCCATGAATTTCATTCCCGCCTGCGATGCGAAGCTGCATAAATTCCCTGGGCTGTGCGAATTCAAAGTGCAGGAAGTCACGAGGGGTCAAGTCCATTTTATTTATTTATTTTTTAAAATTTATTTATTTATTTTTTTTATTCCCTGGTTTTGTGGGCAAGATTCAAGAATGTGACTCTGCTTCCTCTCTCTCTCTCTCTCTCTCTCTCTCTCTCTCGGTGCTTTGGACATGCTCAGGTGACTTTGGGTGGGGGGAAAGAAACCAACGGCATCATGGGAAAGGTCTGTTTGTCGCTGTCTGCACTTTACGATATCCGGTTCTGTTTTCGAGCTGAACCCTCATCGAAAAGCTGTAGAAATGGAGCATTGTTGAGACTGAGACGAGCAAAATGGAAGGTATTCCTTGGGGATATAATGAAATAGACAGAGATGAAAGTTATTACCATGCATAGATACCATGAATTGAAGTAGATTAGAGTTGAAAGAGCTGAACTAAAGCATACTAGCTGGGATCCTTTTCAAATGGAGACAAATGATATTGGAAGGGAATGCAAACTAGGCCTTGAACACCCCAGATTAAAGCAAGATTCTTACTTTGAAGGCCTTGAATATAGATTTCATGAATTGATTGAGCAGTTGCAGATGCTGGCCAGCTGAGGCTCAGTGGTCTCAGTAATTTCTGTTTATGTTTATTATTTAGTTTTCAATATTTTATTTATCAATATATATTATTTATTTATCAATCTATTATTTATTTTGCTGTTGCAGGCATTCTACCGAGAGCTCAGTTTGCTCATAGATTCAGGTTTTCCTCAGAAAAATAATTTTTTGGCAGGCTTGGAAAAACTCGGCAGGGTTTGAACACATTTTCTGTGCTGGGCATTTCCCATCGTCATCGTAGAATTCAACCCACTTTTTTTGAGGTAATGAAATCCATGTTGAGTTGATGAGTTGCCACCAATATGTATCGAATTTCCAGCATTTCTGCACTGCGAATGCAAAGCACCCTGTTATTTTAGTCAAGTTGATCGTCATGTGGTGGGGAATTTTCATCAGTGCCGGAAGGTTATCATTTGGAAATCATTTGTCACGTTGAAATCTGTCGGCGAATGGTTTGTGTCCCTCTGCCTCTTTGCAACTGTGGATCACGTACCGTACACTCATTTTAAAACAAACCACTTTCCCTCATGAGTGGCCAATATGCGCACGCTCGAGTGGCCCCGATTGTCACTAAAGGCGAGAGCTTTGTTTGGAAAGGTCAGCCCTATAATGCATATGCCGACATTCCGCACTTCCCACACCGAAGTGTGCAATAAGTGACCTGCTGGTTGGCGTAGGAGAAAATCTCCACGTCTTATTCGGGGAAAGAAATGAACAGCATTTTGTCTGCAGGATGAATAAAGCTTGTTCTGCGCTGCTGAGTCTTGAAATGGTGAAAGCACTGGGAGTAAAAGAAAGAAAATGGAGCTGTTCTACTGTTTGCCACCCATGCGAGACGGCAGGAATGCACTAACGCTGCTGTTGCAGTCCATGAAAAGAGAAGGGAAATAAAAGGCGGATGCAGCCTTCAGTGCTCCATTCCTGCTAATGCGACTATTATTCACATTGTTTTCTTCTTTGTAGCGTTGCTTGTTTAGTGGTAACCCATCAGACGGTGGCAGCCGCGGCTAATGTGTGAATTGTGGCTGTTTCCTCAGTTTGCGACCCTAGGTTTTCGGGGAGGTTGGGGGGGCCGTACGGCGAAGCACTTGAAGCCCAGTCGGTTGGTCAGCAAGAGGTCGACTATCAAGTCTCTTTCATCAGAAAACTCACGCTTTGGCGTCTTACTGATTTATTTTCACACCTGAGCAAGTAATCCACTCGTCATTGCAACCAAGTGTTGGGCAGATTTTCTGCCTGGGCATGGCTGAATTGTGTGCAAAGGTTACTTGGCGTGTGACGGCTCAGAAAGGTCACATTTTTGTGTTTTATTGCTTGGTTCTCTTCTTGCCTTCAATCTGTGACTTTATGTGGCCGTTGAAATAAAATTTTGAAAAACCTTATTTGTGTCTTAATTCTAAAGGGCTGAGCTCACTGCAAGAGGCGACAAGGTTTTCTCGGACCAAATTTTAAAGGGGTTCCACTTGACATTGATAACCTTCTCGGATGCTCAATCGTCCAACTACTCTTACAATTAGAAGCCTTTTTTCACACTGAACACTGATGCTGTCAAAGAAAAACCTTTCCGGCCAAGGACACAAGCTCCTGCCTGGTGCAGGGAACATGAACAGATTGAATATACAAATACACGAGCATAAAACATTTATTGAACCACATTCTCAATGAAAAAATTGGACATTTGGTTAATTGGACATTTGGTTTGGATCTACATATTTTACACTTCTACCAAACCTTTTCATTATTATTTAAAAACCTTCAAAGTGTCTTTTTGTGTGCTTTTTTTTTTTTTTGGTATATCTGCCACCTCCGCTGGAAAATCATTTAAAATAATATTATAGCCACTATACTAAAATAACATGCTGCTACTTGCATGCCTCTGGTTGCAATCAACTTTGGAGATGTAATGTGATAATTACCGAACACTGTGATCTGCTGACTTTATGTAATAGATTGAGTAGAATGCAGGTTAGAAAACTGCTTTGGGATGAAATAGTGTCCCTGATGGTAATATTCACAGATGAGTAAATTATTGTGGGCAACCAACCAGCTTAAGTGGTGGGTGAACTGCTTGCATGTTTATGTGCTGCCGTAGCGCTCCTTTGTGTGCATAAGGTTGTCATAAAGAAGATTTTGAAGTTCTTAGTCGTTATTTATATGTTTACAAAAAATGTGTATTTTCAATGGAGTTAATTTTGTGGCCTGGATTTTTGCGATGTAATTAACCCTTAGAGCATTAATGCAGCTATTGTTGCTCAATGATGTAAGATAGCAAAATCAAAGCTGTTGAAAACCTATCATGTGCCTCATGATGGGTTTTCAACAGCAAAAGATAAATATTTTAAATATAAATTTAATTATTTCAGAGTTCTCGGGGTTAGTAACAAAAGTCGTGTAATTTGACCGACTTTTCAAACAATAATGTAGAAGGGTCGAGCACAGCTCCTCTCTGCCGAATGTCTCGCGGATGATGCCAGCGAATGCTCCCGTCCTTAATACTCAATGTTTTGATCTCCCACAAGTGCACAAGCCAAGTGTTTTGTCAGTGTGATGTCAGGTTCAATACGTGTGGATTTTCACTCTGCGTGTTTGTGAAACGTTTTGCGCCTTATGGATCGCGGTGAGAAGTGCGTAGCGCCTGAAGAGTCCCATATCCCCCATCCGCACCTCCCTTTTTGCGCCACGTCATCTTATGTGATCCATACTATTGAGTTTTCGCTCTGAATTAAAGGCTTAACATTTGAATGGAGGACCAAATTTTCGGTCTCCTTTGCCTTGACAAAGACAGGCCTGGCCAAGTAAGTCGCACATTACACACGACACACTTTAATTTTGTTTTTGCTGTGTAAGTTGTTGATTAACGGTCTGGAGGGAGCATTCCACTGTGTTTCCTTCAGCTGACGTTGACCGTTGTGCAGGTGTGGAGAGCAGGGTGTTTCAGAATCGGGCGCGCCCGTCATTCTGAAGGACATTTCTAAAAAGGGTTTTCAGCCCTGACCACTGTCAGCGAGGACGCATCGCAGTCCTCGTACGGCTGTTTTTCCGACGGCGTTCTACAGGCGTACGCACGGAAAACTCAGGATCTGCTAATGGTCCAGATTAATCCTTTGAAGACTTGTTGTGGAGTGTTTTCTATTCCCCGTCAGGAAGTGGAAGGGGGATGTGGGAATGATTGTAGCCTTTCTGCCGGTCCATCCATTTCTTTTCCAGGCCTTAAATCCTACACTATGTGATATTTCTCAACCAAATTTAATTAATTAATTAATGCACCTTATTGTGCACATGTGCCTTTTCATACTTCCGTCCGTTCGTCTGTGTCCCTCCACTGCATTTGTTTCTGGGGCAGATATCACACATCTTGTCCTTTTTCGGGCCAGAAATCCTGAACTGTTCGATATTTCTTGACAAAATGTAATATAAGGATACATCTTTGTGTTCAGATCCGCCCTTTCATATTTCTGTCCGTCCTCCTGTCAGTTTGTATGTGCCTCCACCATATATTGTTTCCAGGCGAAATATCGGCCATCTTATGGTGGGGATCTGAGAATGTCATGCTTGTTCAGCACTGTAATGAGTGCTCTCGATCTCTAGTGCTCTCTGGTTGCCTGTTGTGATTGTTACACATCAGTAATCAGCATTCGAATATTAAGTTACATTCTCATCTCATAATTTCTGGTCTGACGCTTTAAGGGGTTAAGGCAGTGGCCCACCGGGCTACCTCTGAGCGATAACCCCATCCTGATTGCCCTCCCTTAGGAACTTCATGACCCAAGCCATTGCAAGTTCTCAATAAGCCGGATGGATAGGGGTTGTGGGGCTGCAGATAACTGCTCTTCGCAATCACAGGCTGGAGAAGTGGCTGACCTCATTCTAATTCTGAGCTTCTGAAGTACTGAAGTTTTACTCTCCTCAACTGCTATTCAACAGTTCTATTCATAAGCACAAGAACAGCATCTATTAGCAGCACCATCTGGCAGTTTAAAAGAAAAAAAATTCCCGAAAAATCTATTTTCACATTTGTGCTATAATGGAGAATGGTTTTAGTTTTGAGTCTTTGAACTTATTGATTTGTACCTTGACTTTCCTTGGTCACTTAAGTTTTGCAGTTAGAATGAGAAACGGCAGTATAGAATTGTGGTAACAAAAGCAATCTGCCTCGCCGCTAATAGAGGGAGTTTTATCTCTCTCATTAATGGGCAATTTGAGCAGGACTTGTTTTCTGAGAAATGAAAAACTCAATAAGTCGCGAGAGCAACCCCTCCCCTGCAGTGCTGTTCTGTTGTTCCGTCATTGTTCCCGTCCCGTGTTTTTGTGCATTCAGAGTGGAGCGAAAACATGTCCTGCTATTTGAAAATTGGATTTTCGCTTTCTTTTTCTCTCTCTCCGCATCCTTAATTTTCTATCTCGTTATTTTTCTTTCTCCTCCTTTTAGGACATTCTCAACAACTTGGACAATCTTGAGTCATGTGACCTGGAAGACGATGACCTCATGCTGGACGTGGACCTCCCTGAAGACGCCTCTCTCCACAGTGGTGAGTTAGTGAGCGCCCCTACGACAGACCGACGGCTGCACCCGCTGGGTGGCTTCACCTCTCCTCATCGCTCTGACAAATCGACTGACGCATGCTGAAACGAGACCATTCTCCCTAGGAATAGGAGCTCTGTGTTTCTGGAATGTTCTGTTCTCCCTCCCCTTTCCCTCTTCCTGCTGGCCGTGAGTCAATAGGAAACCCCACGGATTTGGGTCAGTT
Organism: Gymnothorax reevesii; assembly: GCA_029721435.1. Taxonomy (NCBI): domain Eukaryota; kingdom Metazoa; phylum Chordata; class Actinopteri; order Anguilliformes; family Muraenidae; genus Gymnothorax; species Gymnothorax reevesii. Next base: position 78,127,933 of record CM056582.1, on the reverse strand, counting down.
TCAGAGCGCTAAATGCCACTCGCCTCATTCTGTGGCCTAAGAACCTTCTATAAATGAAGCACAACAAAATACAGCTTCACGTACAACACCAGAAAGTGAGAGCTGCCTTTCAAATGCTGGCATGTGCAAAAAACCCTGGTGCTCGTGCACTGTAGCGCATTAACCTGCACCGTCACCTCAGAGTGCCTGAACACATCCAGAGCCCTGTTACACTGGAGTGTGTAATGGTGTGTTTTTGTTTTCTGCATTTGTGTTGCTGCAAGAGCAAGTTTGAAATACCACATCTTAATTTAAAAATCATTTTTACAACTGAGCATTCGTATTTCATTAATCACAGTTGATACAAATGATATAGCCCTGATCTCAACATCATTAAATCTGTGTGCTATTACTTGGAGAGAAAGACGCAAGTAAGACTGACTGAGTGCAGAGGAGCCATTGCAAGTTCTTCAGTTTGCCTGGAAAGGGCAAAAAGCCCATCATTGTATAAAACTGGAGAACTACAGAACGGTCCCCCTACATTTTAGGCAAATGACAGTCACACCAAATACTGATTTGATTTAGTTAGTTTCCGTGCCTCTACGTGCATTTGTGTGTATGCACTGTCTGAGTTTGTGTGTTAGGAAGAGGAACACAGGCCACGGGACACTTTTCTTGGCGAGAGAGGGTGTGTAATTTGGGTCGGGCTGTCCCTGTTTACCCGCCCTTTTGGTGTGAGTCACAGGCCAGAGAGTGAGGGGAGATTCAGAGTGGCGCCCGGCTGTGTTGGGGAGGAGGGGAAGGGAGTGCAGGGCAGGGTGCGAGCCCCTCTTTCTCAGTGACGCTCTGTCAGCTGACCAGGCATGCAGGCAGGAAGGCCCAGGCGAGTTCTCATGACAGGCGCGGCCACAGCAGAATAAACACACCCCCGCCGTCTCTGCTGATGTGGCCTCCGTCCCACAGCTGGCCGCCTCCCGTCTCCGCGCCCGCAGCCTTCAGACGTCTCCCATCCAGACACGGTGCCTTCAGTCCTGGCAGCCCGAGCCCCTGACGCTCCCTTTCAAACGCAGCCGCGGGCCTTCATGCTAACGTTTCGCGATTGTCACGCTCTTTTCCGCTGCTCTTAAAAGCGATTTGTTTCAGTCGCCCTGCCATTCTTCTGTGGATAAAGCTGTACATTGTCTGACACAACAGAGACCGGAGGAATGTAGCAGTGTGGTTTAAAGCAGCTTGGGTTAGTATTGCGATTATAATCTTTGGTTGTGGTCTGTTGTTGAAGTACTTTTCCGTGTTTTGCCTTGGGTTTGTTGCTTTTTTCTGAGTTGGAAAAGAAACAAGAGATTTCTCTGTTTAGTATGATATCCAGAACTGATTTGCTTATGTACTTTTTCTGAATTTTATGGGTCTCTTTATAACTGTTTGCTGACACTGCTACTTTGTGTATTTCTGTATTCTCTGTTCGTAGTGACTGAATCGTATCCCCTAACAATATGTTGCACAAAAACAATATTTCAAGGACTTGAAAGATGAGCACAGTGACAATAATTCTGAACTGTCTATTTTTTTATACATATTGTATACATACTAGTTTTGATTGTTGTAATTTTTTACGTTCGAGGTTGAACAGTTATTTCATGAACTAAATCTCAGTAGGTTAAAGACGAATAGTCAGCGTGAAGAGGGTCTGATATATTTTAGATGGCAAACGTGGTAGCACTTGCTGCAAAAGAGCGGGTTCAGCAAGGTTAAATAGAGCAGAGGAATATAGCAGGATGGTGAGAATATGAGTGTGAGAGTGTGTTTGTGTGCAATTCTTTTCTTCCATTTGTGAGGCTAAAATGCTTTGTGAGGAATCAAAGACTGCACGAGAATTGTAAAAGCTGAAATTTAGCACCATAGGGACATTTTTTTGGTACCTTTAAGTCATTCCGGGCCAAGGACTGGGGTTAGGTCTCGGGTGACAGTTGGGCTGATGGTCAGGGCTAGGTCAAGTTTTAAGGTCACATAGTAGAATTAATTTGAGTTAAGGTTATTTGTTAAGTTGAAGTTGTAAAAGTTTTGTAGATAAGGGTTAGTTTTAGGTTGGGGTTTGGGAGGGGAGTTAGGATTAGGGTTGATTTCTAGTGTTTTGGGGTACGGAAATAGCATTTTTCTGCTAAAATAATTTTAATTCCCAAGAGATAAACAATATAGATAATCCAAAGTTGTGTATGTGTGTGCCACTTGTGTTTGTGTGTAAGAGTGTTTGTGAGTGGGAGAGAATAGGGTGGAGTGGGTCAAAGGTTTTTCAAACTGTTCCTCTGTGTTTCAGTTGAGTGCTGTAATTTAACTCGAACTCTGTACTTTGGGTAAATTTGTATATGAGTGAGAGGGTGTGCATACCGGCTGTCTCACAGGAGTAAGCCCAGTACTGACCTCTGATCTGTCACCTGTGTTCTGGTTTACCGCGCTCAGACGCTGATGGGATGTCCCATTTTGAGCGAGCCGATAGGGGGGGCAGGCACAGCCACTGGAGAAGGCGACAGCATCGCTGGGGTGGATCGGACCACTTCCTCAACGACAACAGGTGCGCCGTCCTCGTGGACTTTATAGCAGCTGTCAGAAAGTCATAAAGACGGACCTTTCGTTGTCTTGTATTCAAGCAACTTTTGTATGTTTTCTTTCCTATTAGCAGCTAAACATGCAGTTTGAAAAATGGGAGTTTGTATTCCATTAAAAATTGTCAATACAGATATTATAGTCTTGACAAAGCCTTGATGTCAACATCATCATGGCTGTTTTTAATTTCTTGGAGGAATAGATGCAAGTGAAACAGTCAGTCTGCAGAAGAACAGTGGCAGGTTCTCCACTCTGCTTGGAGCAAGCAAAATGCCAATCATAATATAAAACTATGAAACAACAGTATAGTGTCCCAAATTTTTTGGCAATGGGTAGTCGCACCAAACATTGATTTGATTTAGTCTTTAACTGTCTATAGCTCTGTTTAGTACATTTCTCAGCTATTAAAAACTTATAATTTCATCATTTCTACAAGCATATTTACCCTAAGAATTTGCTTTAAATGTGCCTTAGACTTTTGTATAGTACTGTATATGTATGTGTGTGTGTGTGTGTGTGTGTGTGGGGGGGGGGGGGGGCGCGCATCTCACTGGGGAGGAGCATCGATGGCTGGTTGAAACTTTTCAATAAATGTTTGTCTAACTTGAGACCTGTGATATTTGTTATCATTGTGTCATTTTTTTAATGTAAATTGAGGGAACAAAAGCAGTATCGGCCACAAATATCGGCCCGAGAAAATCGGCAGTCCATGATCGGTCATCGACTAAGGGTGATGGAAAAAAATGTGTATCGGCATCGGCCCTAAAAAATCCATATCGGTCGACCCCTAATATATAAATACTAGGGGTGTAACGATTTTGAAATAATGTTTTTGTAAACTGTAGTAACACCACCTGCTACCACGGGGCGAACATTCAAGCTTTTCCTTTATTAACCCGGTGATGTCCTGAACGAAAGTGCTTAACATCAAAAGGTATGGGAAGTGCTTCCGGAAAAAACTTGACTGACATCACTATTATTCTGCTATGTGCTGAGAGGAGCCAAGCAAATGAAAACAAAATCGTCATCCTATTAACCAATTAGGCAACTCTAAGAAATGTTATACCTGTTCCCATTTACTTTGCCTGATTAGCAATCAAATGGTGGATTTGTTTACTCTTTAAGTTGAATAAGTAGAGTGTTTATTAAGACAACATATTTGATTGCTGCATTTTGAAATTTAAATGGGCATAGAACAGCTCTGCTTGAACATGATTGCCATTGCCACGCCATTTCGTGCGACTGATAATTTAAATCTCACATTTACGTTTCATCCACTTTTCAGAATGTTTTCCACCTTGTGTATTTTTTAGACGCTTAAACTCCAGGTTGATCTTATAACAAATCTGTTTTAAATTAATCTTGAATAATATCCTAAAATGCTACAATGAGAGATGTACGTAATTCATAGGAAGATTTTTTCTAATTATTCAAATTGGCATTCTTTCAATCTAACACCGTAGCCCAGTTAGGTTTGTCTGCTTTTTGCCATCACATCTTAATCGTTATAGGCTACTGGCTAAATTTCCTGATTGTTATTTAGGCCAAGTACATGGGAGCAGATTTAAGGAAGGGCAGAGCACCTGCAGTTAGCGAAATCTAAACTCAGGCTTCTTCTTTACGGCATTTTAAATAGTTTTAAGCCGCTTCAGGTGTGTATGTTTCAAGAAATTACACACAACTGTCTACTCAACCCATGACGGAAAGTTGTCTCTCACACTTTAAAAAAAAATCCTTGTTCAACATTGCCTCATCCCAACTCCGCATTTCATCTCTCATGGTGGTATTTTTAGGAGATCTATAATGACAAAATAAAAATAAAGGGATTTATTTTCAGATCGCCCTGGATTTCAAGCGTCTAAAATATACACAAGGTGGAAAACATTAAAGCAGATGAAATGTGAATGTGAGCTATAAATGATCACAATCACACTTAATGGCCAAATACGCGCTCTTGCAAATCTATGCCCATTTAACTTTAAGAATGCGGCAATCAAGCATGCTGTCTTAATAAACAGCTCTACTCATTCAGCAAAGAAAAAAAAAGAATCACCGGTTTGATTGCTAATTGAGCAAAGCAAACGGTTAGAGTAACCTAATTGCTTAAAAGGCGACGATTCTGTAGTCCTTAACTTGGTTCCGTGCAGCATATCGCCGAAACGGTCAAGTTTTTTTTTTTTTTTCGGAAGCATTTCTCATGACCTTTGATGTTTGGCACTTTCGTTCAAGACTGTGTCAGGTTTAATAAAGGAAACGGTTAAACTCGGATGTTTGCTCCATGGCGGTCCTATGCCTTAATCAATTCTGTATCAATGTTTTTTCAGTATCGTTACACCCCTTATATATATACATATGTAATTTTTTTTTTTTTTTTAATCAGACTGGTAGATACCAGAGTGGTTGGGGTGCCCTGGTGGCATCTTGGTTAAGTATGTGAATCACTTTAAGGCCAAGTCCTTCCCACAGTGACCCGGGTTTGAATCCGACCCTGGCTCACTACTGCTGGTCCTCCCCATTCTGCTCCCCATCTCCCCTGTCTCTGTCAACTGCACTGTCTCATACAGGAGAAAAACTCCTAAAAACATCATCTTAAAAAAAAAAAAGAAATCAGAGCAGATTAATGATGGAGAGGGTTTTGATTGATTTTGGGATTAAAGTGTGTTATTCACAGACTGTTGTGTCTGAAGTGTTGCGTGATTTGAAGCATTAAAGTCTCCCACTTGTTTTAAGTCTCCATCTTTATTGCTGAGTGTTTTTTTTTTTTTCTCCCCATTAACTCCTTGAACATTATATAACTGCTGTCGGTTTCCTGAAGTACTTAATTCGCGCAGAAAGACGGAGAGATATTATAGGAGCTCTTGTCGCGGCGCTGGCTCTCTTTCGGCCGCGTCTCCGCGTTCATCGCGAGCATAGATCAGGGCTGTTGGAGCCGGCCGCGGCTGACGCACCGCTGGCCTTCGTCAGGTGAATCAATCTCCCCCAGGGCGGACCTGGCGACCTCACCTGATCCTCAGCCCGGAGGCCTGGTAATGGTTTCCTGTCTCAGACTGATGCCTCTCTGTCCTCCCTGTGATCTCAATGCGAGGCTGCAGTCACAGGGGCAGGCGGCGCTCTGTCTGAGAGTGCCGTTTCTCGCGTCAGGAACTCGGGGAAGATGTCTGTCTCCAGCTTTAACTCATTTTCTCAACTGAAACGACCCTCCCTTTCCTCCCACCCCTCGAGGGGGGCCTGGGTCTGATGTCCTACAGCCCTTGTTACCTGTGACAGACCCAATCTGTATCTCTCTCTCTCTCTCTCCTTCTCTTTATCTCACACTCTTACTCTCACTTCATCTCTCTCACTCTCTGGCACACTCCCTAACTCCCCCCCCCCCCCCCCCCCTCTCTCACTCCCTCGCTCTCTCAACCCCCCCCCCTTCCTGTGCTTCAGAGGTGGCAGTTTGCAGCAGTTTGACGGTTTCTCGAGCCCGGGGTCAGGTGGTCAGTCGCTGGCTCTGCTGCGGAGCGACGGCCTCGCGGTGGCGCTGGACGAGCTGACGCTGAGTCACATGGCCGAGGACTGCTCCTCCGTCAAGTCCCAGCTACTCAAACTCAGAGTGCTGCTGCAGGTCAGAGATGCCCCTGAGCGCCAGCCAGAGTCCTATCATATGCAATGCAGTCATACACACACGCGCACATCTAAGCATATACACATGTACTATGCACATGCAACGCATACCTACAAACACACACACACACACACACACACAATCACGGAATACTGTGCGCACACAGTCTCCCACACAAAGTCAATGTAGTCTCCCGCCCTATGTGTGTCTAATAAGCCCGAGGCTGAAGCAGAGTATTGCTCAGGCCACTTGTTTTAATGGTGTACTGATGAGAAAATGCATTTTTGTATTAAAGTCCTATTGTTGTACTCTCTGTGTGCTATCTGAGGTTAATTAAAGCAGTGATAACAAGTGCCCCTTTCTGTTTCCCCGATGTTCTCCTTTGGGAGAGACATTTTATCATTTCACATTTGAGTGTTTATCCTGGCATCTCCTTTATCGGGAGATGTAATTTCTCCTTATTCACTCCTCTGATCCTCTGGGAGCTGCTTTAAGAGTCTCTGAACATCCCCTGAATCCCCGATTACGCCGTATGGGTGCAAATGGCTATGTTTTTAGCAAGCGGTTTTTTATCAGCCATTGGGACTTTTATCGTGTTTATATAGCAGGCTGTTGACCCGCGGGGCCTCTGCTATACATTTGCCCAAGAATTTGGGTGCTCGCTAAAGGTGGTGTTAACTGACAGGTGTTCTCCAATCAGTGCCACGCCCTGTACTGCAAAGCCCGGGGAGGGGGGTCGGAGGACCTGAGAATCCCTCGCCCCTGCTGGCCACTCAGAAATGGATTTCTCATGCCCTTCATTAAGCGCGCTTCTTCAGTTGGCCAGCAGGGGGCTCAACCGCATATGCATGTGGTTTGTATACCGCCCCAGGAGGCAGGCATGTTTTGGACTCGGGGCAGGTTTAAAGGACACGATACCTCAGGGTTTGCATATTTTAATCATATGAGGCAGACTCCAAAATATATTTTAAGATGTTATACTGAGCTTTTTGAGTGTTCGGGGGCAAAAAAGTTTGTTAAATGAAAAATAACACCGCTGGCTATTTTAGTCATTTCTCATTAAAGTATTCCCTGTGATATTCAGTCACTGGCTTAGGCAGTCAGCATTTGAATTTTACTTGGGTATCAATTTTAGTTGATTTTTGCATGGACTGTAATATTCCCCATTAGGGTGTCTTTAAAGCTGGGCTCACCTTACGAACTCTACCATCCAGGTGATCCAACAACTGCTCCTGTTGGAGCTGGAACTGCATCTGACATTTTATCACCCCTCTTCTTTTCCTGGAAATCCCTGCTGAGTTTCAATTTATGTTTCAGGGTATTTGTCAAATTTTAACACAAAGTTTCCGACACAAATTTTTTTTACATTTTACCAATGTGAAAGTCGCAAGTAATTCTAAACTTTTGCTCAGTACTTCATTCGTTCTTAAAATTTTATTTTTGCTTTTTTTTTACATTTTTTTTTTACATTTTTAATTTTTTGCAAAATTTGAGACAAGCAATCCGGCTGCTGAGATTTGGTAATTTAAACTTGTCAAAGTTATATTTTTGACCTCAAGGACAACCATAAGCTTTTGTCTCATCACAAGACCAAGACACATTTACCAAACTTTGTTGCTGTGCTGTAGGGGGCGTCGGTTGCAATAGGAGTTCTGGCAGAGACGACTTTAGCTGTGAATGTGCGAAAATTCTTGTGGAATTTTCACACACTCACACCTCTTAGTGGCTGCCAGCATGCAGACTATTGGACCCAGAGGACTATCATCCTGGAGGACCAATATTACTGGCTCAGTTGAGACAGATGGGCTGAGGTTAAGACTAAATGAGGGTTGCGCCAGACACGCGAGCGTAAAGTAAGAATCGCCTTACACTTACTTTAATTGCTTACTACTGTAGAGACATCAAGTCTCCCTTGGTTGAAAAGCCACAGCTGTGATTCTAATGTGTAGATGGAGAGAGAATTAATTAATGCATTTCTAATCTTTTATATCGTGCCATTTTCCTGCTCCAGTGCACTTTTCATAGCGAGAGACTGCTTGCGCCGAGTCTATAAGCTCGACTGATATTCTCTGGTTTCACCTAAGTGCTCAGGGCATGAATTCTAGAATTGATTCTTGTTAGCACTGCCAGGGCTAGCCAGCTGATCAGAATAATGGACACCTGTACCGCGTTTATTGTCGTTTGTGTATACTGACTTCCGCATATACAGTTGTGCTCAAAAGTTTGTATACCCTAGCTGAATTTGTGAAATGTTGCCATTTATTTTGAAAATATGACTCATCATGTAAATAACTTGTCTTTTATTTTAGGATTGTGATCATGTGAAGTAATTTATCATCACATAGGTGTTTGGCTCCTTTTTAAATCATAATGATAACTAAAATCACCCAAATGCCCCTGATCATAAGTTTACTTACCCTTGAATGTTTGACCTTGTTTTGTGGACACAAGGTGACACACTCAGGTTTAAATGGCTATTAAGGGTTAATTCTCCCCTCCTGTGGCTTTAACTAGTGTCTGTGTATAGGCCTTGAGTCTTCTGCTCCTCATCCACTCAGGAGCTAACAAAGAGCTGTCTAAGGACCTATGTTACAAGGTGGTTCAACCTTTTAAAGATGGGAAAGGCCATAAAAAGATGTCCGAAGACTTGAAATTGTAAGTAAGTAAGTAAGCTTTATTTATTGAGCACTTTTCACAGACAGAGGTAACAAAGTGCTTTACATCAACAGAAGCAAACACAGGAGCAAAAAAAATGCCAGTCAATACTGTTAAGTCCGTGATTAAGAGGTGGGAAATTAGGGGATATGTTTATGCCAAGCCAAGGTCAGGTAGCCCAAGAAACATTTCAGGCTAAACTGCCAGGAGAATTGTTCGAGACACAAATCCACAAGCCACCTCAACAGATATACAGGATGCACTGGAAAAAGATGGTATGGTCATTTCAAGGAGTAAAACAAGGAGGTACTTAAAAAACAAGCTGTATTGTTGAGTTGCTAGAAGGAAGCCATTATTGAGCCAATCCCACAAAAAAGCCTGCCTAAAATATGGCAGACAACTACTTGACGCACCTCACAACTGACGAGAACAAAATAGAACTTTATGATTGCAACCATAAGTGCTATGTTTGGAGGGCAGTCAACAAGGCCCATGATGAAAAATACACCATTCCTACTGTGAAGTATGATGGTGTCTCTCTGATGTTTTGGGGATTTGTGAGCTCTAAAGGCATAGGAAATCTTGTTAAAGTTGATTGCAAGATGAATGCAGCATGCTATCAGAAAATACTGGCAAAGTATCAGCATTCTTCAATGCTAAAGCTGCACATGTGGTGCACTTGAACTTTCCAGAAGGACAGTGATCCAAAGCACAGGGCCAAGTTCACCTATCAGTGGTTAAAGAAGAGAAAGGAGAACTTTCCGGAGTGGCCATCACAGCCTCCTGACCTCTATCATCAAGCTGCTTTGGGAAAATCTCAAATGTGTAATTCATGCAAGACGACCAAAGAATTAACAGGATCTGGAGGCATTTTGCAAGGAAGAATGGGCAGTTACACCACCTGAGAGAATTAGGAGCCTCATTGACAACTGTCACAAAAGACTGCACGCTGTTATTGATGCTGAAGGGGGCAATACAAAGTTTTAAGAACTAAGTGTTTGCACACTTTTGAACAGGGTTCATTTTACTTTTTTCCCTTGTTGCCATGTTTTATTTGATGATTGTGCCATTCTATGTGACCCATGGTTGGATATAATTTGAATAAGAAACTAGGCTTATGCCGTCGGAGTGGACGGCTTGAGGTATATCCCCGAACGCCCCCAGTCCTCCAATTCCCCAATCCTTGAATGGACTTTCATTTGAACTTAATTTCAGGTCAATTGGACAAATGGTTCTGAAGATATGGCCAAAATGGCAATTTTCCATCACAAAGCGCCACCTAGTGGCAAAATATTGAACCATTCAGGTTTGATGTCATCATGTGACACGTTGTGAGGTCATGACCTTGCAGTTGCACATAGTTTCATGTCAATTGGACAAATGGTTCCAAAGATATGGCAAAAATGGTGAATTTTATGTGACAAAGCTCCACCTTGTGTCAGAATTTTGAACCAAACGGGTAAATTGTCATTGTGGGACACATCCTCAGGTCATGAACTTTCATTTGCACTTGATTTGAGGTGAATCGGACAAATAATTTCAGAGATATGATAAAAACAGTGATTTTTCAGTTTTTGGCCCCTGGTGGCCAATCTAGAAATTGTAAATTGTCCAAAATCAAAATCAAAAGTTCTTCCTCTTTATGATACTTACTTATATGCAAGACATGAAATGTGTAATAGAAATATTACTGAAGTTATCGCGTTAACACGTAGGGTGGCGCGGCGGCGGCGGTCGGACCAAAAACATAATATCCCCGAAGCACCATTCACCGTTTGGGGATATAATAAAAGAAATGTGCTTTGCCGAGCTCTTCATGTTTTCTATAAAAAATTTTAACTATTTTACAAATTCAACCAGAGTATGCAAACTTTACAGCACGAATGTATCTGGATTACTGGTGTATTTTCTCACATTCAAGTTGTGTATATATTACTTTCAGGTTCATTTTAGCGGTCTGTATTTTTGCCCACAAATGCGTGACTGAACATAGGACTATCATGCTGAATGATGCTGAAAATTGTGTTAGAAGCACACCTGCATGTGGACTGCTTGCACTACGCCTCATCCATTTTTGCTCGCGTGCTAATAGCACATCGCTAATGAGCGTAAAAGCTTGTGTCATCTTTGAGGACAAGACAGATGATGTATAGAAAAGCTCTGCAAATGCTCACTTCTCATGTTCTTGTAAAATGTAGGGTTTGATGTGTGATCAGTAAGACCCATCTACATGACTGTGTGATTATTGTAAGATGTTCGTCCAATTGCTCTCACACCAGATGTGTTGCGGAGGCCAAATTGCAAACACTGGTATTTCAGTAGCAGGCGGAGAGACTGAGATGACCCCAGGCTGTACTTGAATCCTGAGCATCCAAATGAAGAGTTATGACTTTCCATTCAGACTGAGCCAGAGCTTATAATAATTATAATAAAAATAATACATCTTTATTTCTATAGCTATTGCCCAAACAAAAATTAGAGTGCTTCTCAGAGAAAACATTTACGATGATGACCAATTAAAATAATGTGTTAAAACTATTTTGAAATAAATTGGAAATGAAGATGATGATAAATGAAATACAAAAGATTAAGGCAGAAGGCAACAGCAGTTATAAAGGGGCTAATTAAAACAGGTCAGTCTTGGGAAGTTATCTGAGGTGTGAAACGAGCTCAGCAGGTGCAGTTGTAAATGTGAGGTTGTTTCGAAGAGTGGGTGGAGGATTGCAAGACCCCGGGAGGTTACCCGACCTGAGGACGCAGTTGCAAATCATGGCATTGATCCATGGGGGCTGAATCGTGGCTCATCCTCTTGTGCCATACAAAACAAATCGCTGGTAGCGCGGGCCTCACACAAGGCACCCCAGCAGTCGTCAAACGCAAACCCGCCCCCCCCCTCCCCCGCTTCTCCTTACTTCAGGTTTTCAGAGGCTGAAGAAATTATGAGGGTTTACCTTAGGCTATTATTCACACTCAGTACAAAGAAAATCAATATCAGAACGAAAAGTGCAGATTTCTTTACACGCCAGCGAATATCTTGGGCTGCGTGATGTTTGGGCTCGACGGGCTGATTTGTCTCTGTCGAGGACAGGGCTCATTGGCGAGATTAATGCGGTCGCCGCGGGAGACCTGCAAGTGCACACTTTTTATTGGTTTGCTCTGGGATTTTTCTATGCATGAAAATGTTTGCCTAAGAGCAGCAGGAAGCTAACCATTGATAAGGCGTTGATACTGAAGCTGGATACTTTGCAGTGTTTGCATTGGAATCCACTTGAGAGTACTAATGAGAATTATGTCAAGCTTTGATATGGCTACATCAATCAATGAACTACACTTTAGGCGCCAAAGCATTCATTCTCATTGTAATTAAGTGTCGAACAGCCCAGCATTGGGTCCCCACTGCACCAATACTTTTGGTGGCAGCTTGTATAATCTGCTATAGGGTCTCCCACGAAGGGAGGCATTCCCAGGGTCCTACAGGATGCCTCCTTCGGCCTGCTGCCCAGCGACTCTGCCATCAAGAAAGTGGAGTTTTTTGTGCCTAGATGGGAAGTATGGCAGTTTGATGGTGCTTGTGACTACCCTCAGCCAGCAGCATTGATGATTGGCCATTTTTAAATCCTACTGTTATATATATAGGCCCTAATAGTGGAAGTCCCAAAATCCAAATCCAAAATTGCAACACTGGTGATTGGCCACAGTTCCAACAGTAGCACGGGGAGCCGGTTTCCATCAGTGGAGTGTTCCTAGATTCTTTAGCGCTTATGGCCCGCCTTAACAGTTTTGCAGTGGTGTTGTGTTGTATTGCTAAAACTGCACAGTTCAGCCAGTGCGCTGCAGAGCTGCGCCTTCATAAGTCAGTTACAGTTTTATTAATGGCTGTGCGAGCCACATATTTCAGTTTGCAGATGATAGCAGCCTGTTTATAAATATCATCCAGACAAATAGCTTGCTTTTGTTTGGATAATCAATCCATTTAAAATGTTTATTTCATGCTTTTGAATGTCAATGTAAATGATTGTTATGACCCCAGGTGCTAGATGGTGTGAGGGAAATTGTAAACAGTTGAAAGAGTATGCTTTTTAAAATCTGGTCTTTATTCAAAGACAAGCTTACACTGTGCAAATGTGGAATTGATGGATGGGACCGTTTGCTTTCTCATGGCAGCTAAATGCGGCACATTGAAATCCAGAGTTGTCAATCACACTTTTCTACAGTTTGTCACACTTTCTTTGTAAGTTTGGGAAGATTTGTTGAAGATTATTGAGTTGTTGAAGGACTGCTGCCAATTTTGAATGCCTCCATTGTTGACAAATGGAGTTCGAGGAAGATTTTTTGTGCTCCTTTTTTTGGCTTTGATTCTAGTCCTGATCAACCAGCTAAAATATGCTCAGATATCTTGATGGGCTCTTAAAATTCTTCACACGGAATTTCTCTCTTGTTTGCTAAAGACACCTGTAGTGACTGAATCTCGCAACCATGTGTTACACTTGTCCTAATCCTGTAAAGTTGTCAAAAAAATGTATACCTTCTGCTTCTGACAGAATTTGTCAAATGGTAAATTTAGTGCAAGTAACACAGAAAAGTGATCATTCTCCTTGTTTGGTGAATAGAACAGCTAAAATTGTCAGGTGTTTGGAGATTTATGGCAGTTTATAATAAGCAAAGTCGTTCCAAATGGCTATTTGGCTGTCCCTCACTGTGAATCAATATTTTAATTTTATTGTTTGCATTAAACGTCATAAATAAATTGATCCTGCTGTTAGCCAAATGCCAAGACCAGCCATTAGTGGCCCTCTGTTTCTTCATTCTTTGCCCAGTCTTCGGTCCTTTTACTGGGAGCTTGTGGCTTATGACATGTCCTGCTCAGTTCATCCCAAATGAAAGCTGCAATGAGACAAATCACACTACAACTCAGCCAATAAAAGGGCAAATTGGCTCTCAACCAGCCAAAACAATGTCTGAGATGAATTAATCAGGGGGGTATGCGAAGGACTAGGTTGCAATTTTGTTTTGGCTACACTGATTTGCGCCATTACTGAATGACAGCGGGGTGAGAAGCATTTACTGTAATTGTTAAAACTCACCGAAGAGCGGGCAGAGCTGTGTTTTCTCTTTCTTTGTGCGAAACGCAAATTATTTTCTTCTTCCCCGCCTCCTCAGACCACATTTTTCTTGTACCTCGTGTTTGAAATGGCCGGGATCGAAGAAGCCTTTGTTTCGGAATTATAGATAATTGCATGGGGACTTGGAGAGGCTCTTGACCAGATCAACAGACATTACACTTGAATCCATGTGGAGGCCCAGGGAGATGAGAGTTGAGGGAAGGCTGTAAATCTCTTTTTTTTTTTTTAGGAGAAGAGGGGTGGGGGGGTACTTTGAGCTGCAGCCAGTCGTAGGGATTTTGGGGGCAAAGACTGCAGCAATCCCACAGGCTCCACGAGCACATGACCCTCGTAATTATGGTTACACCTCATCGTTTTACCACGCTAACCCCTATTCAAAAGCTGGATGTCTCTCCAACAGAACCAACAGTAAGGCTGAGCAAGCTATTCTACAGAAGCCTGTTGGGACCGTGTTACTTGTAAATTGCTGGTTCCCATTGCTGTCTGATTGATGCCAATGTGTCATTATTTTCACTGGCCATTAGTGTTTGGCACGGACATGGCAGCCCGCATGCAATGAAATCGAAATATTTCACCTTTCTTCCACAGTCCTCAGTGACTTCAGCCTACAAGTAAACTTCAGTTGCCTGGCAACTTGGTATTGATCACAGCCTGTGCTGCAGAACTTCTAGTGGGAAGCGGGCTGCATGTTGCCCGCGAGGCTGGGAGAGGGTCGGTGATTATGCAGGCACATGAATAATGAGCCGCGCACATTGTCACTGACCTCGCTCACCCTCCGAGACACTCGCACTTGCCCTGCCGCGTATTTTCCAGTCTCCATTTCCATTTATAACTGGAATTGGCCTCTACCAAGAGATTCATTAACATGGGGAATGTATCAAGAAGAAAATTACTGCAATTATCCAAATAAAAAAAATCCTCTTTGCGGATGCTAGGGTATACATAGATCGCAATTGTGGTGAAAAGGCTGTATTTTTTGCTTTGTGGACGGGATCTAATAACTGCTCAATTATTTCTGACCCTAAACCGAGCGTTGCGCAAGAACTTGTGGTGGAAATGCTAAAGATGATGTTCGAGGAAAATAAAAAGTGCAGAGTCCGTTTTTGCCCCCCTCTTTTATTAAGTACGGTGTTGTACTGCACTCAGCAGGGGCGTCATCCATCAGAGTAACCCTGGCTGAAAAGAAATGGATTGCACCTCCTGAGGTTTTTACAGAAGAGGACTGTGGTGATGGGAAACAGACAGGATTCCTTGATCAATGGGGAGAGCTTTGTCCTCAGCTCTATCCTCGCTCATGATGATCCGCTACCCCTGCTGTGCACTTTCTAAAACGTGCTAACCGCCCAGTTTTCCCAACTACCACTAATGGCTTTCGGTCTGAGAAACGCTCCTGACGTTGAAAGCCAAAGTGTGAGTTGCGTGTGGTGGATGCAGCCATGGTCAGTACTGGCTGGTGGGGCTAATAATAATAATAGTCAAAGTATTGCAGTCTGCTGGTTGCCATGACCATAGTTGCTCTGGGTGCATTTGCATGTATACCTGAGTGTGTGCGTGTCTGTGTGTGTGTAGCTGGTTATTTTGCTCATGCAGAAATGCCTGTGTTTGCGTGCCTACCTTTGTCCATGACTTTGTTGTGAAGTGTACTGGTGCGCATCCACAAGTCTTCGTACACACCAATTAGAAGAGGGAGCATAACCCCTTTCAATGTTCACAGTGGTCATTGAGTATGATCATGCCTGAGGGCATGACCTAATATGTATGCGCACTGTATATTAATTTTTCTGCATTTGCATGCATGCATTTTCCCATAGAGGAGTGCAATCTAAAGGCCACCATGCCTTACAGTGTGATTTGCTTACAGTATATTCTACTTTTGACACCTTGCCCTGAAGAAGGGCACTCCGGTCCTCAGTATATGGCCTGTAATTAAACACTGCCCTTTAGATTGCTGGCTCCACATCTCTGGCTGCTGAAGTCATGCTCTCTGGTGCAAATTAATTCCTTTATAATGGATGTCAGAGCTTAATTGGTAAACAGTGACTTGCTTTTTTTGCATATTATAATTAAAAGAGTTGCTTACTGCTACAAATACCGGGCCATTAATGTCCATTTGTTTAACTGCACTGTAACTCGCCTTGAAGGAAGGGACTGAAAAAGAGATTTGTTGTCTTTTTTTAATCTTTATTTAGTTGGTTGCAGGTTGATGAAGGAGAAAATGAGAACATTAGAATTGGTTGTTATAAAAGTGTGGGAAATGATGAAATGGAGCCCTGTCCCAAACTATGGCGTCTGCCGGCTGAAATATTACTGAAGGTGCTCGTGTGGGGACCAGGGTTAAAGTCCAGGGGTTTCAAATTGGGCCTAACCTTTCTGCCCTTGTTTCCTCAAAGGTAGAGGATGGAGGCACGATCCAGGATGCTCTTGACTCTGGGATCTTGAGTCCAGAACCCAGGGAGGACACTGGCTCTTCTCTGCAGGTGAGAGCACCCTCCCCCTCCCTCAATGTAAAACTGCCATCTGCCTGAACAGCTGAATGTCAGGGTCGCTGTCTGCTAATGTCAAGCAATGCATAGGCCAGGAAATAGGATTGCCAATGAGGGATTTTTTTTCTCTTTTGAGGTTTAGAGGCGTTAAACCTGAATTCCTACAGTTAAAAAGCGTTTTAGCATAATGAGGCTTGTACGCTGTAATCCCTTGTAAACACGGCCCTGTAAACTGGAGTCGGCTGAGCATCCATCTCAGCCTGAACAGGCTCAACTCTGACCTGCTGATGCACTGCAGTTGGGTTCGGTCTGTGATTTTGGGAAACCGCAAACTCCCCCACCCCCCTTTGAGGACTCTGCCACGTGCCAAATCTTACCCGTTGGAAAACCAGTCTTTCGAACCTTAATTTCCTCTCGTCCAGTGCATGTAAGTGGGACTGAGGGAGCTGTAAACATTGACTCCATGATTCTGAACCGCTCGCTCCTATTGGATTACTTTTTTTTTTTTTTTTTGTTTAAGTCCATTTGTAGCTCACTTTAAGTCGATGAAGAAGGACAGCGAGGGCATGTTCAATATACCAGGGTGTGGAATGGGTGGGGGCCAGAGGTGTATGTCAATATACTGGATTGCAGACCAGTAATTTGGACAGCGATCAGAACTCTGTCGACCCAAGGAAAGGTTACTACTGGCTTCCCTCCTCTCTCTGTCTGCGCTCTGACAGAATCATTCTAATCGAACACACACAGACACACACTCACACATTCACAGACTGGGTTACACTGGTGAGCAAGGCCTCCAACAACGAGCCACTCTCCCCCCCGACACAGTAGCTGTTGCCGGGCTGGAGTTAGCATTCTCCTCGAGCACGAATCGTACAGGGCCTTGGCTTCCCAGGCAGGGGGCAGAATTAATTTTGTTATAAAGGCCCTCTGCCCCCTTGGATTACAGCCGGGGTGGGCTTCGGTAGGGCGGGTGCTGGGAGCTGTGTGAAGAAGTCGTAGGGCAGGTCCCTCACAGCGCTGTGGGCGCATCAGCATTCCGCTCGCCTCTTGAGCCCTGCGGGCAGAGCTGCCGCGTGTGCCGAGTTATCAGCCCAGCCTCATTAACACTTCGGAGAGGAGGTTTTTTTGGAATTAAAAAATTCTGAGTCCGTGTTTTCAAACTCAATTGCTTTCAATTATCGGTGGCGATTGCAAGATCAGCATTAGAATGTTCACATAGAAAATTCTAATCGCACATTTGGGTCGTCGCTCCTTAAAGGGTTTAAACTGCGGGGGCGGGCTCCTCTGAGAGCCATGTGCTCGCTGCCCGTCTTGTCTGTGCTCAGGCCTTGAGTTTCTAAACTCCTTTACTTGCTGTCTGTAGCCTGTGTGGCACAAAGGCCTCCAGAAAAGGGGCTTCTCGCCTCAAATCGGCCCAAGAGGCCCGCGACTTTGCTTGCACTTCTTCTGCACACAGATGTGGATGGAGAGGAAGCACCTAATTTCTGATTCCCATGGCATCAGCCACCAGCCATACTGCTACCTAATCTGCTCCAGCTGAGTGGCTGAAGCTAAGCAGGTGTGGGCTTGGTTAATACTTGAATGGGAGATGGTCTGAGAGAACCAAGTTTTTTTGGAAGAGGTGTTAGTGGGCCAGTTAGTTGCAATCCTCCCTCTGGTGGAATAATCCCCAATGCCCCAGTGCAGTGATGGGGACACTGTACTGAAGGAGACGGCGTCTTTCAGATGAGATGTTCTCTCTGGTCATTAAAAATCCTATGACAAGACTTGGGGGTTCCCAGGTGTTATGGCTAACTTTGCAACCTGTCTCTTTCAACCTGCCACCTAATCATCCCCTGATCTAATTGGCTGATCAAATTGCCCTCTCCCTCCCCACGTCAACCCCTCAGGGCTCCTGTGAAATGAAATTCAATCTCAACGGGACTTCCCTGTTTATCCCGTGGGGATATCTCCTATGGGGAGGGCTTCCGTGGGGATGTCTCCTGTGGGGAGGGCTTCCGTGGGGATGTCTCCCGTGGGGAGGGCTCCCGTGGGGATGTCTCCTGTGGGGAGGGCTTCCGTGGGGATGTCTCCCGTGGGGAGGGCTTCCGTGGGGATGTCTCCCGTGGGGAGGGCTCCCGTGGGGATGTCTCCCGTGGGGAGGGCTTCCGTGGGGATGTCTCCCGTGGGGAGGGCTTCCGTGGGGATGTCTCCCGTGGGGAGGGCTTCCGTGGGGATGTCTCCCGTGGGGAGGGCTTCCGTGGGGATGTCTCCCGTGGGGAGGGCTTCCGTGGGGATGTCTCCCGTGGGGATGTCTCCCGTGGGGAGGGCTTCCGTGGGGATGTCTCCCGTGGGGAGGGCTCCCGTGGGGATGTCTCCTGTGGGGAGGGCTCCCGTGGGGATGTCTCCTGCGGGGAGGGCTCCCGTGGGGATGTCTCCTGTGGGGAGGGCTCCCGTGGGGATGTCTCCTGTGGGGATGGCTCCCGTGGGGATGTCTCCTGTGGGGAGGGCTCCTAGGGGGAGGGCTCCCGTGGGGATGTCTCCTGCGGGGATGGGTTTTGTGGGGAGGGATCCTGTGGGGATGTCTCCTATGGGGATGTCTCCTGTGGGGAGGGCTTCCGTGGGGATGTCTCCTGCGGGAATGGGTTTTGTGGGAAGGGATCCTGTGGGGATGTCTCCTATGGGGAAGGCTCCTGTGGTGCGGGCTCCTGTGGGGATGGCTCCTGTAGGGATGGCTCCTGTGGAGAGGGCTGCCGTGTGGATGTCTCCTGTGGGGAGGGCTCCCGTGGGGTTGTCTCCTGCGGGGATGGGTTTTGTGGGGAGGGATCCTGTGGGGATGTCTCCTATGGGGAGGGCTCCTCTGGGGATGTCTCCTGTAGGGATGGCTCCTGTGATGAGGCTTGGTGCTCCCGCAGGTGGAGGAGCTGCTGAGGGAGGTGGAGGAGCTGAGACAGGAGCTGAGGAGTAAGGAGGAGACCATCGCTCAGATGACCCGGCAGATGGTGAGTGTGGCCACTGGATTGGATTTGGTGGGGTGTGTGCAGTCTGGGTTAAGAATGGCTTGGACACAGCTCACCGCCTTCTCTGGTCTATTTGTGAATGACATTTTGTAAAGAAGGAGTCCTGGTTTCATAATCCCGGACGAGCTCCCGTGGGAGGGTAGATCTGTGTTTCAGGGCAGCGAGTGAGGCTTGGAAACTTTAGAAATGCACAAACAACAAAGAGGTTCTCAGGCGTTCAGAATGCAACAATTCGTAAAATGTAATTCTCATCTTAGCTGGTGGCTACTGTCCAGACGCCACTGTGCCTCTTTCTTACTGTAACACGTCCAACTTCAGGGGAGAAAAGAGCCTAAACAAGGCCTATTGTAAGTTGTCATTCTGCATGGTAGTCTCTTTCAGGGTTTGAAATGGATTGTGTCACATTTCAGCATAAACCAGAATCACAACCCGTGTTACTGTGCTGGTTTCCTTATCCTGTAATTTTATCAACTTAATTCACATTTATCAACAATTATAGGCAATATTTTATCTTCACATTTGTTGGCTTTTCGTTTTCAGTGATTATCAACATCTGAGCTGGGTTTTTGGAGTGAAAGTTTTTTATTGAAAGTCATATTGAAGGATAAATCTTTATTGAATCCTTGTAAAACTCACATGATTTATGCTTGGTTTCAAAATATTAAGTGTTAGTGAATCCTGAATCTTAATAATTTGCCTTTTGGCTCGAGGTTTGCTCTCTTTTGTGTGGTTTTCAGTGTTTTTTTTTTTTTACATGGAGAGGCAACAGTGATGTAAAGCAAGTTGTTACTACAAAGAAATTGACCACTGCTACCCTTTCATTCAACTGGGGAAAAAAGATTGAGAGGATTTTTCAGTGACTGAGATGGTTGCTCATGATTTTTTGCAGGAACATGCTATGCAGAAGAGCTGCTTCAGACATCTGCTTTTGAAAAAAAAATTTTTTATGTGAAGATCCATTTGAAAAGACCGTTTTAGAGTTTTGTGTTGTCCGGCTGGCATTAATGTAGTATGACTTAAGGCATGTGTCATGAAATGGCAGCGTAGCTCGAAAGCGGTCCCCTCCATGGTGATGCCCGCTGCTGGCGCGTTGTCAGTCTCACCAAAAGCGGCGAGCAGTGCACCTACACAGCCTCTTGACACTGGGTATCTCACTCCAGCTACCATTGTGAAGGCAGAGACAGTGTCATCTTATGGTTAAGCACAAATCTGAGGCTGCAGATGTGGCCAGACTCCCACAAGACACTTTGAAGCTCAAGCGCGCGACGAGAAATTTTTCATCGATGACCTCGGTCAGTCGGGAATAGTCAACCCAGACAAACGCGCGCGGTTTCCATCCTTGCTTACTGCTGCACAGGATGTTTTTCTCGTACCTGTTGTTGGCACCCTGCCTGCAGATCAACTTCAGCCTCTTCATCCAACTTGGCTGAGGTTTGCTCACCAGGCCATTTAGCGGTTGCGGTCTCCTTGGTAACAGGCTAAGAGTTATCTGCCGCCGATGTTGTCGAAATTGCAAGTGACTCATGACAGGAGTGAAAACAATTTTTAAGGCGACTTGTGTGTGTTCACGACCGTGGCCTTCGCAGAACCCGACGGGGTGGCATCCGTGTCATATTTACTTGAAATCCAGTGAGCAGAGACCCATCAAGCCGTTCTTCTGTTTTTTCTCTTCTCATGAGCTTTTTGGTTTGGCATGCCCGTGGTCACCTGGTGTTTCTCATTCCCTTATTGGACCCATGCCCCCCCCCCAAATAGCAGTTTTTTTGGAGTACAGCCTCTTGGTAACCTTCATCCATAGCGCTAGACTCGCTCTTTTAGACTGACCGCATCCTGTTTGAGTTTGACCTCTGTCCGTAAGACCATATGGAACTGCCTGACCCGATGCCATGTTCCCATAGAAAGGCACTCCCTATCCCCACCCCCTCCGTAGGTGTGTGTAGTGTTGTATGTGGGATCAGAGATGGATGGGGTGTAGCTCTCAGTTCCGCACATTACTCTGACTCCTGTGCTGTTTTTGAGGGTAAATGTGAGCTATTCATATCAAACCTGTGGACTGTGGTCAGTTTTTCTCTCTGTTATTTGCACATGGAATCTGCCCTCTCTCTCGGCCCCTCTTCGCTCTCTCGATCCTGCTCTGCCTCTGTCCGTCTCCCATTTAAGTCATCTCTCTTGGTTGATGACCAGATGAGATAAGCAGGAATGGTTGTGTCAATTTAAAAAATGGCATGGGGTAAATTTTCAATATACCACTTTGATGCATTTGAGCCCAGATGTTATACCTGCTCAGATTGTACAATTACTCCTCCCCCTCCCTTTTACAAATGAGCAAGAATAAAGAAGGAAAATTGCTGCAAATGTATTTTTTACTGAGTTGGGAAGTCTGGGCTCGCTCTACATAAAATGTTTCCAAAGCTTGGAGTTGAATTATAATCCTCTTCTTTCATGCCCGTACAGTACACATTTGTGAAAATGACAAATGTTAAATCACTAGCATTAAGTCCACTTTAAATTTCGGAAATGCTAAAAATGTAAAATTATTAATGATCAAATTATCTAAATAGTTGTCGTGAGTACCTCTTAAAATCAGGAATGCATGACAATCCTGCAATGCACCAAATTAATGTACATGTAAGAATATAGACATTCATTAACGGTGCCAGGTTAAACCGCGCTGAAGTGCCAAATTAAGCCGGAACGGTGCCAGGTTAAACCGCGCTGAAGTGCCAAATTAAGCCGACTTGACTTTGGTCCTGTGACTTGCCATAAAAGTAATTATTATCCCCACCATGAAGTGGAACAGGGGATATTGTATTGGGGTCTGTCTGTCCGTCCGTCGTTCGTCTGGGCCACAGTGGGGACGAGATGTCTCTGAAACCATTATACGTAGATGTGAGAAATTTTCTATGCTAAGCCACTCATCTGTGTTGAGTTTGAAAATTGATTTCGAGGCATATTTTTATTCCCCCCGGCATATAGTCATGTGTGCGGTTGTCCGTCCGTCTGAAAATTTAGTCTTGGGAGCATACCTTGAAAACTGTTCTATATTTTTTCACAAAACTTGGTGTGCACATTAATCATATTTTCATCATATCATGTTTAGCTATACAGGAATTCATGGTAAAAATATGGTATTGTTACAGAACTGGCCACATGCCCAAATAAGGATGTGAAAATAAGCAATTTTTAGAAAATTCCAAACTCAACCAAAATTCTAAAAATTGTTCTGGCTCTACTAATGTATTGATAAATATGGTTGTCCTCTAGATGTGGCCAAATATGTTAAAAACTACAGCTGAAAAAATGTCATTGCTTTATCCAGCATACCCTTTGAGTTATTAGAGCTCAAAGGAGGCAGTGATTTTTAACATTTTTTATTTTTGGCCATTTTTAGAGCCTTGTGAGAAGAAAAGGGTACAAGCCCCAGCAAAACTCATTGCATTTTCATAATCTGCAGAAGAAGGTTGCTCAAAACCATTGATTTCAAAGCTGTACATTGGAAACACTTGGAGATATTCAAGCTTGAAGTTGCACAGAGAGGCAAGGCTGGTGAAATGGAAAAAAAAATTAACCAAAATTTCCAGGGGCTGTCACTTCAAAACTGTTTGAGATACAGAGCTAAAATTTTGGGTTCCTGGTGGAGGAGTACCTGTGAATTTTTTGCAGAAGAAGAAGGGGTGACCTGGGAGCCACTGGTTGATTTGAGCTGGAATGATCCCCCCTGGTAATTTTCCCCCTGCTTTTCCCCTGGGTGTTATCTGAATGATAATTTGTCTGGCATAAATGAATGAAGTGGTGCGAATAATGTTTGTGAGCTCGGGTGGCATTTAGACGGAGCGTAAACACAGTAAATATACTGGCCCGGGGCTTCCTCATTACTCACAGCTTGCAATGACCCATCTCCTCCTCTCACTGCGCCTGTAACCCAGAAAGGACAATGAAGAAAAAGATGAGCAGCTAATTCTCCCGTTCTCCCTTTCTCCACCTCTCACGTCCGCCTTTCTTATTTTACCCTCTATCCCCCCCCCCCCCCACAGTGAGCTCTCAGATCAAGTATGGCAGGGCTCGCCTGCGGTGTGCGCTATGAGTGGCCTCTGTAGGTTTGCACTTTTCACAGTGAGGCTTCCAACCCCTGTTTCTCGCTGTGTTTCCTTGTACCGGCCGGCTGAGGATGGCAAAGCATCCTGGGAAATCTCTGTGGTGCCATGCCTGTCGGGGAGGGGGGAGGGGGGGGGGGTTCTCGGCCCCCGGTTGTCTGCGCCCGTTTAACACGGAGCGTGAGGACTGCGGCGGGCTCCGCTTGTTTTGCCATCTCCGGCTTGTGTTTTCTCGGCGGAATGAAAGGGTCTGGTTAGAGGCGCTCGCCGAATGGGGCCGGCAGTCGCTAAAAGCAGAGCACGCAGGGTGTCATTATCCTGCTGTGTCGAGAGAGGGAGAGGAGGAGAGGGGGCGAGAGAGAGAGGGAGAGGAAGAGAGGGCGATGGAGAGGGTGAGACCACTGCGTGGGCTGCGCTTGATTGCGTCTCACAGTCTGCCGTCTCGTTACGCATTCGCACTTCCTTTCATCTCTAGTGTACAGCCGGCTCTGGGAATAATGGCGCCTCAGTGTCGCTCAGCAGCCCTAATTGGGAGGCTAATGGTGAGGCTGGTTCATCCCAGTCTGTGTCTGGTCCCCTTTCACAGCACTGAGCCGAAGTCCCAATGACAATTAAACCAGATGCTAACACTCACACACAGGTGAACGCGCACACACACACATATGCACAGCTAGTCTAAATGTGTACTCGACGCACACACTCCTGCGCGTGCACAAGTACATATGTTCACGATGGCGGAGGAATCCATTCTCTTTTGGCTCTACTCTCTAATCCTGTCCCCCTGCTCCCACACAGACCTCATGCTGTTTGTTCTTATCCCACAGGCTTCGCTTTCCGCACCCACTGCCTGTTGTCAGTGCCAGCACAGAAGGCCAGAGTCCAGAGGAGAGGGACGGACCAATCACGACAAGGCCACGCAGACCCCCTGGAGAGCGCATGGCGTGAGTTTGACTTCCTACAGTTTTTTTTGCCACCCCTCACCCAATCCATGATGCATCTTTAGCACTCAGCCTAGCCTATGATTGGCAGCACTTTACAGTGAGGCTATTGGCCGAGAGGGAGGTGCGTCACTGCATCAGGCAGCTGGGCGGGGAATGTGAGTGCCTACGTTCCAGTCCCGCTCGCAAGTCCCCCCCAATCAGTCACCTCCCACCTGGCCTCTAGCTCCACACTGCTTGTCCCATTACACTGGCCCCTAGTAATTAATGTCATTAATGGCGAAATCTCAGGATAGGGCGGGGGACGGCCATTTTGTTTTGGAAGCTGGTTAAGGGCGTATGTTGGCTGTGGAAGCTAGCTTTCCAGAGGTAATGACATGGAAATTGGCCTGACACGCTCCTGCGCCCTCCGCTAAGAGCAGCCCGGTGCCCAATGAGGACACAGTTCACTGATTAGATTTTATAAACCAGCTGTTGGTTCATATACTCCACTGTGATTGCACTGCCATTCAATTTCAGTTCCAGAGGAAAAAGATCAAGGTTCCGCCCTGCAAAAACGGCGAGCGTAGCTATTCTAGAGGCCGCTAAATTGCATAGTCAGAATTCGGGGGTGGGGGAGGGGGGTGGTGGTTGGGGAGAGGGAGGGGGGTGGATAATGACAGGAGGGGCGCTCTTTTATTCATTGCCAGCTTCCCTCTCGATTATGTACATCCACCCCCTCCTGTGTTCCTGTTTGATTTATGAAGGGGGTAATAGCTGGTGGTTTGAAGCTTTGGGAGGGCCGTGGGTGGGGGGGGGTCTGTGCTCTAAGGCTCAGATTTACAGCATTTACTGCGCACCTGAATGGGATAGCGAAGCCCTGTGCTACGCGGGCGGCCGCGTAGCCGCAGATAAGGCCGTGTCAAGCGGTAATGGCGCAGCAGAGCCCCGGGGCCCACGCCGAACCCGTCTTAATTGAATTCGTCCGTGCTCACTCACGCGGCAGATAAGGTGCAGTTAAATTAAAACGCTGCTCTTTCTCTTTTCTTTTTTTTTCTTCCGTCTTCCCTCCCCAGCCTGTCTTTTCTTTCCCTTTTCCCCTGCGAGAAACGGATGGCGTTTGAAGGGAAACGCGGCGTGATAGCTTTGACATTTCATTTTGCCCTGCCGCGCACAATTGGCTCTGAAAGGTTAGGGTGGAAATAGGAGTATCATTCTGCCTCTGTCTTAGATAAGGGGAGAGAGCAGAGCGCCCAGAGTAAACAAACAAGCACAGAGAGACAGCAGCTGCTGGAGATCCCCGCCCACCACCCTCCCGCCCCCCAGGACCCCACCCCCAGGGCCGACCCCTGCTTCAAAATAGTGGAGTTCAGCAGCCCTTCACCTATCGGTGGCTCCCCCACCTTCGGCCTGACTCTCGCCGTGGAGGTGGTGGCGGCTCGGCTGGATTGATAGTGCTCCGTCTGATCCAGACCTCTGGCTGCATGTAAACACGGCTATCCTGTTGTTTTTAGCTCCCCTGTCCACATGATGGCAAATTCAGGGCAGGTCAGGACCCATTCACAATCACGCTACAAAAGCTAGACTTGCAGCAATGGCTTTTCTCCCCTCTTCCGCTGGGGTTGCTGAATCACCTTATACCACTCTTCTTCCTGCTCCTTTGGTTTCTAGTTGGACCTTAATCACTGTGCGCAGATTTAGACGCCGGCGTCGGTTAATTCCAAAATTTAATTACCTCCGCCAAGGAGGTTATGTTTTAGGCAGCGTTTGTTTGTTTGTTAGTTTGTTTGTTAGTGAGTAAGGTAACTCAAAAAGTAATGCATAGATTTTGATGAAATTTGCCGAGAATGTGGATATTAAGTCAAGGAACAGGTGATTAAATTTTGGCTTGTCTAGGCCAAAGTACAGCTGAGATATACGCCGAAGTTCAAGATTTCAAGTCTTTCCAATGGGCCGGAGTTCCAATCGCCGTGTTTTTGGGTTTTGCTGCCCCCTGGCGGTGGTCTGCGCTCTGAGTGCTTTTCTAGTTCCTAAATAATTCTGTATTTGAACTTCCAAACGTCTTGCTTCACTATAATCATTTTCCACATTCTCTGTTACAAATACTGAATTATGAAGCCTAAATAGGCTCATGAATAACAGGAAAAATTGGAATTTATTTGCATTCTGCACGAAGGGGTTAAGGAAATTGGCAATCTGTTATCCGAGCACTGGGATTGCCTTCAGGCTTTCCACCCACCGTATACCCGAGAGGCATTCAGCAGCACCACACGATCAGTTAATTACAAGGAAGAGAAGGTAACCTGGGTTGGAGTTAGATTTGTGGGATGATTATGAAGATTCCTCTCGTAGCGTATGGTTGACAGCATCATAAATGATGTGCCGACTTCAGCCTTGTGTCGCTCCTTACTCCCCAGCCCTGGATCCACCCGCTGTCTCATTACTGGGGCCCTCTTTTCAAACGGGTCTCTGCTCCCAACACCCTGCAGGCAAACTGTGCAACGGAGTCTGCTCGCTCACGTGCTGCAGCAGCGAAACGTGTTACAAACTTGGCTCACCTCATGGTATTTAAGCAAGAGCTTGGTGCAACTTCATTTGCATTCTAACGGCCCTTCAGTCACCCTCTTGACATCTACAGTGTCATTTCACGTTATATAAGTAGTATTGCTGAATATCACTGGCCTAGTTATAAACATCTGTATGGTTGCACTGATCTTGTGGAGGATAGGACGGCACGTTAAGTCTGTCGTCAGTGGATAAAGAAGATGCAACCCTCTTTTGAAATGCTTTTAATGAGACATTGAGAATCAATTTTTCTGGTGAAAACCTATTTGTTATGGCACCCAATGTGCTACACCAGTAATATAACAAAATGTAGTATCATATACAGTAATGTAACCAACAGTAATGTAACCAACTGTAATGCTGTTTTCTCGTGGAATCAACTGTAAGGATTTCTATGGAGCTTGGCCATCTCCATTGTGTTTAGTCTGTAGCCAACTTTGGAAATTGGCATGTGGCCAGCTACAGTTTATAAGACTTTTGCCCCAGTCATGGCCACGTTGAACCTGATATCATTAATATCTCAATCCATAAGCCGCGGTTGCTCTGGGGGGAATTGGCTTCTGCGGACTGCCTGTAGAGCTAGCACTTTCCATGTAAATTGGCTCCGTAATAACGTTCTACTTGAACTCAAAGCAGTATGCCCACGGGGCATGCCCGTATGTCTGCATATTACAGATACAAATTACAGATGCACTGCAGATTCAGTCTCAAAAACAGATTTTTCAAAAACCTGGCGCACATGAAACGGGCTGCAGAAGGCACCACTGTGCCCCAAAAAAAAAAAAAAAAAAAACCTAAATAAAGTGCTCTGATGATTATCTGAGCCTCAAACGCTCGTCTGCACGTCATGTCTGTGCCCCGGGAAGCAATGATTATTCGTTAATTGACAGCAGCAGTTGCAGGGATGCAGGACTTTGCTAACTAAACTTAGGTGATGAATGAAGGTCGGCCTGCAACTGGACGAAGGTATGTTTATCCAGGGGAAATGGAGGATATGGGGAAAAGATGTTTGGGTGCTCGTAAAGAGAAATGACGGTAAAAATCGAAACTGAAATAACTTTCAAATATCTCAAGCCAAATCTGATGTCACTAGAGCTGGAAGCCGTCCATTGGGTCACTGCAGACAGATGGAACTACTCGCACGAATGCGTGCCTGAGCATATAGATTTCTAAATCAACCGCAAGAAAGGCAAATTCCAATTAAGCGCTGGGAAAGCTTCCGAGCACAAAACCGTTAGGTGTCTTAAATGCAATCAGGCAACGATTATAAATGAAGATCCCAACAGAGGCTGGCTGCAGGGACCGTTGGTATGTGCATTGACTTTGCTTTGCAGCGGTTTGTCCTGCACAGAAATGACCAACCTCTCACTTTGCCTTTCACCTAACTGAACTCTAGGCTTGTGCGTATGGCTGCGTGTCAGGGGTTGCTTGTTCAGCTAACATTCAGCACAGCATCAGAGATGGAGCGGGAAAAAGCAACCATAACGCGAATTAAGTCGGGGGAAAATTGCAGCAGCGATAACGATCCTGACTGTGACGGCTGCGGCAAGATGCACCGAGGCGAAATGGGTTCCAGTGAGACGAGTCACATTAGAGGGAGAGCGAGGCACTCTGGAAGTATTGCCAAGTGTAGAGCTTTGTGCTGATAACCTCTAAAGTGTCTAAACAGGAGTCGCACGTCCTGAAGACAGCCCAATCAAAGTGCCCGTCATCGTCCCAGAAACGTCGGGCAGAACAGTTAGAAGAGACCTTCCTTTCATTTGGCATGTTCCTCCCTGTAAATGAAGCCTTCGCAGGTGGCTGTGAAGTGGATGTGGGGGTGTAATTGGGAGACGAGGGGAGGGGACGTCAAAGTCGTTTTCCGCCCTGCATGGAATCGACAACGACGGGCCGCCGCACTGTGGGTGATGCCACAGGAAACAGCCTGCCATCTCCAGGGAATCCAGGCCCCCACAGCCCCAGTCCTTATCCCTCAGACCGCAGGCCTGCACAATTTTAAACTTTAACAAACAAAGAAAAAAGGCCCGGCTGGAGATCAGTCTCTCTGTCAGATGCTGCTGTAATCTGGATCCATCCTGGGTTGTTTTCTCTCAGACGGCCGTTGAGTGCCCAGCGCTCGCAAGCGAATCAACAAACCTTTTTCCAAAATTCAACATGGAAAAAAGATCTTATTTTTCTCCGCCACCTGGCTGGGAGTTGGGCAAGAGCTATTATGGCCCATGACATCATGTTGGCGTTGCAATACCTGTTCTCTTCTGCCCTCAGCATTCAGGTGCCATTATCTGCAGGCTCTGAATGCTACAAATCCCCTCGTGGGGCCTGTCTGTTTGCTCTTCAGACAGACTCAGAGGCTGAGTAAATGCTGAATTAAGCAGTTTCTTCAGCACTATCAGACGCAGTTTACACGTGTTAATTTCTCATCTGTTCCTTGAGAAGTGGTCTTCGGTATAAGTAGGAACATGCATGCTGGGATGTGATGACGAGTATGCGTGTGCATAGGCGTGGATTTGGGGGTGAATGGTAAGGATATGTCCCAACCTAATTTCAGACATAGCCAAAAATGTCCCAGCCAACATTGGATCAGGGGGAAAATGAAAGAAACATGGAATCGTTAATCTAACATGGTCATAGATGGTCCAATTTGAAGCATATATCTGGGCTACAGTCGCCTTGCAAACCTTTTTTATGGAAACAACACTACATGTAAAGATGCTCAATGGACAGGTTTGTGAGCTGGTTGGCTAACATGGCTATATATCCACTTATTTGGCTTCAGTGTCCACTCTACTAGAACCAGGCGGATTTCCTGAGTGCACCAAGATGATTTGTGGTAGTTCGTGAAGGTTATGGAAAGTAAACAAAATTCAAAAATTACTAGTAGTTATTTACGTTGAATTACCAATGGTATAATTGCAACGGAGTCCGTGAATGACTGTTATCTGTTGACAGATAAACCCTTGACTGTGGCAATATAACTGCTGTGGCAGTTAATATATAAACTGAATTAGTTAAAAAGCAGAATGCTGCACGATATGCAACCTGATATTCAGCTTTGTAGAGTTGCTTTTGTGATGAATGTTTATTTTAGTTCTTAGACAGTTCAGGTTTTGGTCAGCAAAAGACAAATGAATCTCAGTCATGGGAAGCAACATTTTTATGCTTTCAATCTATTAATGTTTAATAAACGTAAATATTTAGGGCTCTACATCTCATAATTGGCCTTTTTATCAAAATTGTTGGAGGATGAGCTGCATATTTTCTATTTATCCGCAAGTTTCACCAGAAGCCCATGGGCGCTGCCATGACAGAATACCTACTTCCGATGTCGGTTTTGTGTTTCCAATAGCGTTGATGCCAATGCGGTCATAAAAAAAGCACAAAATGGGAGAAAAAAGAAATCAGAGTGGAAGATGGGGAATGGCCAATGCTGCATGGCTAGCCGCAATCTATTAGCTATCTTACAAGGTGGCTAATGAACATTATTCTTGTCCTTTGGCGCGGGATTTCATTTTTCATGCCGCTGGTTTTGTTTCCAGCTAGACCATTTCGCCTACGCAAGACAGTTGGAAAAAGGATGTGAGTATCTAGCAAGCACCTGTTTTTGTCTGAAGTTCAGATGGATGCTGAATAGGAGATAGAAGATCTAAGCTAGGAGAATGCATGTACCAAATAAAAATTTGAGTTTTTTTGTGTGAAGCAGTGAAGTTGGGATTGTTTGAAAATGCCAAATAATGGCTGCTCTTTTTCTACTTCAAGTAAAAAACCGTAGTGTTAAAGCTTACGTGCAATGATGACGGATGTTTGGGCTACATAGAAACTGAGTCTGCATTTATAATGCTGATTTCTACAGCTGTTAATTGCGTGCCTGGCATTGGAAAATAAATAACATTAGATCACTTGCTTACTAGCTTGTTTTTGAGCTGTTGCTAGTTTGTAAACTACTGTCCAATGATTGTAACATTTGCTCATAATACAACATGACATCACGCAATTTAGGAACTTAGAAATTGGGACATGTATTTCAATCGTTCAATATTGTTAAGCTTCATAACAGTTCTTAATGTTAATAACAGCAGTGAACTTGCATTCAAAAATCAAATCAAAAGTATGCGGGAACAAAATGGAAAACAAGCGTGTGAAAATGGCATCCATGAATATTATGGAGACACTTTGCTTAGTATCATTAATAATAAAGAAACCCCTATTTGGTTCGTCTCTGTATAAGGAAAAGTCAGTATATGCACTCAGATTATTGCAAAAAAATAATTCTAGCTTGGTGCTATGCGTGCTCGCATTACATATAGTATGACCCTACCAACTCTAATATTAAACCTACGCCATTGGCCTGTGTGAGTGCTCATGGATGTGTCCTTTCGGTGGCTGGTAGGCTTTCAAAAATATGACATTTACTTTCCTTAAACCAGGCAAACATTACCTGGGGTGTGTGTTCAATGTGTTTCACACACACTTGATTTCTTTGTTCTTTCTCTGCACAGAATGCATTTTCAGGCATGTGTCATGTGTTTTCTCTTGTATGTTTAGACGCATGTCATGCAAGAGTTCTTAAATTTTGGTAAAATCACTGTTTTTGAGAAATTCGAGAGTAATTTTGAAAATGTAGGATTTTTTGGAAAAATTTCAGCAATGTTCATTCACAATATTTTTCACAACATTAGTATACCTTTGTTTTCATGTAATGGAACTATTTTAGGGGGTCTCTGACATTAGCTGTCTGTAATGAAACAGTTCAACTAGCAATGCTGATTGACATGGTTGACCTTGGCTAATTGTAACTGAATCATAGCTAGCTTAATCTACAGAAAAGCTTTGAGGAATCTGGTCAATCATCTTTGGATTTGATTTGTGCAGAGTGTTTCATTGATGGTCTCGGAGTTTAAAGTTTGAATGAATAGCCACGAGTCTCTAATTTGGTGCACTGATGACTCATCTGCCTTCTTTGGAAAAAATTGATTAGGTGTGCTCATTAACTTGCCACTTTAACATTTTTCACTTGGTCTACTGCTCGCATAAATACAGCACAAATGTACTAATTAACTTGCTGTTAAATTTTCATTAGTTCCACTGCTCACTTGTTTTATTGAAGTTTATTAAGCATTGCAGAGATTTTTGGGATTGGTTTGGAGGGGGCTCTTTATTTCACAGTGTACCATGCCCAGAAATCTCCCACGAAACCCTCAGCATGCATTCCTACTAGTTCAGGTGACTGTAAAAGTTCAATAAATGAAAAACAATTTTACTCTCTGAGGCCGAAAATGTCCCAAATTTTGGAAAATTACCTCAATTTACCCATAAAATTCTCGCCCTTTTCAACCCTGTGTCTCATCTTGTCTGTTCCTCTGTTTTCTCTGCACTAACTCGACAAGTATGGCTGCAGCCGAGTTGCGGGGTGTGCGTTGGGACGCATTTTACACTGACTCGGTTCCTCTCTGTTCTTGCTGCAATAACCGGACAGGTGTGGGTCCAGTGGAGGTGTGGGGTGTGTGTCGGGGCATGTGTCACGCCGACTCTCTTCCTCTCTGTTCTCTCTGCACAGGGTGTGCTTCCTGCTTCTTCCCTCTCTCCCTGCCAGGGCATTCCCAGGGCAAAGACGCCCCGCCACGGACAGAGTGAGTCGCTGCCACCTGTTGCTCACTCCCGTCTCCGCCTGAGCTGCTTTCTCCCCCGTTCCTCTCGCCGTCCACCCCCCGTCTCTCTCAATACCAGTTCCCTTCTCTTGACTGCCGGCGCTCTGCCGACTCGGGGCTTGTCAGCAACTAAGCCTTTTTTTTTAGCGCCGTCTGCAGCAAGGAAATGAATCCGGATTTCATTGATTTCTCTCCCCCCCACTGTTTCTGCTCAATCAAGACAACACATATTTTTTTATCCGTGGTTGGATGACTGTTTTTTACATTTAACCATTTGAAAAAAAAAAAAACAAAGCATTCGGAAATGTTTGCCACTTTAGCTTGATTAGTAAAGGGTGTCGTTAAGCTGGGGCCTGAGCAATGCATCATGGTCCACGGCCTATTGCGAGCCAGAAATAGCGCCTCAAATGACAAGCAACGCAGACGGCAGATGGAGTGTCATTTGAGGTTTTGGAGAATGGTATCAAAAACAGCTGCTGGTTTGGTGAACGATAGCTGTAATTACCATAGTGCTGCATTTCCGTCAGAGAAAAAAAGGAGCACGGGCCTGCCGTTTTTTGCCAGAAGAATCTTTTCTGCTACCTGAGAGAAATTCTGACCTTCTGAACTTGGCTGAGCCACCTTGGTCTCACTACCCAGTTTGCTGCCCCCGGTCCTTGGTGTTGCCCCTCAAGACCCCCTCCTCCTGCTCCAGAAAGCCACCTTCACCTTTGCCTCCGAGCAGCACTCAATCACCCTACACCAAGGTACCAAACTGGACCAGGCATTTTATGTCCTCCTCCCCCACACTGAATAACACTGCACTCAAGTTGTAAGTTCAGGCACCTGCCCTGTGTTCACACGATGTGCGATACTGTGGATGGTTCACGGAAGTGCACTAAGCTTGGAGAGGGGCAAGAGCTTTCTGTGGCACTTTGCTGGGGGTATCGTGCAGCCACTCAAAAATGTACATTTACTGTACATTAATTGTGAATGCCATGACACGTAAATGTAATGGTAAATATTTGTCCTTGTCAGGTATGGCCGTGTTCTGTAGAAATTTATACAACTCAAGCTATCACTGTGTCTCTCTCCCTCGAAGTAGATCTTAACACTAATGTTGTGATAATTAGCTACGAAATGGTAAGCAGGCTAATGTTACAGACAAGCACTGCATGAAATTCACCGCCAATTTATTAATCAACAAGTCCTGATTGTGGTCACTGACCAGAAACTACCCGCTAAGTGTCATTTTTGGCACTTGAAACATTTTTAACTTTGCTGCGCTCAATCATATTTAACGGCTCTTTCTTCATATCTTAATACTCCTGGTTGGCTGTTGATGGGTGATTGCAAGGAAAGTCGAACTGTGGGCAACTTTAACTGGCCAAATTTCATTGGTCAATTGTCCGTCCCCCAATTGCGGGCCGTCATAGAGAATGAGTGGATTTCATGCACCTGAGTGACAATATTGCTCATACTGTGAATGCAGACGTATGTCTTACTTTACTGAAGCCTTAAAGCAGCTGTGTCATGATTACTGTGCATGCTCTCAGTTTTGAATAAAGTAACTGCAAATCAACAACTATAAGTTATTTTTCTTCTTCTATGATTACCTGCAATTGTAACCAGCTTCCATTTCCATTTATCAGTGGAAAAAATCTCACAATTGAACAAAAATTTTAGGTTCTGGACTTTTCCTAGAAGAAAAAAATATGAAAGAAACTTTATTTTGAAAGTTCAAATGGCACTAATAGCTAGTTTTTTAAGATTTACACCACTCTCAATTACTGCAAATGAAGGTTAAACTAAAAGTTTCTGCCAAAAGTGACACACATACTTGGTTTTTCCAGATCACGGGAGATTTTTTGTATCACTAGGCTCAAGCTTTAAATAGCACTTTAAATCATGGAATTTCCGTAGACAGGTTCTTTGTATAAAAAGCATAATGCCAGAGTTCCTAAAATATGTAAATACAATGGAACATGAGGACGATTGGCAAGGATGCAGTCAGATTATGAATTGCAGTCATGGAGATTCACTTCTTGGGATGTGCATTCTGAGTGTTATGGCCCCAATTTGTTATTACATTTATAACACAACAGCAACAGCAAGGGACGACAAACACAGTTTCAACAACTAAAACACATTTAATTTTTAACAAAGACAAAGACTAACAACAACCTACAACTAAAGACCAAGATTGATAAATAAGAAAAAAAACAGAAATAATTACAGTCCCTTCTTGGTGGGGTGGCTTGGTGATGTCCTGGATGAAGAAAATGCTCAAACACAGGCAAAGAAATCCACAAAAGAAACTACACAGGTCTTGAACAGAAATGACAGGTCTGGTCACACGTATCCTTCTTCTTGCAATTTCTCCTACTACTTTACTGTCTCAATTCTTTTCCTTATATACTCTTTTGCAGACCCCACCCACATTTAGACCTCTTTTTTTTAATTTTCTGAGACTTGCCCCAGACATGTCTGGAAACATGTCTAAACATGACTCCAGTCTGAGCTTAACAAAAAAAAGGTAAATACTGCCATCTAGTGGCCTATATTCACATTACACCTCCATTCCAAAAGGGAAAAATTTTGACTCACAAAGGCAAAATTTTTCTTTTCAATACAAAATGGTTAAGTGAACACTTGTCTATATATACATATCATACAATATTCAAACACATGATATATATATACACATTCAAACACGGGATAAGCAATCAGCAATTACATTGTCTGTACCCTTCACATGCTTAATTTCCAAATCAAACTCCTGTAAAATCAAACTCCAATTCAACAATCTCCGATTCTTGTTTTTCATCTTACTCAAAAACATTAACGGATTGTGGTCAGTGTACACAATCATTGGCTTTTGTCCAGTACAAACATAAACCTCAAAGTGTTGTAAAGAAAGGACCAGAGCCAACAGTTCCTTCTCTATTGTGGAATAGTTCCTTTGGTGGCGATTGAACTTCCTGGAGAAGTATGCCACGGGATGCTCAATGTCATCAGAGTCACTTCTCTGTAGGACCACAGATCCACAAGCTTGGTCGCTAGCATCGACCGCGATGGAGAACGGTTTGTTGAAGTCAGGAGATTTGAGCACGGGGAAGTGACACAGCAGAGACTTCAGGTGATCGAAGGCTCTCTGGCATGCATCATCCCAGGTGAACTTTACGCCTTTCTTCAGTTGGTTAGTTAGACTGAGAGCAATCTCAGCAAAGTTCTTGCAGAACTTGCGGTAGTACCCGATCATTCCAAGGAAGCGGCGCAAAGCTTTTTTTGTTGTCAGGAACTGGAAAGTCCATGATGGCTTGGACTTTAGCATTTATGGGTGCCACCTTACCCTGGCCTATGACGTAGCCAAGATAGGTGACAGTAGCACAACCAAAGTCATTCTTGTTCAGGTTAACAGTCAGGTTAGCCTGGGTCAGGCGCTGGAACAACGTCTCTACATCTTTTAGATGTTCTTCCCAGGAGTCACTCCATGTGATCAGGTCATCGATGTATGCACCCGTGTGTGGCAATCCGGCGATTGTAGACTGTATCATCCTTTGGAACGTGGCTGGGGCATTTTTCATGCCAAAGGGTAGGACTTCATACTGGTACAATACAGA
Organism: Gymnothorax reevesii; assembly: GCA_029721435.1. Classification (NCBI taxonomy): domain Eukaryota; kingdom Metazoa; phylum Chordata; class Actinopteri; order Anguilliformes; family Muraenidae; genus Gymnothorax; species Gymnothorax reevesii. Next base: position 78,091,663 of record CM056582.1, on the reverse strand, counting down.
TGGTGTGGCAAAAGCAGAGATGCTCTTGGCCCTCTCAGTTAAAGGCACACACCAATAACCCTTCAATAAATCAATCTTGGTCAGAAACTTTGCTTGCCCTACACTATCAATACAATCATCAATCCTAGGTATTGGAAACACATCAGTTCTAGTTACAGCATTGACTTTGCGATAATCTGTACAGAATCTAGTACTTCCATCAGGTTTTGGAACTAGCACACAGGGTGAACTCCAATCGGAGTTGGAGGGTCTGATAATATCATGTTTTAACATGAACTCAACCTCTTTCTCAGCAATCTTTTTCTTTTCAGGATTCATCCGGTATGGATGCTGTTTTATTGGTTTGGCATCACCAACATCTACATCATGAGAGGCTATAGTAACTCTCTTTGGAACATCAGGAAACAAATCCTCATATTTCTTGATCAACCTTTCAAACTGATCTCTCTGTGAGGGTTCTAAGTGCTGGAGTTTTACATCAAGATTTTTCAACACTTCAGTGTTTGACAATTTACATGAAAGAACTTCAGCTTTAATTCTTGGTTCATCATCTTGAAACTCCCCCTCATCTTCACACGTTTCGACCATTGGAGAATCTGAAGTGACAGCTGCAACCCTAGCATTTCTGTCATGATAAGGCTTTAGCATGTTAATATGACACAATTGTTTTGGTTTTCTCCTATCCGGAGTCTTCACAATGTAATTGAGATCATTGAGTTTTGTCAGAATTTCATATGGACCATGAAATCTAGCCTGCAATGGATTGGACTGCAAGGGAAACAACACAAGGACCTTGTCTCCTGGTTTAAACTCACGGCTTCTAGCCTTATGATCATACCAAGTTTTCATTTTTCCCTGACTTGATTTCAAGTTCTCTTTGGCAAGGTCACAAGCTGCACGCAATCTTTCCTTGAACTTGCCAACATAGTCTAACAGACTGATATGCGGCTCTTTCTCTTGCCATTGTTCACTCAATAATAGCAAAGGTCCTCTCACTTCATGACCAAACACTAGCTCAAATGGACTGAATCCAGTAGACTCCTGCACTGCTTCTCTAGCTGCAAACAACAGCAAATGAACCCCTTCATCCCAGTCTTTCTCATGGTCATAACAATAAGTCCTCATCATTGTCTTGAGAGTGGAATGAAACCGCTCTAAGGCACCCTGACTTTCTGGATGATAGGCACTAGAAAGAATCTGCTTTGCACCTAGTTCATACACAACCTGCTGAAACAATCCTGAAGTGAAATTGCTACCCTGGTCTGACTGAATTTCCCTGGGAAGGCCAAACAACGTGAAGAACTTTATCAAAGCCTTCGAGATTGCAGCTGCCTTGATGTTACGTAGAGGTATGGCTTCAGGGAATCTGGTAGATGCACACATGATTGTCAACAAGTACTGATTTCCAGATCTAGTCTTGGGTAATGGACCAACGCAATCAACAATGACCCTAGAGAATGGCTCCCCAAATGCTGGGATAGGCTGCAATGGAGCTACAGGTGGGTCTAACTGGTGTTTTCCAACTACCTGACAAGTGTGACAGGTTTTGCAAAAGTTGGAAACGTCTTTCCGAAGCCCAGGCCAAAAGAAGTGTTTCATGATCTTATCAACAGTCTTGTTAACACCAAGATGACCTCCTAAAGGTAAACTATGAGCCATTGTTAAGATCTCATTCCTATAGACCTTCGGAACAACAATTTGCCTGACCACTGCCCAATCTGCATTGGCAGGGATATCAGGAGGGCGCCACTTCCGCATCAACACACCATCCTTGAGATAATACCCAACTGGAACTGCATCTATTTCTTTTTCAGGAAGGGCTCTCCTCTTTAGTACACCAATTTCAGGATCATTAGTTTGCTCCTCAATCAACCGCTTTCTGGACAGAGACAAGTCTCCAGACACATCAGAATCACCAGACCCATCCGGCTGGCTGAATAGAGAACTGATAAAAGTATCTGATAAGTCCTCAAACGGAGAAACCATAGTAGGCCAATCAGAGTCATGAGGCGGACCACCTGAGTCCTGACTATTTAATGTACTGGACGGCACCACAACATCATCTTCTTTAGCCTTCTTGGCCATAGCACGAGTCACTGCGCAAGAAGGATACAGAGATGGGTCCTCATCCCCATCTTCAGTGCTCGGCTGTGAAGTAAGATGTACAGGGGGAACTACTTTGCCCCCAGCCAGGTCATTGCCTAGCAACAGAGAAACACCCTTTATAGGTAGACTTGACATAAGTCCCACCTTTACCTGTCCTGTAACTAAATCTGACTTCAAGAATATAGAGCGCAGGGGTACTGATACAGTCCTCCCTTCAATACCTTGTACAAGTATGAAATCCCCTGAAGCGGTCTCATCACGTAACTCCAAGGAGTCCATCAACAAAAGTGACTGAGAAGCTCCGGTATCCCTTAGGATATATATGGGGACAGGAGTAGTATGCTCATTCAGAGCCACAAATCCCTCTGACACAAATGGAAGAAATTCCTCCCTCACAAAGTCAGCTGTATTAGGCTTTTTAGCCCCACAAGAAGCAGGCAATTTAGCAGATTGGTTATCTACTACAGGGGTTTCTAACCTTGTTTTCACAAAGGCATTTGGTTTGGTATCCTTTTCTTTTTCTTTCTTAGCTTTCAGGAACCAACAGTTAGTTGTAACATGACCAGATTTCTTGCAATAACTGCAAACTAGACCACTTCTGTCACTGTCAGCTTTCACACTTTGATCAGACCTGTTACTGGATTTCTGAGCACCATCACCAGATTTGTCTTTGTCTTTGGGTGAGGAATCTTGGGTATCACCGTAACCCTTTTTCTGAAATTGGGACCATTTATTGTTACTGCTAGACTGAAATTTGGACTTATGAGTGAGAACATATTCATCTGCAAATTTGGCAGCTGATTGCAAGTTCAGTGCTTGCTTCTCATTAAGGTAGGTCTTAACATCATCCTTAACACAGTTCTTGAATTCTTCAACTAACACCATATCTTTTAGTGAGTTGAAATCATCCTTGACCTCCATAGAAGTACACCAGCGCTCAAAGCAAACCTGCTTTTCATTAGCAAATTCAACATAAGTCTGATTTTCAGATTTCTTCAGACCTCTGAATTTCTGTCGGTAAGCCTCTGGAACCAACTCATAAGCTCTCATAATAACCTTTTTGACAACCTCATAATCAGAGGAATCATCTGCAGACAAAGCCGAATAGGCTTGTTGAGCTTTACCCTTGAGGACAGTTTGCAACATCAGAGGCCAGTGTTCCTTTGGCCACTGGCAACTCTTTGCTACCTTTTCAAAACACTGGAAATAGTTGTCTACGTCCTTTTCAGAAAATGGAGGCACCAGTTTTACCTCCTGACTGGCACAAAATTTATTTTTAGTTTCAATTTTAATTTTTAGTTTCTCCATTTGGAGTCTTTCTTCTCTATCCAACTTCTCTAATTCAAAATCTCTCTGTCTTTCAAATTTTTCTAACTCAAATTCTCTTTGTTTTTCTTCTCTTGCTAATTTTTCTAACTCAAACTGCCTTTGTTTTTCTTTTTCTTCCCTCTCAAATTCTCTTTGTTTTTCTTTTTCCTCCCTTTCAATCTCCAGCATTTTTAATTTAAGTTCCATTTCTATATTTGGATTTTCCACTGGAAACTGTTCCAGATCTCCTGGTGCAAACACATTTTCATCAATGTAATATTCAACTATCTCTCTAGCCAGTCTTGCTTTTCGCATGGCTGGTTTTACCTCTGTCAACTCCAACTGTCTGCAAATTTCTAGCAGTTCTGTCTTTTTAAAAGACTTCAAAACCCCTACGGTTGGTGATGCCAAGAAATCATCCATTGCTGTTGTCAATATATATCTAGGAAAATTCACAAAAACAATTTCACAATTTGGAATGTTAGATTTTCAATAAATTACTCACACAATGGTCTATCCCGGACCTTGAGCCCCCAATTTGTTATGGCCCCTTTTTTGTTATTACATTTATAACACAACAGCAACAGCAAGGGACGACAAACACAGTTTCAACAACTAAAACACATTTAATTTTTAACAAAGACAAAGACTAATAACAACCTACAACTAAAGACCAAGATTGATAAATAAGAAAAAAAACAGAAATAATTACAGTCCCTTCTTGGTGGGGTGGCTTGGTGATGTCCTGGATGAAGAAAATGCTCAAACACAGGCAAAGAAATCCACAAAAGAAACTACACAGGTCTTGAACAGAAATGACAGGTCTGGTCACACGTATCCTTCTTCTTGCAATTTCTCCTACTACTTTACTGTCTCAATTCTTTTCCTTATATACTCTTTTGCAGACCCCACCCACATTTAGACCTCTTTTTTTTAATTTTCTGAGACTTGCCCCAGACATGTCTGGAAACATGTCTAAACATGACTCCAGTCTGAGCTTAACAAAAAAAGGTAAATACTGCCATCTAGTGGCCTATATTCACATTACATGAGCATGTACAGTAATCGTGCCACATAGCTCCTTTAAGCATGTGCAAAAACTGTTACCATGTCCAAAACTAAGAATACAACATATGATTGGTGCACCAGCAAATACCTTGTCTAATGATAATCAGTGTTCCTGATCTTGTGTGGAATAAAATGTTTCTTGGCATGTTGGAGGTATTTGAAAATTCTGCCCATAATTGGCTCAAACAGCATGTACAGAAAAGCTGAAAGAATCTGGCCAGAATAAAGCTGCTGTAACTGGTTTAGTCCTTTTAGCTAGCTTCCTGCGCCTCACCAAAGTAAGCAATCCCCACCCCATGAACGCGCATGGGTGTCTGACAGAGGCAGAGATGGAGAGCAGCAACCACAGCAGCAATATATATAAACAAACACTCTCAGTGATTTTCGTGTGAAAGCCACACTGAAAACATGGACCAACGACACATTATATCCATACCGAAACTTTGGTATGAATGGCTTCTTGAAAGGATTAGCTAAAGCTAGCTAGTGTCCTGTAGCCATACCAACAGGTAATGGCATGATGGCATCCCTGAATATGGTGAGGAGATTGTTAATACAGAAAAATAAAATCTCTGTCATCGAAACAAAAACACTTCTCTGCTAACCCTTTTAAAACACATTTAATTTTTTTTTCCTCAATAATTACATGCTATTGCCATCATAGTTAGACAAAAGCTTCCCTTTGTCAGAACAAATAACAATAGCTACCAAGTTTTGCTGCTGTTGTTAGACAGCTAATCAAGCTGTAGCCGGCGAAAAATGACGACTGAACATTTATAAACTGCCATTAGCAGGATTAAAAACCACCAACAGCCATGCTTGGCGGTAATGCATGCTTGATAAGATAATACGATGCGTCTTCAAACCTTCAATCAAATTTTAATCACCTCGTAGGCTATGACATATCTGTTCTAGAGCAAAGCGTGATGGCGAGGCCCCACTTCAATTCCATAATACAATGCGTGTACGTCATCAGGCATTGGGCTAATTGTGTAACAGTTACGCCAACTCCTGTCGCACTGTGATCGGTAGCTTCATTTGCTCCGCTATTGAACCAGCTCTCTGCGTGTTCACAGGCTCAGAGGACCGCCTCTTTGTGGCGCTTTGTCACCTAATTGAATAGAGCCAGCAAGTGACTCCAGGATTTTATATGCTGCTCTGATGTCTATGAAAGTGACTGAGAAACCTGTGTCACGGGCCAGACACTCTAAATCAATTATCTCTGTCGGAATGTGGAGCAATTTAACGTTTGTTTTAATAAAAATATATCACTTACAACAACTTTAAGTTATAGCTAAGGAAGAAATGGACTTGGAATCCAACTTTCTGGTACGTGTTTAATGCACGTAGAGAAAAGAGAAATCTTTGTTCCTCCCGCAATCTTACCATAATGAAAAGCAGTTAGTATCATGAATATGCAGCAAATTGAGAGTGTTAGTTCAGCGGTTAAGTTTTTGTTTTGCTGTGAGCTTACGCTGGGTGGTGTTTACTGCCATGTTTTTCCTGCTCAGTCCAATATCAGCGACTGAGAACTACCCGTTAGCGTCCTGGTTTGATTTCCCACCACTTCAATTACGCTGCATATCTGCTTGAGTTCTCGCTGGACAGTGAGTAATTGAAAGTGAACAACTTGCTATTGGGCAGCTCTATCTCGCAGGCGACTGTCGCAGATATTCGATTTAATTAGATTTTCCTCTGCTGCAGATTCATGTCGTCCCATTCCTAAATTTACTTAAGCATGAATGATTTATTTATTTATTGTTAGTTAGTTAGAGAAGGTCTTTTTCTGTCCCATTGTCACGTTTGGCGTTATCAGGGACAGAAAAATGCAACCCGGTGGCGTGACGCATGCACTGTCCCGTTAAATTGAAATGCCTCCAAAATTAGAGGCTCAGTGACTTTCGGGTGGACATGCAGGAATTGCAGAAATGGCGCCAATGTAGAAATCGTCTATGAAGTGCATTGGCACAAGCCTTTATAATTACGATGCACTTTGTTCTTTTACTGGGCAGCCTGCTTGCACGAGGCTGCAATGACGGGACATGCTATCCAGCTTTCCTTTGGAAGATCCGGGATGAAACTAAATTCAAACAAATTCAGACAGATGCGACTCCCTGTATATGCGGCCGTGCAAACATCATTACTATGCATTGGAAACTAAGCCTGGCGGAATAGGAATTGCTGGAATATTTCCTGGCCTTGTTACACTTTTACTGAGGCTTTTATTTTGGATCCTGTCGCTACTGAAGGGCACTCAGACATTTTAATGCTCGTCACAGGTGCTGAAGCCACACTCGCACAGTATGTCATTCAAGGTTGTGAAATTGAAAGTCCTTTTCCTTCTTGACCAATATGAGTGCCAGTGGAAACTGACCTGTAGGGGGCAGCAGTTACTGCCGGAGGACTGTGGAGAAGCCTATTCTGTTTGGGAATTCAAGATGGGTGTTCATGGGGCCAGAATTCAGTTTAGGTCTGCTCTGTTAATGCTTTCAGTTGGGCATGTCTGGTGTCAAGTTTTTGCAGACAAGCTTTCGGATCCAATTTTCCAATCGTACTGCTTGCTTACAGTGTTTACGTGCACCTGCTAACTACTAGGGAGAAAACCGATCGCTGATTCCGGCCGCATGGTTGTGCATAGTATGTGAATGTTGTGTGCCTGTGTTGGACTGTTTTTGAGCGTGTGTGTGTTTTTTGGCACAGTTGTTTATGTCTTTGTGCATTTGTCTGTTGAGAGTGTGTGCGTGTTTGCGGAAGTGCATGAGTATATCTGCGTGCGCGCATGCCCGTGTTACATGTATGCATGTTTTAAGATGGCCGTTTGGCTGAATGTCCTCTTGGTTAGAGGGTCAGTGCTAACTGCGAGACTCACTGCCTCTCTGTGACGAAATTTTCTTGTCTTTTTCCCTCTGCCTCTCCCATAATGCCTTGGTCAAGGAGTGGAACAACTAGTGCATTACTTCAGTGATAAAGCGTGGTACAGTACTGTTTCAGCTTTCTGTTACCCCCACCTGCATGCTTTTTGGGAAGCCCCCCCTGCATGACCTGGCTCAGGGCCGGGGTGTCTAGAGACTCTGTGGTCCAGCAGAGCCTCTCTCTGTCTGACGGACGTCTGCTGGTGTTTACTGTAACACTGTTCTAGTGAGTGCTTCCTGCTCTGTGTTTATGCTTTTACAAGGTGCTCTCTCTCCAGTGCACGTCCCTCTCCCTCTCTCCTCCGCTCTCTCCTGTCTGCTCTCGTTCTCCCCCTCTCTCTTCTTTCTGCGGTCTGTCTCTTCCCCTCTCCTCTCTGCTCTCTCGCGCTCCCCCTTTTCTGTCTACTCTCTCTCGCTCTCCCTCTCTCCCCCATGTTTTCTGTTCCAATCCGTAGCTGCTACATTGCTATACCGGTGCTGTCAATCTCAGTCCCCCCCCCCCCCCCCTCCTCCCACACTCCCTTTTTCACTCGCATCCATCCATCTCTGCCTGTTTTTCTCCGTCTTGCTCTCCAGTGTATCCTTCCTTTTACTCTCACCAGGTCCCTTCACTCCCTCTATCTCTGCCCTCTCTCTGCCTCACCTTTCCTTTATCTCCCTCTGCTCTCGCTTTCTAATTAAAATTCAAATATGGGAATTCAGCCTCTCTCTGTCTCTCCTTTGTTAATGGAATGAAACTCAAACGGCTGCGCTGCATGTGTTTGTTTGTCTCAGTCCTTCCTGTCAGGATTCTCCGCCGTGTTTGTTAGAGCCGCTCTGTGCCTGTGCCTGCGCTGGAAGAGCTGCAGCGCAACACGACGAGCGCACGCCGACATCAAACGCATGCCGACTGCCCCCCGCCATATGCGGGGCCAGCAATTATAGCATGAAAAGCTCTCTAAATGGTTTTACCAGAATATTGTGTTCAGACTGCTTTCTTCTCTCCACGTGAATAACTATCCCAAATTACGGGCCACACTAAAGCGGTTCCGCAGGCCTCCATAAACCCTGGCTGAGTAATCGGCGCCAAAGACGAGCTCCATGTAGAAATTTCCAGAACGCAGCGGAAAATTGCACAACATCTAACAAGGAGCCACCCGCTCATTTCTGCTCCTCGCTCGCTGGTGTATTTTTGAAATGCTGAGCGCCGCACTGTAATACAATCAATTAGCTCTTTGGAGGACGGCCAACTCAGGCGGGTTCATGCCCGCCTTAACAACAATGCGCCCTCCGCATTGAAATTCGGGCCGCGGCGTTCGCGGGTTTCGGCAGCTCCGGCTCCGCCGGCGCTCCGAGCTTCGCGCTTCCTGTCTGCGCGCCCAGCCCTCCCCTGGGACAGGATACAGTTCACATATTAATGATTCCGTTTCAGCAGATCGGAGCGTTCGTCTTTCTCGCCTGTCCATGCTTGACTGAGATTAAATTGTCTTCACCCACATCCCCTTCACCTCCGTTATTGTCGTAATCATTATTAAAAACACCGAATGCTTGTTCGAGGCGCTGGCAGATAACCATCATCGTTATTCGAATGCGTTTTCGGTCAATTTGTGCCGACAGAATAAAAAGAGGTTTAAAAAAAAAAAAAAATTGGTGGGCAGCACCTGGGGCATGAGGTGTGTCAGAGGGGGGGCAGGGGAGAGGAGTGGTGGTGGGGGGAGGGGGATTGTGGGAGTCTGGCAGCAGGCAGATGTCGTGTTTTCATTTGGGATGGCAGGGGCGGAGCTGTCAGAGGAGGGGCAGGGCAAAAGCTGTAGGAGGGCGGCGACCCATTTGGCGACCCGGGGTTGAGCTCCATCGCCACGCAAGGTGACTTCCTCTCCAAGACGCCAGCTGGCTTTCACGGGCGCCGCGGAGCGCCGTCACCTTTCGTCAGCCGGAGCTACCTGATGCCGGCGCGCCCCTGTTAGCTATTCATGAGGCTGCGCATGAGGGCTGGTGCTTCGTCCTGAGCCCCTTCCCTCGCTTCGCACTCCAAAAGTTTGCCGGCGAGGAACGAGGACACTTGTCTGGTCCGCCTATCCTGCCCCTTGACCCCTCCCCATCACCACCACCACCACCACTGTACTCAACCTTGAGCCGGCTCTGAGCTCTCCATTCTGACTACGTGCCAAAGAGTAGAGCAGATTTTTAAGAGCGGGCGCCAGACATGTGGGGTCAGCCAAAGCAGGACCTGCTCATCCCGATCGATGAGGAGCGTTCGCCGAGCCGCCCTGATCTCCAGTCAGTGCGGCGGGAGGGAAACTGCTGAGAGAAGGATGGAGGCAGGTGCCGCAGTGGTGCCTGGTCACCTGCAGGTGGTGCTGTGGGACAGTGAATCCTCCCCACCGCTGGGATTGCTGCAGTTATGGGTCCGGTGGCTGCCAGATCTGCTCTACGATGTTAGACCTCACTGCCAAGTGCTTGGCAGATGCCTTTATGAGCACATTTGTTTGTCATGGACGAGGCTGTATGTTGAAGCGCAGTCATGTTACTCTCGTGTTAATTCCTCATGCTCGTGATCTCGGTTAATCTTCAGCCAGGCTCCAAAGGCAGGATGCGGCTTTACCTTGTAAAGCAGTCTGAGCACATCTGTCTGACGCACTGGCTGGGGACCTTGAGGAGGGAAGAAATATGAATGTGCTGGATGCAGAATTGAAGGACCACTTGCCTGTTAAATTGAGGCTTGTTTTCGTTTATAGCGTAAATCACCAGCGCGTCTCATCTTTAATCTCGGCTCGTGTTTTCAGGGTACGCACAAGGTGCAATCATGTTCCCCCCCTCCCCTCCTCCCCTGCTCGCCAAAAGATTGGGCGGAAATCAGGGCTCGGAGCGTATAATACGATCTTCTCCAGCCCTTCCTTCCAATCGCGGGCCAGGTCGCTCCGCACACATCAAAGACCTTCTCTCACAATGGCGTCCCCTGGACCCTACCCTGCTCACAAAGCCTGGATGGTGGACGGGGAGGCGGCGTGTTATCAGACAGAATTATTCTCTTTGAGCGGCCCCACTTTGGTGTGCTTAGCTGACAGGTGTGAGTATAGAGAGGGGGCTGGAGGTGCTGAGGGAGGATTGCGGCCGGGCCTGCCTGGCGTTCAGAGACGCGCCGCTGTTTCTCCACCTAACGAGCGGCGTTAAATGTTAATGAGGAACCGGAGACGGCCCTTCCCATGGCTGACCTTTCCGTAGCTGAAGATGTGCAGTGCCATCCAACGCTCCTCAGTGTTGCGCGAGCGCTGCCACTGCTTGCGTTTGCCAGCGGATGGGAGGCTTCAGCCTAATCCGCTAGCTCTGTCCCATCTAAACCCACAACATAACAACCATAGCACTAGCAGCTGTAATAGTTATGGTAAGCAGTTCTCATTAATCATAATGGGCCAAAGGCAGCATTGATATGGATCACCGTAAACCTTATCTGGCAAAACGGCAATTCTGGGCCGGAGAGGGTAAAAGCCGGACGGCACTTATAAATAAACAATAATGGTACCGTCATGTTTCAAAACGGACACAAAAACTACTCTTTGTCCACGCTGCGGGAAATCATTTCTGGTTTTTCGTGATATGTGTCGTGTTGTGATTATACATGTGCTTTGGAATTCCATGAATAAATGTGTTAGAAGTTCAGTAATTTTCATTTAAATGGCAAGTTCCATCTGCTGTTGCGATCTGCAGCATTTTTCACCGTTGTCTGGTTTTACTGTGGCGCCATCATTCACAGTAATAATAATTCCTGTTTGCCATCTGCCATGATTCTCGTGAATGCAGTATGAGGGTGGGGGGGAGGGTGGGAAGGTAAAGTGAGGTGCAAAAGTATTTGCACGTATTGTTTTGAAGAGCTGCAGTTCGTTCTCCGTTTACAGTGCATGTGGATGTACACTCTCTTAAATAATAGCCATCCGCTATCGGAATAATTTGCAACCTTCCTGACGTAATGGTGGAGAAATTATAGCCTTGCACTTTGGACTGACGAAATCAGCGGTGTGCAATCTAATCCACAAAAGGCCGGTGTGGGTGCAGGATTTTGTTCCAGCCAAACACTGGCACACCTTATTACATTCATCAAGATCCCAATTGAACCCCCTGATCAGTTAATTAGCGGAATCGGGTGTCGCAGCACTGGGCTAAAACAAAAACCTGCACTTCCACACTGGCGCTTCATGGATAAGATTGGAGACCCATAGACTAATTACGCAAGGACTCTGCTATAACCATCAAATGCTGCTGTTACCTACAGCTATCTGCTTGTGTACTTTTTTTTTCTGTCTAAAGCTGCTTTCACATGGGATGCGAAACGAACTTTTCGCAGTACAGTTTACATTCAAAGTTAATGCGAAGACGTGATTCGTGTCTTCGCATTGACCTTGAATGTAATCTGTCCTGCGATAAAATCCTTTCGCGTCCCGTGTGGAAGCAGCTGAAGAACTCCTTTCTAAGAGTTTCCCCTGGCTGAACCAGTTTCTTGATTTTATTTTTTATTTCCTTTCCCAAATCCTGTGCCTGGCCCTTTAAAAAGCTGAATTTAAAAATGGTCAGCTGGTTGTCCTTCCTCGGTTGCTCCACCGCCCCCCACCTGAAGTCCGCCAGCAGCAGTAGTGCTGACCTTCCCCTTCATGTGCTTTAATTGTTTACCAGCTTGTTTTTTTTTCTTTTTATTGTTAATTTGAATGCTGTTCTAGTCGTCCAGTGCTTTGTTTTATTTCCTGCTCTTAAAGTTTATTGGAGCAAACCGGAGTAGGAAGGAGAGTTTCGCGGACGACTCGCCTGCTTTTCTTTTAGCGCGGAAGTTAGGGAAGATCTTTCAAAGGAGGGCAGGTGCAATCTTTGTAAGGACGTGCGGACTCTGCTCTGGGAGGCTTCCTCTGTCTCAATTCTTGTCATTCAGTCATCATTTCGCGTCCCAAAATGTATATTTTATGTTTTGATGTTTTGTTTAGTACCTCATGTGTTCCGTATTAATAAAAGTACATTTTGTGGCAGCTTTCAAATTTGATTCTGAGTACCTTCTTATTATGTTGGGCCTACTTTAGTTACAATATATATAACTGTTGGCCGATCATGGCTGTGATAGCTGCATGAATAGTGGAGCTGTGTGATCAGTGCTGGGGAATAAAGCAATGGTGCAATTAAACTTGGTGGAGGTATTAAATTATTTTTTTCCTCTCTGTGCAGCCTCCAGTACTACAGCCTTCCAGCCGCTTACCCAGCAAGCGCCTACTTCAGGAAAGACTAACGAGGATAACCCCCACCGCAGACGCCAGTGACGTCGTTACGGTCTCCGGAGATGACGGACAGTCGAGGGACCACCCCTGCCCCGCCTCCTGCCAAGACTCCTCCCCCAGGCCTGCCCCCGGCTCAGAGCAGCTCGGCCCGCGCCTCAGACCCCCCGTCAACGAAGTTTCTCCACTCACTGACCCTGCCCCCACGGAGGTGGATCACAGCGACGGACGGCCGCCTGTCCTACAGTCACTCCGCCTGCACAAGAAAGTGTCAGTCCCCTCCCTGTCGCAGGAGAACCCCGCCCGGATCGCAGCGCACGCCACCAGCGCCTCATCGGGCCCTTTCGCCACCGCCATACCGGGCTCCGCCGCCCAGCTGAAAAAGAAGCAACTTCCTCCGCCCACGCGGGGCCTGCCCTGCTTCGGCTCCATCCCCCAGGCCCCCGGCCTCGCGCGGCCCCCGACTCTCTTCGGTCTGCCTCGGCCTCAATGGCCCCGGGAGCCTGGGACCGCTTTGCCCAAAGCCGGAGTGCTCCCCTCTCCAAATCACTCGCGCCTCCCAAAACCAAAGATCCACTGACTCCCACAAGGACACGCTCCATCTAGATTTCCCTCTGCCCTCGATATCCCAGCGGTATCCCATAATACTCCTAGCATGGGCTCTTTTCATGGGGATGGAGACACACATTCTTAACACCTTTTACTTAGTCTTTAATCTATTGCTTAACTGAGTGGAAAATCAGATTCTTAGAAAAACATGCTTTCAAAGCCTGAGTAGGGCTAGCAGTATAAATCTGAGCAAGATGCCTCTTTGAAAAGGAGAAATTGGTACCGGGAGCCTGTTAATGTACACGGATTTATCTCCTCCACGGGGAACATCGATGTTCAATGCTAATACAGAACAGGAGCATTGCATCCCCATCCATCCTGGCTTTTACTATTGAGAGAGTGGGGTGGGTTGTGTGTAGGAGAGAATGAGAGGAGTGCACTGTAGTATTTGTCTTTGTAGTGTAGCTTGTTAACAACGTGCCTGAATGCGAGCGCCCAAGTGTGTGAGTGTGTAAAATGCTGTCTCTTAGGAGGGTTATGCTGTTTGCTGTTGACTCGTCTGTCTCCGAGATTCTGGCAGTGAACCTTTTTTCCCCCCAAGCTCGCCACTGTATGCCCCGAACTCGTACACTGTCATCCGCTGAGCATTATTACAAAAAGCTCCACGTTGAAAGCCCCACAGCTGCAGTTCCTGTTCCATCATGGAACATAGTTGGCTGGTCACTCCCTAATGGCACCATTAGCATGCTGCAGGCTTAACAACAAAGCAGAAAAGTGTTTCGCTGTTGAGATGTGCTTTGCAGATACTTATCCCACCAGAGTTTTGAGCTGCAAGCTCCTCCAGGACAGCGGTAATTTGAAGTGTTGTATGGAACACGCATACGAGACACGTGTTCAGAAGCCCATGGAGCTCCACGGACCGTAGCTACATCTTTAGCACGATTTCTGTGGCTGGATCTTTAGCGTGGTTTGTGGTGCTGATCACAGATTAGCGCTCCAACATTGTGTAAAATCCCATGAGAAAGAAAGTTATCCAAAGTTGGCCTCGGCGCAGCTTTTAAAAAGCGCATAAAGTCGACTCGCTCAGACACTTTTTTTGTGCAAACAAATATTACGTAAAAACTGTAATGAAAACCAATTATATAATATTAAAATGATATATAAAAGTGTTTCTCCATTCACTCCTCCTGCTTCAGCACTTGTGACTCTTGAGGTTTGGGGTCACTGCAGTTTCTCCTCACCTGCACCGGACTGGGTCGGGGGGGGTGCGGCACTGGACATACACAATCTGAGTGTCTCCTGAGGACTCTCTGCCTTCGCCTGAGAACCTTCTCCTGCTCCTCTCACCAACAGCTTCCGGAAGGTTCTGGGTCTGAGTCACCGCCTCCCGCAGGGGTCCGGAGGGCACCGGGAGAGCGCTCTCATTCGCATAACCTGTACTTTGGGGCTAGCGGCATGTGCCTTAAGTAGCTGCTGGCACAGTAATGTCCAGCTATTACCTTTGGAGAGGTGGCCGGACGAAAGGGCAGGGCCCTTGATGCACGCGAGTGGGAGTGCTTCATTAACTCCTTTGTACAGATATGGACGCCGGCGTCTGTAAATTCAGAAATTTAATTCCTTAATAATTCTGTGATTGAATTTCCAAACATCTTGCTTCACTGAAATAATTTATCAGAGTCTCTGTGACACAAATACTGAGTTATAAAGCCAAAATAAGTTTGCGCACAACGGGAAAAAATGAGAATTATTTGTATTCTGCGCAAAGGGGTTAAAGCCTCCCCACTTGGGGCTGGGATGCTGCTTGGTGACCCCCCCTCCCCCCCCCCAAAATCCAGCATGATGAAGCAGAGGATAGCTGCATAGAAGAGACGCAGTATGGGGTGATGTGCGAACAGCAGAAGTGGCAGACGACGGCATTAACGTGTGAGTTATACATGCACAGAACCTACGGAAGGTGCTTGATTTAGCACTGTGCAGGGATTGCTGTACATGTCATGAACCTGTTGCTACATGAGCGCACATTGATGAGCGTTTGTGTCATCGCGCATCCCTTCGCGGCGGTACTGCACTCCCCTTCGCCTTGTCCATTTCCGCTCCTGTGAGGACGCTGAAAACAGTGCCGCTAAGAGAGCACTCGCTGCAGGAAGGCCATCGCCTTGAAACCTCCTTTGGCTGCAGATGAATGTTTTCTGTTTCTTTTGCCGAAGGTCATATCTGAGCTTAAATTCTATGCAACACAAAGAGGCTGGCGGAAGGACGGCCGAGGGGAGGTCGCGGTGCAGCTGGGCCATTGTGGATCAGAGCGCCGGTGTTTTTCTTCTCAGGCCCTTGCCGTATACGTGCATCATCAAGGCCGTACCGCCCTGCTGGATCCATTGGAGTAGCGGCGAACTCTTCGTTGTTATCCAGCCCCCATCTGTGCTGCCCGGCAATTAGCGTCATGTTAACAGGCACTATAGAGCTTCTTAGGAGCTCCGGCTTTGGCTTGGCCTCCTGCTTGGTGGGTCGATTTTCCATTTTTCCCTGAGCGTACTACCAGTGCCTTAAAGGCCATCGATTGCCGTTGATTTTAGTCACGGTTTTACCACGTTGTAATGCCCATCCTCCGTCTCCCCAGTGTGACTGATGTCCCCCAAAATGCTCTCCAGTCGTACATGGGCCCCCACTTATAGACATGAGCCGAGAGGGGCTAACACAGGACCCCGAGCAGTGACTGACGGAAACCAGAGAGGAATTAGGGTGGTGGAGGTCTTTACCTCCCAGGGTGCAGATTGATTGCATGGACCCTCCCACCCTGAGGTAATCCCTAAAGCTGGGCTTAAGAACACTTGCACACTAAAGCCCTTCCTTTCTTCCGCTGCTGTTACTTTCCTGTAATCTCTTCTGCTTCGCTACTTTGTCTCCTCTGGAGCGGCGTTCGATTGTGGATTTGCTCTACGGGGGGTTCGAGCTCATGCACGCCAGCACCGTGCCAAGCTGCACCAAGGCAAAGTAAAACTGACCCCTGTCCCTCAAATCTCTCTGCGGTGTGTTCGCTTTCGCCCTGGGGAGTCCATATATCCTTATCATTCATTGATGCCAGTCAGATTTACCAAGACCCGATGTTTGTTTGGAAAGTTTTGCGTTGCTTTCGTTCCTGAGAAACCTCAGCTCCCACGCTACAGATGGGCAAATAAATGAATTTTAAATAGAAGCAGTGAAGGCTCTTGGCTTTGGGAAGATGGAGAATCTGAAATAGAAAGGCCTTGACTTAATCAGGAATCTGTGGGGCTTTGCCACTCCGTATTAACCCGAGTGATAAAATGAAGAACATGATCACATGAGCTAGCGGCTCTGAAGCTCTCACGCTGTGAATATCTCGCTCTCCATCCTCCTTACATGAAGCCCAACTTTGTGTGTGTGTTTGTATGCGTGGTTGTAATTTAATTTAATTTTCTAAACTTGATTAATTAACCTGTTGAGGGCTTTTTAAGCGTGTGTGCCTCTGCCTATCATTCTGTCTGTTCGCTTTTGTGGATGTCTCCTGTCTGCTTAGATGTGTCTGTGAGTGTGCTTCATGTGTGTGTCATGCTTCAGTGTGCGTGTTTGGCGCGTGTGCATCCGTGTGGGCGTATTCGTGCATGAGTAGAAGTGTGTGTGTGTGTGTGTGTGTGCGTGCGCGTGCGCGTGTGTGCGTGTGTCTGTGTGCGTGTGTGTGTGTGCGCGCACTAGTGTAATGTGTATAGGTGTGTATGTAGATATGGCGGTGTGGATATGTGCGCCTGAGTGTGCGTGCCTTTATTTGGGTGTGCGGTTGCTGTGACTACTGCTGTACACAAGTCAGACTTACGCCAGAGGTTTTCCTGCTGATCCATTTTGTCTTGTCCAGATTTCGACTTGGTTCAGAGGAGTCTCACATTTAGCTTCCTCTGTGCTTATTTAAGAGTTAAGCTTGAAATGGTGAATGGTCCAATTTAGAAAATAGCAGCTTAGGAACAGCAGGAGATGTTTTCTCCTCGTTAGCATCTGCCGCTTTGATGCTCATTGCCTCATTAGAGCCTTATTTACACACACACACACCCCTCCCCTCCTCCTCTTTACCCTGTGGACAGATTTGGAGACAGGCCCCTCCTACTACCTGTCACTCACTCTGCAGCTGCGGTCACCCTGCCTGGTCAGCCGTGTCGCTGCGTTAAGAGTCTGGAACCTCCTCCTTTAACTGCGGTCGGTATACATGATGTGACAGAGCCATTTAATTCTGTTATTATGGAAGTTATTGTAAGTAACAAATAGGTTTACTCAAAACCTGGTTTAAGGAGACCGTTTCCTGAGACAGTCGATGATGGTGCACAGGTAGAGCTGGAGATATTTGCACTTAAATTGTAGTGTGCATTTATTTGCATATCCCACGATACTGGTACCCACCCATCCATTTCCTTTCCTGCAACGGAAAATAGAGATTTTCCCTCCCCAGTAGTTTTGCCTTGGATTAGCTAATCGGCAAATTTATTCAAAAACTAGATGATGTTTATATAGACCGCTACCAGTCCTGCTGCATTCTCATGTGTCCATGCTGTTAATTTATCATTATTTTTGTGCAATACTGTATAAATACTGTATACATTATCTATATGGGTACAATATTCTAAACACTATATGTAATACTCGTCCCTTCTTTGTAAACAAGTTAAGAGAAACTCTCAATCAGAATTGCACTTTAAAACAAACGTGTCTGACCAAGAAACGGAACTTGTTTCTGTTTTTGTGTTTTACGTCTGGTTTTATGTTTTGGGTTTTTTTTTGTTTTTTTTTTTTTCTTGTGGAGATGGTGTATTTGAAAGCCCTGAATTAAAAAAGAAAAAAACTACCAACCCCACGGCGAGTCCAACTCATCTCTGTATGCAGGCTGCGTGAGTGGGGCATGTTTAATTGGCACTCCACGCGACCGCGCTGGGAATTATCGAGTTGTTGTGAGTACCGTGGCGTGCTCGCTCACGTAGCTCTTGGCCAGTATACATTAAACTTTAGTGAGCTGGAGATGATATTGGGAGTGTGTGTGTTGGAGGTGGGGGGGGGGGGCGTACAGCCCTGCTGATGTGGTTTCTTTCTTGAGCAGGGGAGGAGGGCCTCGCAGCACTCACAGTCTGATCCCATTACATCCGGGCATCTTCGCCCTTAATGAAGCCGAATCCAATAACCGCACAGCGGACTGGCCAAATGAAAATAAGAGCAAGCCGGCTGCAATACAGTCCAACTCATTTTCCTCAAATCTATTTCTTGGATTTTTTTTTTTTTCCAAAACATTAAGACGTGTCAGAAAATATCACAATATAGTACAGCTACAACCCCTGCATCAATTGCATGCCTGGCATTTTCTTGTGGCCATCAACCCTTTTCAGAAAATCCATCCTCTTTTCACCTCCTACATTTCCCTATCAGACCTGTTCATTTTTATGAAATAACTTGAACACTGGAGGCGAGGGAGATTCTTCAAAGAGTGAGACCTTGGACTCCGCTTATTTCTTTATTTTTATTTTAGTACATTAAAAACCCATTTTAGTTTCTAATAAAGGCTACTTTGGTAATAGGTATGCTCTGAAAAAACAAAGACGACTGGCTTTGCATTAGCCGTAATGGGGTTTTAATGTTTTAATCTGAACGTGACTTGAATCCGGAGGGCTACTGGCTATTACGGCTGCTCCTTTTTGATGACCAAAAAATCTCTCGCAGTTGTTATCACTGTATACGCGTGTGTTATCTTTCTCCGTTCCTGATGCATGAGCAAGCTTGAGGTTTGTAGTTTCTTTTCAGCTGCTTCCTGGAAAATAAGTTTTGAAGGGCAGTGGCGTCCTTGGGGAAGACTCCCACACGCCTGCTAGCATAGTGAGATTAATGAATGGTGCCTGGTCTGTGTGGCTTTCTCAAACAGGAGCGCAGAGATGACACTTCCACCAAACGAAATGAAGAGGGAAATGGGCTTTGAACCCAGAGGCTGTTCTCAATAAATAAACAGCGCCCCTGATCCTGTCTCTTTTACCAAATTCCATATGGAAAGGGTGTAGCTGCCTCTTGAATGACCCATTGCACCCTGCCTGTGTGATATGAATCAGGATGGCAGGGGGGCATCTACCTGCACTCTTGTTAGAACCAAAATGGTCAGCCATACTAGGGGGGAATGCAGGGCCTGACTAATTACTTTGGAGCCTCCCTTACTATAAACCTTGCTGGCCTCACTTCAGGGGGGGGAACTTTTGTCTTATAGACTGTTCACTTCTCAAAGTCGGGCCCACTTCCAGTGCAGGATGACTCTTTGGAAACAAAACCCACGTGGCCCGTGAAACCGAATTGAAAGTGATGCGAACGAAGTAATAATCCATGAAAAAACATGCCCAAGTCGTGTGTAGAGTTTGGTTGTTTGAATCACAACATGAAACAGGGAGAGAAAATTTCATTTCACGTATTTCCAAAGGAAAGTAAGCGGCGTGAAGCATGGATAAAAGCTGTCAAAAGACAGAACCCTGATGCACACATGCCAACTCTACCACTTTTGGCGGCTGACTACCGCTTTCGGGGCGTTTCATTCTGAAAAAAACACCCCAAAAGCGGTAGAGTTGGCATGTATGCAGCAGCAAGTGGGAGTGCAGTGCTGTGTGGGAAGCATTTTATCAGAGGTGAAATAATAAATGGCTAAATATTTCATTAGCAGGGAATTAACTGGGAACTACTTCTGCCATTTGCTCTTATGCTTTTAATTTACAACTCTAAGTACCTGCAATATTTAGTGTCTGTGACACAATGATGATCAAAATAGTCAAATGACATCTCTAGTACTTTATAATAACTCCTACACGCTGTACTTACTCGCAGAAAAGAAAAATCGCAGATACAAATACTAAGAAGGTGGATTAGAAATCGACATTTGTTGATGAGATAATGACGAAGACGGACACACAAGGTTAGTTGTTTCGAAGTGTCTAGAGACACGGCAGTTTTTATTGGTACGGCAGTCGATTTCAAGGGATTACGATAAGAATTCAGGATTATGGTTAGAGGAAGGGTTAGGGTTAGGTTAGGGCAGGGCTTGAAATGGGGACTGTCATACCTCTCCACATTGAAATGCATTGGAAAAACTGCCGGACCCATAGCAACTGCCTAATTGGGCCAGCCGGAAGTGATGACACCAAGACTTTGAGAATTCTTACTTTCGGACTTAATTGTTTTTCATTTTTTGTTCTCTTAAGTTGGAAATGGTTAAGTTGCATTTGCTATCACCCTGACAAAATGTTCTTACCCTATTTGGTAATCTTCAAATGAATCAATCGCTTTTTGTTAGTTGAAATGTGGGACCGAATGCTTGTTTAGGCTTAATTATTGTTTGCTTTTGCAGTGCTGCTGCGTGGCTCACGGTAGGCACTGAGATTAGCTCTTTATTTCTGTTATCTGCTGGCGGACTCGTGGCACTCTCTTATAAAAATTTGCTATTACCATTTTCAGAGAAATAACTGGGGTATGAAGGATGGTTGCTTCGTGCTCGGTCAATAGTTGTTTTGTGAGTTTGTTGCCCTAAGGTGTGAGCGGCTGTATGAACAAATAAGGTGTCTGAGAAGTCTTGCTTGCTCTCGGTCTGGAGAGGAGACAGAATTTGAATGAGAGGAACTGTGGGGCAGGGCCGCTTGTGCATTAGCTTTGCCAACACGCACCAGTCTCTGTCTGGACGAGCTATCTAAAGTGTGAGCTCTGCCTCTTTTTGATCAGAGCTAGCTCACCAGAGGGTGAGATTTTGTTGTTAGAAACGTGTTCTGAGGAAGGAGAGCTCTTCAGAAGCGGGGGCACTAGAAGAATAAAACGTGCAGATGCGCAGGTCGACGAGATGGACATAAGATCAAGACAAGGAGGCATGTATAATGCAGTGTCAGATGTGTTCACATCTGAGAGTAAAAAAAAAGAAAGGATGTGACATTATACCCGAATAAGACTGCAGGAATGCTTTGTAATGTCAAACAGCCATTAAGTTGAATGGCATAGTTTTTTTTTTTTTTAAACCCTGCCACAAATCCTCTTTTGACGGCATACTGCATATTCTTTCTCAGACGGATGTTGGCAGGGCTTGTGTGTTGTAATGTGATGTAGTCCTGAAACTTCTCGGCGAGTTATTACTGTATACTGTGCAGCACTTAAATGGACCCTGCACATTCATATTTTAATGCTATAACACTATTCTTCATACACTATATCATATTTTTTTCTCTTGTACTGTTCTGTATTTTAAAAAATCACTGCTTATTTCATTTATTTTTTTACATTTTTCAAACTTTACAGCTTATTTGAAAATGCAGATTTGTAGTCATACGAGACAGTAACCTAAATGGAAAGCAAAATACGCATCTGTGGCTGGAAAACAAAATGCACTACTCATCTGCGGCTTCCTTTATTTCAAAATGCCCCAGGTCCTCATGCACACACCAGTTATCGGGTGTTGAAATGAACCGTATCAGACCTCTTCAGAATGATTCACTGTGATATGGCCTGCTGCTTACATACAGACTTTGACTGTAATGGACTGATCTGCTCCCACGGTCAACCGTGGCCATTGCTCTACCAGTGGATTGATTTTGCCAAGAACTGCTCTGCAGTACAACCGTAAAACATGGGTTGCTGGACTGGACTGGGCTGTTTTGACTGATGGATGTTTTTTATTTTCCAAACAAGGAGTCAGCTTTGTGCTCCTTGCTTTTATGGGCAGTTCAGGGGAATATTATTTGCGTTTTCGCATCAAGCATATCGTAGGGTTCAGAGTGTTTTCCTGTTAAAGTTCAATACAATTCTGCTATCGTGCTGTGAGCGTTTTTGCTGCAACTTGCGAACAGTTTCATTTCCTGTCTTTTTTTCTTTATAGACATGGCAATTTGAATGTCTACAGATGCCACCTGCTTGCCACGTATAATAGCTTATTACAGCGATTCTGCCTTTCTTCCGGGATAAACAATTCAGTTTTTCTGCATTCATTTACATTTAATTTATCCCTTCTGTATCCTCAATGAAAAGCTCAGCTGGCTTCTTCCTTTAGTCATTAAACATTTTGTACCAGAAAAAAATTTATGCACTTATGTGTCTTTCATTCATTTTCACTGTACTGAAAAGATAAATACCTGTTTTTCCCAAGTGATTTGCACATAATGGCTAATGGCAATGCTTTTGATTCATCTAGTGAGAGCCTGTATGGGGCTGGATCTTTCAAGGATTTTGTCCACATGCAGCATTGTTTTTTTCTGAATTGGATTGCGGAGAGGTCTGTGAGACTCTTGGTGGTCATCCCAGTTCAAGCTCTGCGAAAGTTCCGTTGAAAATCGCAGTGGAGTCAGAGGTATTTTTAATTAGAAAGAGAGTTACCAGTGGGGCGGCAGTCTTTGCAACTATTGAGAAATTGCCAGTTTGAAGCCACTTTGCCAAATAGTCTTTGATGACTGCGATCTTAAGGGCGTCACAAATCACTTATACCTTGTTACCCTAGGAAGGATAAACAGCTCATGGTTGGCCTTATTTTTCTTGTGGGGTACTTGTCAGGTCAGCCTTTGTCTCAGGTTGTTTCTGAGGTCTGTGAAGGTGAGGCAAGGGAACAGAAAGTCTTCTGTTTTAAAGACGTGTGGCTCATGCTGAGAATAGAAATGACTCTGAAAGAACAAGAAGAAACATTTATCTGGTGATGAATGACCAGAACTTAACTGGTCTGACTTCTTTGCCAATATCCAATGGAGCTGCACAGATTATTCCGTTGAGGTCTCAGGCTAGAGAGAAACCCAAGCAAAAGAGAAACATAAAAATCACGATGTGATCTTCGTTTTTTTATTGACATGTTTGGCATTGGAGTGCAGGGGATGTGAAGCACTGATGGAGCAGAATTGTTTGGTGCGTCCAATTTTATACAAAGATGATGACTCTGATTTATGCAGTTTTCCATGTACATATTATGCACAAAATGGTCCCATGCAAAACATTCGTGCTTGACCCTCACATGGCAGAAGCACTATAACCTCATGGCTAAAATTAAACTTGCTTTTTTTTAACCTCCTGCCATCACTGCTCAATTGTACATTAGACGCGATCGCATTTCCAACAAAAAATGCAAATATGATGGCAGGTGAATCAGAACTCTTGGCAGCAGTTTCTGTACCTACCACAAAACCATTGCAAACCTGGAAATGAGAACAATCGGCGATAGAACGAGATTTAAAAAAAAAAAAAAACACGAGTGACGTGATGTTTCAAGGAGCAATCTGTAAAATTTTAAAGGAAGAGAAGCGGCTGCAACATTGGAAGCAATGATGGTAATAGCAATAAGAAGACAAAAAACTGATGCTGGTTCATATACTATAGCACTGATTCATTCTTCAAAACTATTTTCCTGACCTGTCAGATTGTTGCGTTCAAGTGTTGAATAGCTCATCAAGCTTATTTCACAGCAATTGGTGTATGTCACCCATTAATGATTTCGAAGTATGGAGTAGAGGCAGATTAACAGCAGTGCTCAGGTGGCTAGCTCTTTCGTTGTCCAAACAATCAATTTACCTCCATCCATTCATCCATCCATTAGCCAGCCCACTTATTCCAGTTCCGGGCAACAGGGGATTAAAGCCAATCTTTCTGGGCCTGGTTGTTCAAAGCTTCGTTAACTTTAACCGGTGGTTCAGTATAAACCACAGCATCTAAATCTCCGAATGAAACCACAGATGTTTTTGGTGCATTTTGTAGGTTTCCCTCAGGTTAGTTTAAGTATTGAAGAGCATTCGTGATAAATTTATTTAGAGACTGGTCATAATGGTCATAAATTCGCGCTAACGAGCCCTTAAATTGATGAAGATTTGAAAAACAGGGCCCAGTGCATTATAGAAGAGAGAGGCACACCCTGGGTAAGTTGCCAGTCCATCAAACTGACTTACCCCTCCCTGAAACAAATACAGCACACTAAGGCCCGTATTCAGAAACAACACTCACACTAATTGAGTGCGAGTGAGTACTAAAACTTAGTTAGTGTCAGGTTATTCTAAATGAGTCATAGGTTGTCCCAACATTCATTTGCTTTCAGAGACCTCACTCACACTGAAAATAGTGTCTCTTACCGAGTGAAGTTGAGTGCAGGGAACGCCTCCCTTGAGCCGCACTAACTTGCGCCGGTATTTCGTTATCATGGCTTTCAGGTGGTTACAAACTTTAGAAACTCTGGATCATTGAAAGCCATGTGCTCGACGCAATCACAACTATGCAAAACTCTAATGATGATAACGATGCCGGTAACTAACTAACTGATCACCTGGTTTTAGTGTTTACGAACTGCACTGTGGTGAACTCGAGGTTAGCATTTGTGTACAAACCAGTACCTACTGGTGAACTGGCAATAGGGGAAGCTCAAAACCATCCCTTAAAAATGATGATTGAAAAAAAGGTCATATCCAATCATTTAATAAAATCTTATTTACATGTACTCCAATGTACTAAGGATTATCATGTTTTGCCAGTTCTACTTGTTAAGTTAGAATGAACACTGATAATTACTACCCTGTTTTCATTTGATTAAATTACCATTGCTGAAAATCTGAAAACTCTCAACATTATCAGGTGTAGCCAGGTTTAATTTATTACGCATATCTGTCAATTCTCACGCATTCGGATTTCTCACGCTTTTCTTTACTCATGGGTCGGAAAATTCTGCGCTCAGCGGCTCGTGGGGCGCGTGTGGATTGGTCTGCGAGGCTCGTGTAGCTGTAAATCACGAGAATCCATTCTTTTCTACATTCTTAACCGCTGAATGTAGAAGGAAATGTCCGGCACGTTTCACAGCTTGTTGTTTAGGGAGCCTCGCGGGCTGTCCTGCACCTTTCCCGAGCCACTCGACCACAGAATTTCTAAAGACATGCTGATATTCACGTCGTCATTTATATGCGAAAGACACGCCTCAATTTTGTGAAGCAATGTATAACAATGCTATTAAAATTAAAATTGCATTGTCGTTTTACCAATTAGTCTGAGAAACCTTCTAATCAAGAATAGTAAACTGCGTCAGGTTTAGGTCATTCAGCACTGAAGGGTGAGGATTGAGCGTCCCTTTGCAGCAGCCGACGCACCGCCTATGGTATCCAGTGCCCACTTGTCAGTTATGCTCGAGTGGCGTTTGTGAATATCAATTGGCGAGGAGTGGGACCGATCCCTTGGTTATTGGTAGGTCTCTCTCTCTCTCACACTCCAGTTACATTTTAATCGTACTCACTATATGGGGAGTGGAGGCTGAGTGTCGTTTCTGAATATGGGCCTAAGAATTTATGGGGATAGGCAGATAAATACAATGTCATCACAGTAGTTATAACAGATAAAAACTATAGGTCACTCGGTAGATTGCACTCGTCAGCTATGCCATATAACTGTTCTATTGGAAACAAACTATGTTCCGAATCACTTCCAAAATTAAATCAACTCCTCCTTAGACTACCACCTATCATCCTGCCAAAATTTGTGCCAAACTGTCGCGGCCCTCTGTGCATTACCCGTATTCTCCCAGGCTTGTCTTGTAATTCCTGTGTTCCCTGCGGGTCACGTGAGGCAATCAGCAATATCTTGCACACTGGCCTTTTAAACCTGCCTCTGTGTTAGTTTCTTGACTCTGTCGTGCTAGACTTGGGAGCTGCTGAGCTCGGGGAATCGCTAATTTGACTAGTCCACATATCACAACGTTATGACCGTTTTGCCTGGCGTTGGTAGCTTGCACCGTTTTTCGTTGTCATAAAAATAAACTAAAATTTTGGCAGTAACTTAACTCTGTTTCTCCCCTTTGTGGTTTTGTTGCTCTCAATTTCTGAGTGTGACACAAACCGTACATAACTTTTTGAGTAACCCCGTCAGAAATATCACACTGACCTGCGTTAGACGGTGATATTGAAATTCATTAGAATGCAGAATATGTCCCAGATCCATTCCAAAATTGAAACAACTCATCCTTGGGCAACCAACCAAATTTCGTGCCAAACCGTGCATAACTTCTTGAGTTATCCAGTTAACAGACAGACAAATGAACAAACAAACTAGGGCAAAACACAACCTCCGTGGTGGAAGTAAATGGCTATTAATCCATACATTCTATAATGTATTTAAGGCACTATGGGGTTACTGATAATTTAATAGGATGCTGTTGCAGTGTGTAGTTCTGGAATCAGTCCTTAACACAAGCTCACTGGTGCTTATACATTTGTATTTTTGTCTTAGCAGTTGATTTATTTTAATATGTTTTGTGAATCTTATGTGCCTCAAGTGAATCTCAAAGCAACGCTTTCTTTACATTAGTGCTTTACTTAATTTTAATGTCTCAGCTGATTAAAGTGCCACCAGTGTTTAGAAGACCTGAAGGTGCCTGGAAAGCAGTGTGAATGAGATTCCAGTAGTAGTAGCATATTTTTTTCCTATTAAGGGCTTGCACATAATTACCAACTATGGTAACTCATGTAGCTTTCACTTGAAGAGAAAGTATAAAAGCTGATGAGTGAATCTGTTTAAACTGAATGGGCCCCTGAATGATAAACAGCAGTTGCCCTAAGAGGTGTGCGACGAAGCAAGATTAATGGGTTCGCGAGGTATGTTGAGCCTAATGCTGGGATTTTCAATGATACAAAGGTTTATATCTTTTAACCAGCCACAGTAACTTATGTTATCGCTTGCCATGTCTCCATCCACACGTTCTTATGCGAATTTAGTCATATCGAATTAAAAACGCCGCATGGAAATGGTGAAATTCGACTTGATTTCAAGAATATCGACACAAAGTTTATACGGTTGATCTGATCGAATTTTCTCTTGATGGGTAAAAGGCTTATGCGTTAAATGCTGATGGACTCGTTATTTGCCGAATAAATCTGCTACTGCATTGTGACGGTGCTTTGATGCGGTCGTTGCCTTCTGATAATGGTTTGCCATGTTGCTAATAGCTGGCACATAAGCACGTAAAACTTGACGTGATCCATTTTGGCTAACTAGCTAAATTAGTCGGCTAACACACCAATTTTGTTCACTTGAAGGTTCTGCGAATTCAGTGCGAAAATGAGAGGAAACAGCTTAAAATATCAGAAATCTATTCGATACAGTTTGATCGCATAGCAGCATGTGACGTCATTACGCACAACGTTTTATTCGCTTGAGTGCCGTTGGATGGAAACGCATTTTCACGTGCTTTTTACGTATGAATATTTTTGGCGAACTTCAGATAGTTTGACTGACAAGTGGATGGAAACATAGCTTCTGACTGAACGTTTAGGGTTTGTTGAGCCAACTCATGCATTGGTCTCCTAAATCTGCAGCTCAGAAGACTAGCTGCAGAATAGAAAAGGACAACAGTGAGGCTGTGCACTACAGGAGATGTGCTGCTGCAAGCACTGTTGTGTATATTATGAGGGAACAAAGAGGACGCGTCCACTGCAGTTTTACAGACTACTTTAATGAGCTTAACATAAACCCCTCCCCCTCTCAAGTTTATAATACACCAGCATCCCTGCCTTAGCAAGTGAAATCAAGCCAATGGGAATTTTATAGACTTTTTCTAAATTTTCGCAATCATCAATCCACCTTGCTCCATTGAAAAAGAGAACCTGATTTAGCCAGTGGCTGATTACTTCTCTTTCAGCGTCCCTTCTCACTGAAGTACCAGGCTGAACCAGATTTGCTTTTGTCAAGAGATTTTAGTATAACTGACACCCCCCTATGACCCTGTCTTTTATTTTGACTAGCTGAATAAAAGGAAAACTCAATATGAGGAAAATGGGCCATTGTGTCACCTCTCCTTCAAAAAATGTTAAAGAAACACTATATTGGTTTCGTTTTGTGAAAAAGCATTAATTGATTTTCGCCATTTTATAGTGCTGAGCGGTGGAACAATAAGCATTGTTTACCAGTCTTCCATAGGTGCAGTGAACCATGGGTAGAAAGCAGCTATTTAGTTTTCTCTTTATCTGTGCCAAACTGGTGGATTTTAGTAATTTCATGCGTGGCCTTTGATAGGAATGGCAGGATCTGCTGTGGGGCAGTAAATCAGAACTCCCATTCATTTTCACCACACAATGTGACAGTTTTCAGAAACAAAAAGGCATTACCCCAAAGTTTCATAGTTCCTGAAAACAACCATCACAGATTTACTGGAAGTGGAAACAATTTTCAACAGAACACCAATTTAAGTCTTTGGAAGAGGGAGTCATAAATAATAAATCTGAGCTATTTTTGTGCAGATGCACTGAAGCAGAAGGTTCAGGCAGCTCCACCTGTTCATGGTAAAGGCGTGCATTTATGAAACAACTTTTCTGAGGTGTTTTAAAAGATCCACATCTAGAAAGCAACTCATTTGAACAATTACTCATTCACAGCATGTGGATGGTGCAAGGCTGCCATATTTCTCCCTAAAGTTCCTCATAACCAGCTGTGATTGAAATGATAGAATTTAATTATGGAATTGGAACACAGGATTACTACTACATCACCAAACTGAGAGACTCACATTAGAAATATGCCACAGATGTTTAATTTTAGTGGCATTACCCTTTGCAATGAGTGGCACGAGATTTTGAAAGTCTTATCCCAAAGTGAAAAAATCCTGTGCTGCATTGGAGCAGTGGCTTTGAAGGTGTCCCCCCCATGTCATACCTGCTGACTGACAGTTACCAGAGAGTGGCCTTATATGCTGTGTGGTATCCTTCCCACTATAATTTTGACTTGCTGGCTGTAAAGGGAGCTTGTCAATATTCTGAACAGTGAATGCATTCATTTTTGAATGGACGCCTGTCCATTTTTGGATGCGTTCAAGGCTGCAAACCTGGTCACTGCGTTCGATGATGAACACCCTTCTGTTCATTTTCTAATGTGTTAATTCTGTGATGTTTGCCCAGGGCCTGATGTGTTCATCTAAGTGTGAAGTGAGCTTTTAGATTATGGGCGCGGATATTCTTTTGTGAACGATGTCTGAATATGGATGACGGATTATATAAATGCTTGTACAGGCCTATTTTAAATTCTCAGTTCCGTAGTGAAATAGTTCTCATTGTTAGTTTTTTTTTTTTTTCATATGAAGTGAAATAGTTCTCATTCAATGTCACAAACATATTCTGTATCTGCTGGATGCATCATTTCACTGAAGCTATATCACATTGTTTTACATGTCGGCCATTTTCTTTATACTCATTATTATTCTTACTTCTTCCACCATTCCTCACAATGAAACTAGTCCTACATACTTCGTGCCATTTCAACAATTAATATATCAAAACATGCAGCTTTTTCTGGACATCAATGCTATTACTCTTCTCTTTTGTACTATTTATATTTTTTAAATATTTCACATTTTTGATGTTTTTGTCCCATAGAAATGCATTGAAACAGTCCTCAAACTCTTAGACTCTTGTGCTATTTTGACTTCAATAACTTCAGCATACTTTCTCCTAGAGACTTCATTCAATTTCTCACATTAGCCAAGTTAGCTGAGTAATGTGGTTAGCATGGTTAGCTTTGTTAGCTAATGTTGTTAGCTGAGTAACGTGGTTACCATGGTCATGTGGTTAGCATGGTTAAAAATGTTAGCATAAGG
Organism: Gymnothorax reevesii; assembly: GCA_029721435.1. Taxonomy (NCBI): domain Eukaryota; kingdom Metazoa; phylum Chordata; class Actinopteri; order Anguilliformes; family Muraenidae; genus Gymnothorax; species Gymnothorax reevesii. The sequence goes on along the minus strand of CM056582.1, from coordinate 78,061,904 downwards.
GCTAACAACATTAGCTAAGTTAGCGGAGTAACGTGGTTAGCATTGTTAGCATAACGGCTAACAACATTAGCTATGTAAGCTGAGCAACGTGGTTAGCATGGTTAGCATTGTTAGCATGATGGCCAACAACATTAGCTATGTTAGCTGAGTAACCTGGTTATGTATGGTTAGCGTTGTTAGCACACCGGCTAACAACATTAGCTAAGTTAGCTGAGTAATCTGGTTAGCATGGTCACGTGGTTAGCACTGTTAGCATATTGGACACTTAAACTGAACGTAACCCCAAATATTTTGACCGATAAACCAAGGGAAGTTTACAATAGCCTTTCACTGACTGTGCTCCTGCTCTGTTCCACAGCTTGTTTCAGAGTGAATGACTCTCATTCTAATCTAATTATAATTGCATTTTATTCCTATTTTGTGCCTTAACCAACCTATGTCTAAAACCCCATGTCCAAAAGAATTGGGACACTGTGTAAAATGTTTACATTTTTCAAGTTAGTCGAAAGAGAGGGGCAACAAAAGATTAGAAAGGTTGTATGATGCCAGAAAAAATTCACCTGGTGGAACATCTCACCGCTAATTAGGTTAATTGGCAACAGGTAAGTAACCTAATGGTGTTGAAGTCTTTCTGAAGAAAAGATGGCGAGGGCGTCACATGGGCAAGTATGTAGTTCAACATTTTAAGAATTACGTGACAAATTGCAAAGAAATTGGGGATTTCATCTTTCGTAAAATACAACCCCAATTTCTGAAATAGTTGGGACAAAGTGTAAATTGTGAATAAAATCAAAATGCAATGACTTTCAGAAGACATGAGCCAATATGTTATTTACAGTAGAACATGGATAACATTTCAAATGTTGAAACTGAGACATTTTACATTTTTAACCACAAAATGAGCTAATTTCAAATTTTCTGGCTGCAACAAGTTTAAAAAAAGTTGGGACACAGGCAAAAAAAGGCTGAGTCTCTCAGAAGTAATGATGGCCAGAGGCTCTCCAACCTGTGAAGGCTTGCGTAAAAAATTGTCAAATACTTTAAAAACAATGTTCCTCAGCGTCAAATTGCAAAGGCTTTGAAGGTCTCACCATCGACAGTGCATAACATCATGAAAAGATTCAGAGAAACATAAGGGACAAAGCCGAAGACTTTTACTGATTTCCCTTGATCTTTGGGCCCTCAGATGCCACTGCATCACTCACTGGCATGATTCTGTCATTGACATTACTAAATGGGCCCCAGGAATACTTCAAGAAACCACTGTCTGTAAACACAGTCCGCCATGCCACCCACAGATGTCACCTAAAACTCTATCATGCAAAAAGGAAGCCATTGTTGAGCATGATCCAGAAGTGCCGCCATGTTCTGTGGAGCAAGTCTCATTTAAAATGGACGGTAGCAAAGTGTCCTGTGGTCAGACGAGTCCAAATTTGACGTTCTAGTTGGAAATCATGGGCGTCGTGTCTTCCGGGCTAAAGAGGAGAAAGACCACCCATCCTGTTATCATTGTTCAGTTCAAAAGCCAGCATCTCTGACGGTATGGGGATGCATTATTGCATATGGTGTCCGACACTTGCATGTTTTAAAAAGCACCATGAATGCTGAAAGGTATTTAAATGTTTTAGAGCAACATATATTCCCCTCAAGATGACATCTATTCCAGGGAAGGCCTTGTGTATTTCAACAGGACAATGCAAAGCCACATACTGCAGCTATTACAACAGCATGGCTTTGTAGTAGAAGAGTGTGTGCTGCACTGGCCTGCCTGCAGTCCTGATCTTTCACCGATTGAGAACATTTGGCACATACCAACAAACAAGATCGAGCCATGCTGCTGCCTTCACTGGGCCTGAGCTCATTTAAGTTGGACTGATGCAAAGTGGAGAACTGTCCAGTGGTCTGACCAATCATAATTCCATTTTCCATTTACATTTCACATTGTGTCCCAGCTATTTTGGAAAAGGGGTTGCAATTACTATGATTTGAATGTCATATTTCCTTTGTCATTTTCTCTTGGAAGATGAAAACTGAGGATCTATTCCAGTGCAGTGAGTTTCATTGCAGTAAATTGTTATATTTTGGTGAACTAGAGAAAAACTAAATCGATAACAGGTATGTTCTCTTATTCTTGTTCTTCTGCACTCATTCAGTTGCTCCATCTCTGAAGGCATGTGTTCTGACCTCCTGCTGAAGAGAACACCACCACTGCAGTGTTTAGATTTCATTTCCACATCATTTCGGTGAGGGAAGGAGCCAAAAATATATCACAGAAAAAGGAAAAATCGCATCACTCTGTTCCTCTCAACTTCATCACCAGACATTCCTCTGAGCCGCACAAGTTGCATCTCACTTTATGAATCCATCTTGCAGTTGTTAAATGCTTGAATTGAATCTGCTCATTTGCGCCTGGCTTCGGGGAGCTCATGTTTTCCTCTGTTTTGTATTTGGTAGCACCGCTGGCATGTGCGAATGCGCCTCAGCGAAGCTACCGCTCTGCTATCTTCCTCCTGGCGATCCTTTCAACTGCTCAGGCAGCTGCAGGCTAGGAGGTTTGTTTGGAGGTGGGAAAAATATAACTGCATAAAGAACATGTCTATAATCGGCTCCCCAGCTGCCATGGATTGCCCCATTTTTATTAATTCAGTCTTTACCTCAGCCTTTTCTTTTCCTGCAACTTTTGCAGATTTGGCCATCCATCCTGAGGGGGCCTCATGGGAAATTGTGCAAAGGGGCTTGTGAGAGTGAGATGAGACAAGCTTGAAGTTGGTGGTGGTGGTAGTGGTGGTAGTAGTGGGGGGAGGGCTTTAGAATGATGGTGGAGGTGTTGAAACTTGCCTTAAAACAATCGAAACGACAAGAACGCTGCATAAAGAAGTTCATTATGAGGGGACAAATCCTTTGAGGATTTTCTTGGGAAAAAGACTATACCCTTGCATTAGTAGATAAGCCATATTAAGGTCTTCTCTGGGATGATGGCCAAGGTGCGGTCTAGATAGGGAATGCAGAATGTCATAATGGTTACCTGCCTAATGCATAATGTCACACAGTCCATGGTGTATGAGTTAAATTGTGCATGGAGTTCGAGAAGTATTTTAGATGACCAACTACATGGAGGAAGGGGAGACAGCTTGCATTTCTGTTGCCTGAGTTTCTACACCCAGTGAGAAATTGTCTACAACAATTGCATTTAGTTTTGCTGAGCAGGTCCCCTGGGAGAGCTCCTCTAAGTGCTGTTCTAGGAGGTTGTTATGATATACTCAGTATTTCAATCAGGCATTCACACTGGCACCTTACCTTGTGTACCTATACTTCTGTCCTTTGCCGTCATGTGGGCCCCTGTGCCGTGCATATTATTAGCCACCATGCGTCTCCATGTCAACATCAGTTTTGTGGCCAGGCGTAGGCACCTGCCATGGGAGCCTGCCCAGTGACATGCCGGATGTTTGATCATTGTGCCAAGACTAACCCTTAAAAAGCAGTGAATTGTATATGTTCCACATTCAAGAGATGAGCAAAGCCGAGGCGAGTCCTCGTGGCTGCACGGCAGCAATCAATGGCAGCTTTAAGCTATAACACTACCTTTCCCCTCAAACCCCTCCTCTCTCTGCTCCTGAGGTCCAAGATTCAGGCAAAGGCCAGCACCAACGTGCCAATGTAAAAGACCTGCCACTGGCCACTGTGAAAACAGCAATATACTATTCACTTGTTTTTTTTTCTTTCCCAAATTTATTCACATTTTAATTCTCTTAGTAAAAGAGGTTTTAATCATATAAGCCTCATTCCTTATAATTAGCTTCACCTGAGGAATTAAACGCTGTTAAGTTTAAAATGAAACCAGGAAAAGGAAAAAAATGAAATATTGCATTGATTAAAACTGGCAATACCACCATTTTTACATTACAAATTCAATTTGTGTACCACAGATAGCCAAGGCTGGGGACTCTTCCCAAGGTTGTGTTGAAAATAACCTAAAATTCAATCCCTGCCTTTGTTATAAACATGTCTTGTGGGAACTTAGTTTTTGTTTTTGGCTTTTTGAGAAGTTTTCCCACTCTTGTGCTCTCTAAACTATCAATATATCAATAATAACTAATTGAGTAAAAAAACATATGCTACCAGAGATTGCACGCTCTTTTATCACTTTGTTATTTATAATTCATCAATTGTAAAAAGAGCATCTGGTTTTCATGCCAGGGTTGGGGTAGCTATACATACTCCATATGTTTGCTCTATAGGACACAAGTGTTTTGTTACCACTAAAAACTGGCAAAGGTAATTCTGTGAATGCGCTTGCCTGGATACAGAGAGGAATGGATTAATGAAAGTGCAGTACTGAAAATCAATGGTCCTTGACGTATGATTAATTACAGGCGGGGGCCTGTCATCATTAACTAAGTTAATAGGGGCAAGACTGAGAAACAACCAAAATCTAAATTGATTGGCCATTGATAATTCGGTATGTTCAGGATTTAAATGATCCAAATCTGTTGCACATTGCTGAAAGCTAGTGGCTTACAATTTGAGCCTCACACATGATATCAAAATGATGGCCAGCTGCAAGTAGGTTTTAGAGGATCAATACAACTTTGAATACATTTATGGATATGGCCTGGGGGGCAAGGCATCAGACGTCTTGTGGAAAGTGAAAAGTGTTGGCCAACGTCAACGTGCTCACTGTTGTTGCGCGGTTCATTGCAGACCCCAGATCCCAACATAAACATAATTTTCCTGTTCTCAGACACTGAGCAGAATATTGTTAGATTGTTGATGAAGGCAGTAGATTGTCACTTGGGAATAACCTCAGAATCAAAATGGAATGGACCGTAATCTTCCACCTTGAATCTCCTCGATTGACAGAGAGGGGCGTCATGTAACTGTAAATCTGAGAAGATGACTTTGTCTGCTGGGTATGGTTAAAAAACAATTTCATCTCATCCTCCCAGTGTCGAAAACATATCACATGCTTCAAAGTAGATGTGCAACACATTGTTGTCTAACCTGAAAGATGGACTTGACTTGCTCTGTGTGAAAATGACATTTTCAGCCCTTAAAAGAATTTAATGAATTCTGGGCCACTCCCAAAGTGGAGGAGAGTATTGGGTAGAACTGCAGATGGGAGATTGGGGCGAATGTGATGTTGGATTTGGTCTGTGATTGAGCAAAAGTTGGGCGTCCACAGGTGGCAAAACTCAGGGTGAGGCTTGCGTCTCTTGTCGGAGTCTTGTGTGGCTCCAGAGCCCCCCGGGGTCCCAGGTGGTGGCTGTTTCTTGCTTCCCTCTTGGAGGGAGGGAGAGGCATAGAAATGAGACGAGTGGGGATTGTGGGAATGTAGGAGGTCTATACAGGCGTAAGGACGAATAGGTAGGCACATTGGGAGTGGCCTTGTTCATTAACCTACGTTATCAGTAACTCCCTATAATATCTAAATGAAGATTCTTCACATGTTTTTCAATAATATATTCTGGCATGTACGTATTTGGGTGCAGAGACTAATTTTCAGCCTTGTTTTACACCGCACCATTTAAAACTGCTGCACTGCACAGGCCAGGTCTCCGTGGATCTTTAAATTAGTATTCTTAAGATGCAGGCGCCTACACGCATTCTATAATTACTTATTCATATGTGGCAGACAGTCTATGTCCTACCCTGTTAGACATTTAGAGTTACAGTTGTGTATTCTGACATTCTCCTGCACAGAATGTTCAATGTCTTATGAATCTTGTACTGATAATTTTATAAGATTACTCATCCATTATTCCTGCTCAGATCTACTGTGCCAGACTATGGTCTTCGCTCTCTAATACACAAGTATATTTTCAGAAACTTTCATAATAAAAGACTTGGTAAGCCATTGGAGTCAGCCCTTATGATATGATTAGGGGGAACATCCTTTCCCAGACAGTATAATGTAGTGATTTTTGAGTTTATTTCTTGCCTGACCCTTGTTTTCCCACACCATTCAGGAGACTTCCTCCTTGTTAAGAGTCAATGAGACCTTGACCTCAACTGGGTAAAACTGAATTGGAGATGCAGTATATGGTGTTCTGTTATCAAGATGTTTTTCTTTTATATCCATTGAACTTGCAGAAAAACTCCTGCACATATGAACTTAAGGCTTCTTTCACTTAATAATACTTGACATTAGTGCATCCTATTACCTGCTGCACAACAGCATGCTTGCCGTAAAACTGCATTTTAGTCATTGAAAGTAGATGAGACATTCAATCGTTCATTCAATTGTAGATAATGAATGTTATGGGCCAGCCCCCTTGGATCTGGAAAATATGTGATCGCCCTGAAAAGAGAAGAATCAGATTTCCAAATTCATTGTGTTCACTGACTTTTACAGTGTTCAATCCTGCTTTGCTAACCTCCATCGCTTAAAGTATTTCTTAAGTTTGCTCACAGTACCCCATCCAATGGAATTACATTGTTTGCTTCATTCAGGGAATGATATATATACATTTAATGGTGTAAGCTATGGTTCTTTTCATGATGACCTTATGGAGACAGATAAACTTTCCTGTAGACCTTAATTCATGAAAAAATAATAAGCTCATTATTTGCTGAGCCATCGGAATTCATTCAGCATCACACAAAACTAATCTTATGATTTCAGGGTTTCGTGGATCTCTGCCTGTGAAGTTAAGTGAAGTAATTCATATTCCCGGCAGCCAGAGAGCACTTCAATCAGTGGTTCAGAAAGTCCTGCAAAGTGTAAAATTGGAACATTTCTTCATCATGAATGCACACAGGACTCTTGGAAAAGCTCGACAGTTTCCAAGAAGAGTTGCAGATTTAATCAGAACTCGGGCCCGCCCATCAACTAAACCCCTGCGGAACAGAACAGCCCTCCCACAAACTAAAATAGAAGCTTCTTGCACAAGGTGTAATTAGAGTGTGATTCATTGTTTGACTTAATTATTTCATATTTCTCATACAACAGTAACAGTGTTTTAATGGGCTATACTTTTAGAGTACACTGTGCACCAAAGCATTGTTGTTTGTAATGATTGCCTGGTCTTGGCAATAATTTGGAACCGAGAGACGTACTGTCTCTGAATATTTTTAAAGGTAATATTATCATAATAAACACAGGGCTTGATTTAAAGCATTCTCCTAAGCCAATACATCATACATTAGTATGGATATATTTGTAGAGGTTCCCTATATGTAGGGAAAAGATCGTTAGGAATGTGTTTGTCAAAGGTGCATTTGATGCCCTCCCCTGTTAATCCTGACCCACTTCAATCAAAATGAGAGCCTTAAATGCCACTGTTGGTGTAGCCTTTCTGAAAAATCAGTAAAAAGAATCAAAAAAACTTCCACCACCAGCATTGACATTTGGGTTGTGAGGTCTTGACAATGTCTTGTCTTACGCATCATGCCATTCAGTTACAGAAGGCCTAGATCGAAGTACATTATCTCCTCATTGCAAAGCCCTCTATTACTTGTGCAGTTTGCATTATATGGCGGATGTAATATGTCCACACTTACACTGCTAAATCTTCCTTACTTCCAAAAACAAAACAAACAAGTGAAAACCCCCGATGTCCCTAGTCACGCTCTTCCCGTTGGTGATTATAGAAATGATCACATTCTGAAAATTAATTTTGACAAAAATAACCACCTATCTATGATACTTGGCACAGCACTCCATATGTTTGAAACTATGTGTGGCAAATTTGAAAAGAATCCATGAAATAATATTTGAGAGGTCCATCAGACAAATTTACATCGACATTTTCAAGTGGGTTCAAAGTCCAAAAACAGTTAAACGGCGATATTTTTGTGAAAAATCATCCCAGATGACCGACACTGCACTGCACCTCCCCCTGCGGTAGAGAATATGACTACCAAATTTGAAAAGAAACCAATATATAATATTTGCGATATCAATTGGACAAATTGACATTGAACCCACTTGAAAATTTATTAATTTAAATTATTAATTAATTAATTAAGTCCAAAAACAGGGAAAAACAGCGATATTTTAGTGAAAAACCATCCCAGACGGCCAACACTTTGCACTGCACCTCTCCCTGTAGTAGAGAATGTGTGTGCCAAATTTGAAAAGAATCCAAAGAAGAATATTTGAGATATCGATCGGACAAATAATGTCTTATGACGGAAATACGGAATGACGGACAGACAGAATTCTTGGTACATAACTATAGACATTTTGTCGTCGGGGGTATAAAAAAAATCTTAGTCCCTCTTACCGGTGTAAATCACAACTCAGCTATCATTGATGAGGGAAGAAGGTACACCCTTTTGAAAAAAAAAAAAAACACAAGATGTGTTTGTGAAACACTGATGCCCCCATGCATAACATGCACATGCTAACCATTAAAGGCCTATCATGAGTCAATCAAAGGTTAAAAGTCAAGGTTACAAGGTCAACATTCATTACCTCATCAGAAAGGCCTTATCCTAAGGAATACATATGCCAGGTATCAAATGCCTATTACAAGCTAATGAAAAGTTTTGGCCCATGTTAAAGTTTTTCTCACCAAACATCATGCTCCAAGGTCAAGGTCACAAGGTGGAAAGTCATGACCTCATCTGAAATGCCTTCTCACAAGCAACGCATATGCAAAGTATGAAAGTGCTATCATGAGCCGATCAAAAGTTATAGCCATGGCAAAGTGCGGACAGACGGACAGGTGAAAAACTATATGCCCCCGAAATCTGAAATGCCTTTTCACAAGCAATGCATATGCCAAGTATCAAAGTCCTATCATGAGCCGATCAAAAGTTATAGCCATGTTAAAGTGCGGACAGACAGACAGACGGACAGGTGAGAAACTATATGCCCCCGAAATCTGAAATTCCTTCTCACAAGAAATGCATATGTCAAGTACCAAAGGCCTATCATGAGCCGATCAAAAGTAATAGCCATGTTATAGTGCGGACAGACAGACAGAGAGACAGACAGATGTACAGGTGAGAGACTATATGCCCCCGAAATCTGAAATACCTTCTCACAAGCAATGTATATGCCAAGTATCAAAGGCCTATCATGAGCCGATCAAAAGTAATAGCCATGTTATAGTGCAGACAGACAGACGTACAGATGAGAAACTATATGCCCCCGAAATCTGAAATGCCTTCTCACAAGAAATGCACATGCCAAGTATCAAAGGCCTATCATGAGCCGATCAAAAGTTATAGCCATGTTAAAGTGCGGACAGACAGACAGACGGACAGGTGAAAAACTATATGCCCCAAAAACTTCGTTTACGGGGGCATAAAAAATCTTCGACAATGTGCTCAGATAATGTTATGTCCAGGAGGGAATTCTCCTTTCTTAAAACAGCATTGAAAATGGCATAAAAATTATATGCTGCAGAGTATGTGCAGATCTGATATGCTACTGAACTTAACATCAAGAGAGTTGGGGAAGAAATAATCAATTCGAGGACATGCACTGTTGTTGTAATGTTTTTGTGGCTTAAATCTTAAGACTTGCTAACTTGAGCTGGATTTCAGCTTCTATTTTATATATTTGATCACTGGTACAGAGAGCTTGTTGTTTGGAAAGTCTTTCCTTGAAATTTCACCATGTGTTTTTTTGGCATGGAATCAACTGGTGTTACCCTTTCTCATCTTCGGTTGAATGGAATTACTTTTACTCTTCAGCATAAGTTTGCAAGTAGCTGGTAATGGTGGAAAAATGCTTTGTGAATGGGTGAGGATAAAAGGCAGCGGTATGGGCGCTATGCAGCAGTCTGTAACATGTTCTTGCTGTGCCTTTGCGTCTCAGAGTCTAAAGGTAGAATCTCATTGTTGAAAGCATGCTCAGTTGGAACCTTCAGCACAGTCGCAGATGAAGTAGTGCTTGACTGCTGAGCCCCCAACCCCCCCCCCCCCCCCCTTATAAAAGCCCAGAGACTACTACCGCAGGGATCGCTTATAATTGCTTCATCGGCTTCGTATTTCGAGCTGCTCCGAACAGCCGAGCAGATCAAAGAGGGACAGAGAGTGCTTGAAGTGTGACTGATTTTTTCAGATGACTTTATTAATATTATTTCCATAAAGCCTGCAGCCATAGTACTTACTGTACTGCAACACTTAAGAGATTAAATACTGGATACAGACTGCTGTACAGAGACAAAGAGCTGTCCGAGTAACAGGACTGATGTTCTTCCAGGCGGGCGATATGGCTAATTTTAAATGGCCATGCAATATCAAGTTATTCCAAAACTTTTTTCCATCTGTTAAATATTGCATTCCACATTCAAAGCTCTCCTTGCAAACTATTTGTTTGGTTTTTAGAGAATTCTTTGAACAGATAACAATAATATAGACCATAACTCTCAAACTCTTTAAAGTTCATGTACAATCTAAATTCCAAAAAAGTTGGGATGCTGCGTAAAATGTAAATAAAAACAGAATGCAATGATTTGCAAATCTCATAAACTGACTATTTCACAATAGAACATACACTGCCCAGCCAAAAAAAAAAAAGTTGCACACTCAAATATTTAGTTGGAACCCCTGTACCTTTGATTACAGTGCATATTCGTCTTGTCATCATTTTGACAGCTATATGCAATGCCAGAACATTTGTTTTCGATCAGAAATTCCATAATATTTGGCCGAGATCTTGTCTTCTCAACATAACTTACCTAGTCTTAGCCCACATTAACATATGCAGTCTGAGATATAAGACACATGAGCTGGCTTTATTTCTGCAAGCTACTGTAATAAGATAAATTTTCTTGCTGTTTCTGAAACTCATTTGGACGATTCTTTCAGCAACTCTAATGTGGCCATTGATAGTTATTATTTGCATAGAAAGGACAGAAACAGGTTTGGGGGTAGAGTCGGATTTTAAATACAGTACAGGCCAAAAGTTTGGACACACCTTCTCATTCAATGCCTTTCCTTTATTTTCATGACTATTTACATTGTAGATTCTCACTGAAGGCATCAAAACTATGAATGAACACATGGAATTATGTACGTATGTATCAAACAGCTGTCCAATAGGGCTGTCGGCTGTGTATTGACCTGACTTCTGCACAACACAGCTGATGGCCCCAAACCCATTGATAAGGCAAGAAATTCCACGAATTAATCCTGACAAGGCACACCTGTGAAGTGAAAACCATTTCAGGTGACGACCTCTTGAAGCTCATCAAGAGATTGCCAAGCAGTAATCAGAGCAAAGGGTGGCTACTTTGAAGAAACTAGAGTATAAGACGTTTTCAGTTACAGGTATTTCACTCTTTTTTGTTATGCACATAATTCCACGTGTTCATTCATAGTTTTGATGCCTTCAGTGAGAATCTGCATGAAAATAAGTCATGACAATAAAGGAAACGCATTGAATGAGGTGTGTCCAAACTTTTGACCTGTACTGTATGTGACCAATTTCCAGTAAAACAAAGAAATGACCTTGTTACCAATGACATTGAAGCTATCTGGTTGCAGGTACAATTGAAGCACCTATTACTAAAACCCCATAAATCACACTTGACTTGACTTGACTTGTGGGGTTTTAGTAATCAGTGCTTCAATTACCACACTTAAAATCCATATTGGTGGGCTGCTGTTACAGGCCTCCCTGCTCTGACATCCTGTACCTCAATAGAATGTGTGATATGTTGGATTGGGTTACAGAAGAAAACAGTGAATTGTATTTCTTCTGAGATATTAATGTAGATTCGCTATCGGATAATTGTTCTTGGAAAATGATCTTAAATCCATTACCAACACCTGTGGATTATTCCAAATTATGTCTCAACCTACAAGGATCTTTGTCAATTGTTCTGGAGTCACCACCTCCAAATGTATAGACCATATCTATACCAATAGGCCTGATGTGTGTTCCATACCTGTGTCTATCCCAGTCGGCTTCAGTGATCATAATATTATTGCGGTTTCTAGGAGGACCTAAGCTTCCAAAAGCCAGTGCAAAAATTGTACTCGCTAGAAGCTATAAGAAATTTATTGAGGAAGATTTTCTTGATTATTGGTACAGTTCAATGGAAGGATGTGATCTCTGCAGATGGTGCTGAGGAAGCTCAAAATATATTTATGGATTATTTTATGAAAATAGTTAACACACATGCCCCTTTAAAAAAGTTTACTGTTAAAGCTAAATGTGCCCCATGGATTGATAACTTAATGTTGCAAAGAGATGAGGCCAAGAAGATTTCTGTTTTGTCAGGTTTAATTGATGATAGAAATTATTACCGCAAGTTAAGAAACCAGGTTACTAAAATGAATAGATTAAAGAAGAGAACCTATTATCAGCAGAAAATTTCTGAAAGCAGCCATGACAGTAAATAACTCTGTAATGTTTTGAATGAAATCATGGGTAAAAAATCTGCTCAATCTGTATTTGTAGAATCAAATGGTGTTTATTTGACAAAGCCTCTTCATAATGCTGATTATTTTAAAGACTATTTTGTCAACAAGGTGTCCAAGCTTAGGCTGGGAATGGACACTACCATCAGTAATAACTCTGAGGTGTTGATAAAAGAACACATTATGAAGGGTAAAAACTGTACTTTTGAATTCCATATGGTTAATGCTGTGACTGTAGAAAGGCTTTTGAGCTCTTTGCCAGTCTCCAAATCCACTGGCACTGACCACCTTGACAGCAAGCTGTTGAGAATGACCGCTTCTCATATCTCTGAGCCGATCTGTCACATTTTTAACAGGTGTCTAATCAGTGGCGTGTGTCCATTGTTATGGAAGGAGGGAAAGATTATTCCACTTCCTAAAGATGCCAAATTAACTTTCGAAGGTCCCAACCGTAGGCCTATTAGTTCTTAGCAAATTATTAGAAAAGATTTTGTTTGGGCAAGTTCAGGCCTATTTTTCAGCTAATTGTTTAACTACTGAACACCACCATGCATACAGGGCCGGTCATTCAACCAGCACTGCTTTGACACAAATGTCAGATAGTTGGCTTTCAGCGATCGATGGGTCAATGCTGGTAGGTGTTAGACTTCAGTGCCGCTTTTGATTTGATCGGTCGTGATCTTTTAATACAAAAACTCATCAGCTATAGTTTTAATAGCTCAGTTATTTCATTTTTCAGCAGTTATCTGTCCTCTAGATCTCAGCTGGTCTATTTTAATAGTGCTTTCTCAGGCAGTAGAGGGTTATATTGTGGTGTTCCACAGGGGAGCTGTCTGGGACCCCTCTTATTCTCTATATTTACAAATGATATGCCATTTTCTATTCGACAGGTGAGTCTGACTCTGTATGCCGATGATTCAACTCTTTATCTTGCTGCTACTCAGTCACAGAGATTAATCAGGTTTTATCCAGTGATCTAAATATTTTATATGACTGGATAAAAACTACAAAACCCAAATCCAGTGAAGTCAGCATGTTATGTAAATCTTAGATAAAAACAGAATACAATGATTTGCAAATCCTTTTCAACTTATATTCAATTGAATACACTGCAAAGACAAGATGTTTTATGTTCAAACTGTGAAACTTTTTTTTTGCAAATAATCATTAACTTAGAATTTAAAGGCAGCAACACATAGCAAAAAAGTTGGCACAGGGGCCTTTTTGCCACTGTGTTACATCACCTTTCCTTTTAACAACACTCAGTAAACGTTTGGGAACTGAGGAGACCAATTTTTGAAGCTTTTCAGGTGGAACTCTTTCACATTCTTGCTTGATGTACAGCTTAAGTTGTTGAACAGTCCGGGGTCTCCGTTGTCGTATTTTACGCTTCATAAGGCGCCACACATTTTCAATGGGAGACAGGTCTGGACTACAGGCAGGCCACTCTAGTACCCGCACTCTTTTACTACTGAGCCATGCTGTTGTAACACGTGCAGAATGTGGCTTGGCATTGTCTTGCTGAAATAAGCAGGGGCGTTCCATGAAAAAGATGTTGCTTGGATGGCAACATGTGTTGCTCCAAAACCTGTATGTACCTTTCAGCATTAATGGTGCCTTCACATATGTGTAAGTTGCCCATGCCTTGGGCACTAATACACCCCCATACCATCACAGATGCTGGCTTTTGAACTTTGCACCTATAACAGTCCGGATGGTTCTTTTCCTCTTTGACAATTTGAAATGTGGACTCGTCAGACCACAGAAAACTTTTCCACTTTGCATCAGTCCATCTTAGATGAGCTTGGGCCCAGCGAAGCCGGCGGCGTTTCTGGGTGCTTTTGATAAAACTCTACAATGCAAAGCGAAAGCCATTTAACTTGCACTTGCAGATGTAGCGACGAACTGTAGTTACTGAAGTGTTCCTGAGCCCATGTGGTGATGTCCTTTACACACTGATGTCGGTTTTTGATGCAGTACCGCCTGAGGGATCGAAGGTCACGGGCATTCAATGTTGGTTTTCGGCCTTGTCGCTTACGTGCAGTGATTTCTCCAGATTCTCCGAACTTTTTGACGATATTACAGACCGTAGATGATGAAATTCCTAAATTTCTTGCAATAGCTCGTTGAGAAATGTTGTTTTTAAACTGTTTAAACAATCAGCTCACACATTTGTTCACTAAGTGGTGACCCTCGCCCCATCCTTGTTTGTGAATGACTGAGCATTTCAGGGAAGCTGCTTTTATACCCAATCATGGCACCCACCTGGTCCCAATTAGCCCGTTCACCTGTGGGATGTTCCAAATAAGTGTTTGATGAGCATTCCTCAACTCTCAGTCTTTTTTGCCACTTGTGCCACCTTTTTTGAAACATGTTGCAGGCATCAAATTCCAAATGAGCTAATATTTGCAAAAAATTACAAAGTTTACCTGTTCGAACATTAAGTTTGCAGTGTATTCAATTGAATATAGGTTGAAAAGGATTTGCAAATCATTGTATTTCGTTTTTATTTACGATTTACACAACGTGCCATCTTCATTGGTTTTGGGTTTTGTACTAAGTTGGTGCTTAATATTTCCAAAAACTGTCTGTATGGTATTTGGTCCCAATCAAAGAATTGCACTTGATCCTCCTCTGGTTTTACAGATTGCAGGTCAACCTAAACAAAAAAAAAGTTAAGCTTTTAGGCCTTTGGTTCGTTATGGTCCCAATTTGTCATGGCCCCAATTTATTACGGCAAATCAGGCAGCAAGGGATGACAGACAAAATTTCAAAACTTGAACAGATTTAATAAAATAAAGCACTGACCAAGATTGATAATATAAAAAAAAGAGATAGTTACAGAGATGGGGTTGCTTTGTGCGATGTTCTGGCACAGGAAAATGCTCCAACACAGGCAAAAATCACAAAAGGCTTCACAGGTCTTGAAAAGAGTGACAGGTCTGGTCAGATGTATCCTTCTCCTTGCAATTTCTCCTACTATTTTATTCTCTATTTTTTCTTCTTATATACTCTTTCCAGCCCCGTCCCACCGTTTAGACTTTTTTTAAATTCTCTGGGACTTCCCCTCTCAGCCATGCCCAGGACATGCCCAAAACCTAGCTCCAGACTGGCTTAAGTCAATACTGCTATCTACTGGCTTCTTTTTTCCCCCATTACAGGTTTGATTCATCATTATCGTGGTCAGAGCACATCGACAGAATTGTTTTTAAAATAGACAGAGCTATTGCCACTGCAAGAAACTGTGAAACATTCCTTCCATTTGAACTAAGGAACTTACTTGTTTGTGCTTTAGTTCTATGCCACTTGGATTATTGTTCTGATGTTTGGGGCTCTGTTTCTAGGCGGCTACCTCAGAGGTCACAAGTTGTACAAAATAAGGCAGCAAGGCTCATTCTTGGCTGCTCTTACAGAACAAATGCTGTTGTTATGCATGAGCATCTTAAGTGGGTGAATGTTGAAAAAAGACTTTCTTACAATTTACTTATATTTTTTTCAGAAAGTTATTCTAATTGAAGCACCTATTGCTAAAACCCCATAAGTCACACTTGACTTGACTTGACTTGTGGGGTTTTAGTAATCAGTGCTTCAATTAACATTCCCAAATTTATCTCTGATTAAATAATTTACTGCTCTAATGTGCATATGCATTTCACCAGAGGAGCAAATAGTGGGCTGATTAGTCTACTGTGTGCAGAATCGAATACTGTGCAAAGAACTGTTTTATACAGGGCTATTGGGGCATGGAATTGTCTTCCAAGTGGCATAAGTAAAACAAAAAGTATTGCAAGCTTCAAAAAACAATTACGGTCCATGAGCCAATGAATATGCAAATTTAGTGTCATGTAATATCTTCTCTACCTTGGTGTTTTTTGTTATAATTTGTTTGTGTGGTAATTTGGTTATGTTTCCTTGAATTATGTGTCTCGATATGTTTTAATCTTGTTTTGTTGTAATAGTTTAATGTTGTTGGACCCCAGGAAGACTAGCTGACGTCTTGCGTCAGCTGATAAGGATCCTTGCCAATAAACAATAGTGGTTGAACCACTCAGTGGTCTTTCTTGAGCGCATCCCAATAACTTTTAATGTGTTTAAGGTCAGGACTTTGTGGCGGCAAATTTGTTCGTGAAAATGATTCCTCATACTTGTTTTTGTAATTCATGGTTTTCTTTGCTAAATACAGGCCAATAACTTGCCCGTTCTGAAATACTGTTACATCTTTTCCATCATCAAGGGATGTGTCTACTGACATGATTTTTTAAGAAATGAGTAGCGACGTGCTTCATCAGCCAGGGTAAAAATGATCATTGCCAACTGAAACATATTAATAAACGCAATCATAATCCAATTATAGAATTTCTTCATTAATTTCCAAACGGTGACTTTTTTTTGGCCGTGCAGTGTATAAAACATATCAGATGTTGAAAGTGAGACATTTTACTATTTCATGAAAAATTATTGCTCATTTTTAATTTGAAGGCAGCAACACACCTCAAAAAAGTTGGGGTAGGGCCATGTTTATCATTGTCTAGTATCCCCTCTTCTTTTATCAACAGTCTGTAAACATCTGGGAAGTGAGGAGATCAATTGGGAGAGGAATGTTGTTCCACTCTTGTCAGGTGTAGAATTCTAGCTGCTCAACAGTCCTGGGTTGTCTTTGCTGGATTTTTTGTTTTATGATGCCCCAAGCGTTTGCTCTTAGTGAATGGTCTGGACAGCTGGTAGTTCAGCACTCAGACTCTTCTACTGCAAAGCCATGTTTTTGTGATGGATGCAGCATGTGATTTGGCATTGTTTTGCTGAAATATGCAAGGCCTTCCCTGAAAGAGACATTGTCTGGGTGGGAACATATCTTGTTCTAAAACCTCTATATACTTTTCAACATTGATAATGCCTTTCCAAGTGTGTAAGCTCCCCACGCCATAGGGACTAATGCAACCCGATACCATCAGAGATGTAGGCTTTTGAACTGCGCGCTGACAACAAGCTGGATGGTCCCACTCCACTTTAGACTGCACGACCCGGCGTCCGTGGTTTCCAAAAAGAATTTCAAATTTTGATTCATCTGACCGCAGCATAGTTTTCCATTCTACCTCAGTCCATTTTAAATGAACCTTGGCCCAGAGAAGACGGGGGCATTTCTGGACCGGGTTCACATATGAAGACCACAATGGAAAAATGATCACATTTTCACGTGGAGAAATGAAGAATTAAAAATTCAAAACGATCTTAGAAACAAAGCACTGAAAAAAATATGCAAAACTATAAAATATGCAAAATATTATAATATTAAATAATAATGAATAATAATAAATATTATAATAATATTTTAATAATAAGCTTTACTGGCACTGAGCTTTTCTTGTGCTAAGTGCAGCCACATACCATCAGAGAACATATAGATATGGACTAACTGAGCATTCCAATCATTTTCGGCAATTCCAAAACCATTTTCGGCAATCTTGGCTGCTAAACTTGCGTCTGGTGTGGTCAAATGGAGACATTTATCAAAATATTGTTTAATAATAATTGGTTTTGTTCCCACACTACTTTTTGTAACATCCTGCTTTTCGTTATTGTTTATTTTCTGATACTTAAAATAGTAATTTTTTAATACTGCCTTTAGATGTCAGCGGTGCTGTTTGAAGGTCAAATCATGTCACCAAGTCTAGCTGAGAAGAAAAAAACAGATTGCAGGTATGAAAACAGCAGTGTTTATATGGCTTGTGAATGAAGGCACCAGGGACTTGGATTTACCAGAGATGCAGCTAGTACTTCCAAGAATGTAGGTCCTGAAACCAAATGCGACAGATGGTCTTTGACGGAGTGAATCGGCCTGATGTACGTTACTCTCCCACTCTCAAGGTGCACTCTACTTATTTTATTTATGATGTTTTTATGTTGCTCTGTGCAATAAATGTTTAGTGCCCTGACTCGTGAGATTTAAAGGCTCATTCCACGATTTGGAACGTGGTACTGCATCAGTGGAAACACATCCTGAATTTATCGTGGTCATGAGTAGAAGTGTAGGTGATAAGGACCAGAATGAATTATAATAATAAGTGAACAAAGCAGACTGCCACAAGGGGTTTATTATTTAACTATTTTATTTAATATTGGATACATGACCCTGTAATGACCCACTTGGCTCCTAAGACAAACCATGATGTCCTATTTGACTTCATGAGGCTCAGTTTTATCACAGTGTCAATAACTCTGATTGTAGGAAGTATTGATTCACAGGTTAAAAGCCCCACTGACAGCAATTTCACATCCAATGCTCAAGATATTCTAGATCTGTCTGTAGAGAGGCACAGTTCCATTTTATTAACAGAATCCAGTCATAAATTACATCTTGAAATTGACAAAATATTAGAACCAAAAATTGCTGTAATTGTCAGGTATCTAGACTGCAATTTCCAAAGCATCTACACAGATTATTTCTATTCATTTGAATGCTAATTAGCAGCACGTATCTGCTTTAAAAAGTTGTATGCAGCACTTTTCCAGGTAAGTCCTACAAATCTAATGAGGATTTAAGCAGATCTCTACAGGTGTCAAATAGTTGGTGCCCAAATTGCAGGTGCATCGGTCACTATAAAGGTTAAATTATTTCAGGTGGGGGCGCCCCGGTGGTCTGGGTGCACGTACCGTGGGGGCTGTGTCCCTCCCACGGCGACCTGGGTTCAAGTCCGGCTCGGATCGTTTGCTGCGTGTCTTCCCCCATTCCTCTCCCTGGCCCTCCTGTCTCTCTACACTGTGCAACTGTAGAATAGAGGAAAAATTCCCCAAAAAATAATCTTTAAAAAAAAAAAATATTATTTAGGGTGGCATGGAGAACAATGTCAAAAATTATGAGAGCATACGGCACTCACCAAAAACAGCAATAACAAAACAGAACTGTGACCATAGGTGAAAGCTCTCCGACAGGGACAGATGGTACAATAATAACTAATAAATGACAAGCATTCAAAATCACCACATGATTGAATCAATCAGTATCTGAGCCAGTCTCAACAAAATGTTGTGAACTTCACTTAGTTGGTATTTATGGTGGTGTTTCCAATGAGTTGCATATCCCCAGTCTCTCATATTCAAATTTGCCATTCACATTGCAGTCTTCATTTTTGTCCGCACTATAAAGTATACACTCTTTGCCTGGCTGGAAGATAGGAAAACTTTTACTCATCATCATGCATGCTCATCAGGGAAAGGAATTAGATGACATACAAAACTTGCTATAAATACAGCTCAAATCACAGCAAAGCATTCCTTGTGCAGTCACACCCCATCCCAGTGGGACAGTGGTTAGCACTACTGCCTGACAGCAAGAAGGTCTTGGGTTCAAATTCGGCCTGGGCCCTTTCTGTGTGGAGTTTGCATGTTCTCCCCGTGTTTGCGTGGGTTTCCTCCAGGTACTCTGGTTTCCCCCACCCCCAAAAACATGCAATATAGGAACACTCCTCTATGGCTGTGTGTGAATGTTTGGTGGTGGTCGGAGGAGCCGTAGGCGCAAACTGGCAGCCACGCTTGCGTCAGTCTGCCCCAGGGCAGCTGTGACTACAGAAATGTAGTTTAGCACCATCAGAGCATGAATGTGTGAGTGAATGAATAATGTATCCATTGTGAAGCGTCTTTGAGTACCCAGAAAAAGCAGAAAAGCGCTATATAAAACCGATGCAACTGAAGCAAATTTGAGAGGTTCCTATAGGTTCTCTAATGAGCCAGTGATCCAGCATGGAGCACATGGTTTTTATTCAAAATGAAAACAGCTTTCTTGTCCTTCTGTGATGGTCTGTCTAATTGCGAGGCAGCGCAAAGGTGAAATCTGTCCCCTCAGACCCAGCCATCTGCAGTGAGTGGGGAGCAGTCTGTGCTGCAAGGAAAATGCCACCTCTGCAAACAAACTGACGCACTGACTAACTCACATTTGTCAAGGGAGGAGCTGTGGTGCCCATAAAGTTACCTCTCTCAGAGTTCTGATGTTTCAGCGGATTGAGCGAGGATCTACTCCGTAAGTTCATCTAATGGCGGTGAAAATAACCAGAACGCCCACATATTGCACCATTAGCTTCTGCCAAATTTTTTTTTCCCCTCATTTGTTTGGATTTTGGAGAGGTTGAGATATCGTGGGCCGAGAATTAACTGGACCTATCTCCACTTTTTACAAAATGGACAAAATGGGATGTAAGAGTTTGCTGCATTGTAATTTCTCATTCCAAGTATACTTTTCAGATATTTATATTCAGGGGAGTTATTGTGACTGAAAGGTAAAATATAATGCAGTTCTATTTTTGGTAGTTTAGATGGGGGATCTAGGAAAATGGAGACCTTCAGAATTTTCAAAATGTCATAAATTTCGTAGGTATATTGTTCTATCTCCTAGATAGCTCCTTGTATTTCCAGAAATGTTTAGCCACAAAGTTCCATGTCCAGCCTTGTGGTTTTTAATAAAGAACACAACAATGTAGCTCTTTCCAGATCAGCAAATCACATGTTTTAAGTCGAAGGTAATACAGAATTTGAAAGAAAAATCGCTGTTCCATCGCATATGGAGAGAAACCGTGTCTTCAGTTGCCACTTATGATAATTGGAAAACAAATTAGTAAAGGAAAATGATTGAGAACTCGCCAGGACTAATTCAAACCTTTATTTATTCTCGAGAGGACATTGAGATTTGCAATGCCATTGAGATTACAGACACATTAAAAACACAGCACAATAAAACAGGTATAATATAGGATAATCATTGTGAGCAACAATTTTGTCAGTGACAGGTAAAATGCAATAATTAAATACAATAAAATTAAATCAATTAAAACAGTTGCAATGTGAAACACAATTAGCGAGAGATTGAAGTCTTGAACTTTGAAAGAGAGGGAAGAACATCAATTTTTAGAGACTCTTGGAGGATGTTCCATGAGCTTGGGGCATCAAAGGAAAAAGCTGTTTTACCAAGTTCAGTACGTGCTCGAGGAGCTTTCAAAAGTAGCAGTTCAGCAGAGCAAGTTGTATAGCTACCAGCCTTCCACTCTAACAAGGTTGAAATATAAGGTGGTAATTTTCCAATGAGGGCCTTAAAGATATATAAAAACCAATGTTTGTTGCGCCTCTCTTCCAGGGAAGGTCAACCAACCTCCTCGTACAGAACACAATGATGAGTTCTGTACCCATCACCAGTAATAAATCTAAGAGCAGAGTGATATACACTATCCAAAGGCTTTAGAACTGAAGCTGCAGCATGTCTGTAAATCACATCACCATAATCAATGACTGATAATAGCATGGCTTCAACAACTTTTTTTTCTACAGAATAAAGGAAAGCTGGATTTGTTTCTGTATAAAAAAACCTATCTTTTGTCGCATTTTAGTGACAAGATGGTTTACGTGGTGTTTGAACGTTAAATCCTCGTCAATCCATACGCCAAGATATTTATATTCAGTAACTTTTTCAATTCTAGAGCCTTCTAAAGTGAACAAATTCAAAGTTTCAAGATCAATGTTTCTTGCTCTGGAGAACAGCATGTACTTTGTTTTCATTACATTTAAAAGAAGTTTGTGATTTAAAAGAGATTTTTGAAGCTCATTAAAAGCAAGTTGCAAATTGTTGATGGCAAGCTGTACAGAGTCTGCAGTACAATAAACAATGGTGTCATCCGCATACAAATGGACGTGGCAATCACTTAAAGAGGACACAATATCATTAATGTAAATAGAAAAGAGTACAGAGCCCAAAATGGAACCCTGCGGCACACCCCTATTAATAAACAAGAAATCTGATTTGATGTCACCTGATTTAATACACTGACGCCTCTCAGACAAATAGTCATGAAACCAGGCACGTACTTTCACTCAGTCCTATGTTGAACAGTTTACTTAACAGTATGTCGTGATTAACTGTATCGAAGGCTTTGGACAGATCTACAAATACTGCTGCACAGTGTTGCTTCTTGTCCAATGCTGATATGATGTGATTTATGACTAATGTAATGGCTGAAATTGTGCTATGATTTGTTCTGAAACCAGACTGGTGTTGGCTAAGTACAGAGTAGGTTGAAAGAAATGACTTTAGCTGATTGTTTACCAGGGATTCCATCACTTTTGCTAAACATGGCAATTTGGAGATGTTGTTGTTCATGTCATCTCTTGAACCTCCTTTATGCAGGGGTATTACATGTGCAGACTTCCACAACGTTGGAAAACTTCCTGTGGTCAGAGATAAATTAAATATATGCCTTAATGGCTCAGCAATAACTGGAGCAGCCGATTTTAGAAAGAATGAATCCAATTGGTCT
The DNA here is from genome assembly GCA_029721435.1 of Gymnothorax reevesii. NCBI lineage: Eukaryota > Metazoa > Chordata > Actinopteri > Anguilliformes > Muraenidae > Gymnothorax > Gymnothorax reevesii. The sequence goes on along the minus strand of CM056582.1, from coordinate 78,039,288 downwards.
TCCCCAGTGGAAGTCCTGGGGTCTAAGGCCTGCAGCGCATTCAGAATATCAGCATATTAGAAGGGGCGGAAGAAAAAACAAGAAGTGTGGCTCCCAGCATTCAAACAACTAACATCAACTGATGGAAGGCCAGGATATTCTTTTTCAAATAAATATGCAGCATCTGCAAAGTGCTTATTAAAGGCATGGACAATGTCTGACCTATTAAGAGATCACACAGTCATCAGTCCTTATACCAGTGGGCAGAGTATTTGAGGTCTTCCTTTTTTCTAAGTTCACTGCTTTCCAGAATATAGCTGGGTTTGAGTAGGAGCTAGTGATTGAAGATATTCAGATTTTAAATATTCAGATTTGGCTTTTCTTACAGCCAAGGTGCATTTATTCCTAAGTTGTCTGAAGGACAGCCAGTGCTGAGTGCTAATTGCCATAAAGGGGCGTGTCTGCGCCCCACCATTTCCTAGGTCTAGAACCGCCACTGTCCATGACCATTGACATTGTGAATTAGGCTGTTGCATGCACGATCAAGACTGTCGGACACAAAATGCAAAATACTCCATGCCCGGCAGCCAGCAGAAAGTAAAAGTATTGATATGACAGCAGATTTATAATGAAACGAAGAATAAAAATATATCATTTTCAAAAAAAGAATGTTATTAACTGTTCTATAGTTTTCTAACTGGATATTAATTAGAGGAGGCACCTCTGAACACTGGAACGGGAACATAAAAATAACATTTTTGCACAAAACAAATATAATTGAAAAAGGTTTTGTTTTCATTCCCTGCATTTTAAAGATCCATGCGAGGTTCTCTCCTCCTCAGCAACCATTATTGGCATCAGCATTAATTACGATGAGGCATGAAGGGAAAGAACAAATGTGGAGTACAAGGTGTTAAATATTTTGACAGTGTCATCAACTTATTAAAAACAACTGAATAGTTAATTAAATCAAATTTCCTCTGAGAGAGAGAGATGAAGAAGAATTGGAATAAAGCGTGAAGACTGGAGTTAAGAGGTCTGGCTGGAGTAAAGAAATGGCCTGCAGCTTCGCCTGATGTTCTGGAAGTATGGCACTGAATCTGTGGGTACGCAGTCTTCACCACTGTCCCTGCACCATATTTATAGGCCCATGTTACATCCCATCTAACTGTTTCAAGGAAGTGTCAAAGCAATATAGGCCCAATAAAGCTAAGTCTTTCAGTCGTTCAAATAGCGAGTGTGTAAAACGATAATAGTCAAAGTTTCATGGACCCTGATCAGAGGCTAATATACTGCCTCTGTAAAAAGTCAAAGTGATCAAAGTCAACGAGATGTGAGACATAAATTATTTACATCACACTCAATAATTTCACTGCCCACGGCATACTGATTGGACCCGACCATTCATGTGGATTGACGGAACTTGGTCGGTCCGCTTGACTTGCATTACGTAATTATTTTTATTTGGACATAAAGGCAGTAATCCAGTGAATATTTTTAATATACTTCCATTAACATATTTTTTGTTGACAAAAAATGAAAGTGGCTGAATTATTCCGACTTCAAGTTCACTAAAAAAGGCCTAGTCACAGAAAAGTACCAAAAAAATTTACCATTCAGAAAATGGTTGCCGTAATATACACATTATGCAGAGAAGAGTTGTCTGCACTACTCAGTCATTTCAAAGGACGTGTGAGTAGTGTTGATGAAAGATAAGCCCATCCCCTTCAGTTCTCATATAAACTGCATTATATCTATGTGTGACAGCAGTTTCATAGTTTAGTGGAGGAAAATTGGAAGCCAAAATGTGGTCAGTGCAGAAAATTATCTGGACCACACATTTGCATGCAAAAGTTTTGGCCAAATATAATCGTATGTGCTGACTTTCCTCTAAAGAGAATGAAACTGCTCTCTCTCTCTCGCTCTCTCTCTCTCATGCTCACACACAAAACACCACTCGCCAATGCATGCATTTGATTGTTGCTAAGCAACTCCAGTGCCTAAAATGAAAAAAGAGGTAAGTGGACTGTGGCATGACCAAATTACAAATGGAATATTTGGGGTGAATATATGTGGGAGAGGATACCCTTGTAATCTTCCCAATAGCACACAGTTTTCATCATATGTTACGTGTGGACTTGCGTAATGAGTAAATTAATGGTCTTAATCAAGTAACTATGATTTCAAGACCTTCGCCTTCGTCTAAGACCTGTGTCCATTGCCTGTGAGGGTTACCGTTTTCATATTATTTCAAGCCTTCCAGACAAAGTTTGATTTAATGGTAAACAGTCTCTGCAAAAATAGTCCTGTGATTTGAGTCACAGTGCCATACAAGGACATTGTGCCCAGTGCTCAATGGACAGAAAAATGAACAACACAAAAGCAAAACTAGAAGAACACAAATGTAAAAATACAAAAAAATTAAAATGCCTGTTGTGCTTTTTCTCTCATTTGAGGTAATTGGCGGGTGGAAGCTCTATAAATATTACAGACCCAATGATGAAACCATCCAATGACATGCCTGCTAGAAAGCCAGCTCGCATTGTTTGTGATACCAGTGAACCCAGGATTATGCAAAAATCATGGATGTCCTGACAGCTGATGAAAATGTGATTTGAAAGTCAATAGGCAGGTGAGTAAGTGATTAAGTAAGTAATCAGTGATCTCCATAAGTCTCATTCATCACCCCAACATCTCCTTCCTGCGTTTGCTGGTGGGAAAATTTTCTCCTACAGCTTATCCTTGTCAATATTAACTTGGATGTGGCACGTAATGCCCATGTACTGCCCTGCAATATACAAAATACCTGAAACAATGGCTAACCTTCAGGCCCACTGCTTTGCCCATTCATCGACCTGTCAAATCAAATCAGAAACCTGTCTCTGTTGTGTTTTCTGTGAGGAGAGTGGAGGGGAGAGGTTGAGTACTGTACATGAGCACAGGCAGCAGGCTCACCTTAAAGGAACAGTTCACCCAAAATGAAAATTCTGTAATGATCTACTCACCTCCTTGCCTGTTGAGACGGGGGTGAAATTTCCTAATCCATTAAAAAAAATTTGAGTATATCAGCAAAACTGCGTAACAAACTTCTCCAAAACAACAGAAAAAAAAGCTAATGACAATCTTGTACTTAAGTCCAAAACACTGCCAAAAATGACAATGGAATTATTTGCAGCTCATGCAGCATAATCTAAGATTCCTGAAGACAAACAATCACATTGGCCCTCATTTATCAAACATTTACCAAATCTCCCGCAAGGATAGGCATTTTGTCAATCTGAATGTGAGCGAACGGTCCGCAAAATTCTCTAACCTGGTCTGTCCAGGTGTACGCAGATTTGAAACCAGCAAACAACATGAAGGAACGAGGGCAGCTGTCAAAATGAGTAATAAACCATATGCAGTGATGCGGACGTAATGCTGTTGTTGCTCTTATTAGTAAAATGAATAAGTTGGCTAAATGATTGAATGAATATATAAATACAACACCTGTGTTGAGAAATGAATTCAACTTATATTTTGAGACAACCTGCTTGTCAGGCCAGACGGCTGACAAATACAATCAATTTGATTAAGCGCAATGCGTGGCTTGGCAGATATGCAGTGTGGTATGTCAGATGCAAGTTAATTAAAGGCAGACTGGAAAATAAGTTTGCGCGTAATTATTCTACAAAATCAAATGTATTACTAGCGCGTGAACATTTACTCTTGTTTCATCAAATTTTTCTTTATTTTGCGGTCTATTGTTAGATGAATAAGCTTCGGTCCGATGTGAGAGGAACTTTTGGCACAGAGAAGATCTCCTCCGGGAAAGTATCAAGTGGCTGCTTGTTTTGTGTGGCACCCAATAAAATGTCATGGAGTAACACTAATGAAAGTACAATGAAGAGTGATCTCTGCAGACTGTATTTTAACAATTACCCTCATGCAGCTCCGATCGAGGCGTGAGGACTCATCCGTGTCTGTGCGCTGCTGCGCCTGAGCGCCACAACCCGTTTTTTGGTGGCAATCTTCAAATCAGACCATTTTTTTTTTATTTTACCTAAATGTAAAAGCATTTGGATGTCAATTATGTAGGCTATATAACATGAGATATCATGAATCTATAAATTGAATTTAATAACTGATGTTATTCGCACTTATACGTGTGGCCAATGCTGAATTTTTTTCTTGGCCACACTGCGCCAGTTGATGACCATTCCAGTGCTGCTTATAGAAAGTACCGCTTAAAATAAGTTTGGCCGAGAAAAAATGTTTTGCTTTGGACACACTTAAAACAAGTGTGGGCAATGGAGAAATGTGAATCTTGGCCACACTTATAAGTGCTTCTAACGCGCATTAAGATCAATTTTTGTGCTCGATTTAATGAATTAAATCAAACGTCTGCCGCACTCCGGTTTTCCACCCCAGCACTGTTTACCGCAGCAGCAATAGTTTGCAGCCTTCTGGGCTCCCTTCATGCCACTCTTAAGGCTTCCAAATAAAATTATTTTGTTTTTTTCCAGCATGGACATGATTATTTACATTTCCTCCTCAGTGAAGTTCTTTCTTCTTTGCCGTCTTTTGATAGTCCATGTCGTAAAGTGGGCAGGACTTCGCCTCTTGGAGCATGAATTTATAGGGGCGTGTCATGTAAATTACGATGGTTTCAGCCACCAGATTTATCAACACCACACCAGTTCTACACCGAAATCAGTGACGTACACACTTTTAGTAAATCATATGTGACACCTGGCAAACGCTGGTATTTACACCAGAATCTACACCAGATCCTTCACAAGTTTGATAAATGAGGGCCATTGTGACTAGAAAAGACCTGTATCATACCATTATTTGGTGTAAATTTTTCAGTGCAGCCACCGTATCTAAAATAAGTTTTGATTGCATGCGCCCACCTCCCTATGTGTAGCTGGGTAAATAAGGAAGTGTTGGGGAGTTCACTTCAGTAAATGAACAAAGGTGAGGGAGATGTGCGCAATCATGAATTTTTTAAAATTACAATTACTGCGGTTAAAAAGTTATGCTGGAAATTGTGTATTTCAGGTCTGTCGCATTCACAATGCAATCATTGGACCCTTGGATCAGGCTGCACAAGCTGTATGGAGTAATTTCATAATTTTTGGCTGTTTTTTGAACTCTGAAGAACGCTATCGTCTGAGTCTCCACTGTCCCGTTGTTTTTGAGTAGGCTGCCATAATTTATCTCGAATGCTCAAAATTTTTGGGGTATTGACAAACTTCATCCTTGTTTCAACTGGCATTGAGGTGAGTGTATAATCAGAGGATTTTAATCTTTGGGTGAGCAGTACTTGTAAGTCACACAATGTCAGGCATTCTACTAAACCAGAAAGCCCACAAGCTCCATTTGGCTCCATCAAGTGTTGCAGAAAAATAAGCCCTACAAATGAAGGCCACCACAGACTCATTGCATTGATTGAACTTTGCCTGTGATCAAAATAAGCTTTTCTGATTGAAGGAATAAAACTTCATGCAAGATTCATGCACAGCTGCAGCAATTCCCCCTGAGGTTCAAGTGCGTAAACCATTTAAATTGAATGTTATTCACTTACAGGACCAACATTTATATTGTTTTTCCTCCCTTGATATTTGATGAAGCCAATTTCTCTAAGAGAATAAAACCAACTTGTTTAAAATCATTGTTATTTATTGCCGTTTTCTAGGAAATACGACAAATGTCTGAGCATGAGTTTATGTACTAGCACATTTGTGTGCGTGTGTGTGTGTGTGTGTGTGTGTGCGTGCATGTGTGTGTGTGCGTGCGTGCCTGTGTGTGTGTGTGGCTGGCTAAACCTCATATAAAAAGTGACTAAGTAATGACTAAATTCACACTGCCACATAGGTCTCGTTGTAACAGTATCCTGGGAAGCACATATGAAAATGACCAGCAAATGTAAGCTAATATGACTTCCTCCAAACAAATTAAAAAGAATAAATCAATGACTGGACATGTATGCTCTCATCAATTTGTTATGGGGAGTTCTCCTAGCAAAAATACAAACTTTCATGACGTTTCCAGCTGTTTGCTGATGCATCATTCATAACAGCAATTTTCCCTTCTCCTGTTAAACATCTGAAACTAAGCAGAATTTTGCTTGAATATTGCTTTCATTGAAACCCCCTGGGTAAAAAGTAGTAAAAGTGTCATCTGCATGGTGGGCAGTAGGGGGTATTAGTTGTAAGTTGGTTTTCGAGGGGGGGGGATGAATATATGTTAAAAAACATTGTGGTGAGTGTTGCTGATTGATAGCTACATACAGGAGACAAAATGTCATCCAGGGAATTTCATCTGGTAGTCCTGGTCAGGATCATTCATCTCATTTGCCAAAAAGAATATTACCAGATATGATGGGTTTCCTTGTCCAGTGACGCTGCGAACATCTCCAACTGGAGAAACACGCTGTGGTTTTGAATGTTAGTATTCACTGGCTGAACAGAATATTTACCCTCGTTGGTCACTGTAGTGAGGTCAACTTCTTCCGTAAAAATAAACAGGCCTCCTGGCTAAGTGCCTACATCGGACATTTAGGCTAAAAACATGGTGAAATTACAACATCTCGAGTCAAATTTGAATGTTGGGGCCTACGGACACTTTGATTACGCCGCACAAGCAGTATAGAGGCATTTTGTGATTTATAAATGTTTTTTTACGCTTGAAAGAGCGGTCACTGCCCTGTTAACGGTTCGGATTATGCCCACTGGATTTCAGCTTTGGACTCTCTGACAAACCCATGCCTGTGTACCGCACCTGTTTTGCCCGACTGAGTTTTGTGTTTGCTGCCCTGTGTACAGTTTGGATTACGTCCCTGGGATTCTGATTTTGGATTGTGGACTTTGTACCGTTTCCTTCTGCCCTGTGGGGGTTAACCCCCCCAACTTCAATAAAACCCACTTTTGCTGAAACTTCCTGGTCTCACATTTGGTTCCAATATGGTTCCTCATACTTACTACATCATTCTACTTCAAGATGGAATTTTGAGAAATTTCTGTTTATTTCCGTCCATGCAATCTCATTTTGTAGCCTTCCTCTTGATACAAAGCTGAATGTCTTTATCGTTAATAGCAATGCAACTAAGGCTATTGGAAGACTATTTGCTCTTAAATTAATTCATTTAATTATTCAATTCTTACTTGGAAACAGTTTGCGTGTTAACCTTACATCATGATTATGTCACTGGTTGAAGACAGTTTTATTTTTACTTAAGCAAACTTAACACGCAGACGTGAGGTGGAAAAACCACATTTTTTAGAAATGTTTGCTTAGGCATATCAAGGCGATTGGATGCGGAAGTGGAAAAAAATATTTCCTTTAGCAGAGTTGGGTCAAGTGCTTTTAAAAATACTTGGTCCAAGTACTTTTGGCATTTTTTTCAAAATGTACTGGAGTCCAAGTACATGCATTTTCTCAAGTACAAGTACTTTTCATGTAATGTGATATGTTGGATTATGCCGCGTGGGTGTCTTTTACTATTATGAGAAATAACAAGCTATATCTTTACATTTAATTTCTCAGTGACCCGCTGTAATTAACTCATTAACCACCTCAATTACCAATGATCAAGGCAAGCTATTTAAAGATACTGCTCTGTTAACTACATCAATGAATAGACATGAAAAAGAACAAAATTCAGAATACCACTTAAACAACTGCAAATTATGATGGATGAATCAAAATAACATCATTGTTCATAGGAAAATGCCGACTATTATTGCTATAAACAATAATGCAAGCTGAGAGAAAGTGGATATGGATTGATATTGGCAACTGAACAAATTAACACAATTTTAAAAAATCAAGCATTTTCCTATCCCCATTAATGGAAACATAAAACGTTAATGTTTTCCAAAGCTTCTGAATTCCTGTAGCTCATAAAACGGCATATGTTTTTATTCTGCATCCTCATCTGATCAGCTTGATACGCCTAAGAAAACGTTTCTAAAAATGCGGTTTTGCTGACTCAGGTCTATGTGTTAGAGTTATATTTTACATAAGAAAACTTGTCTGCAACCAGTGACATCATACTGCAGGTTAACACTCAACCTGTTTCCAAGTAGGAATCAGAGAATTAATTGAACTAATTTACTAAACAAATAGGCCTCCAATAAGCTGCGTTGCCATTAATGATAAAGACATACAGCTTTATGTCGAAGAGGTAGGCTACAAAATGAGATTGCATGAAAACCAATTAACAGAAATTTCTCAAAATTTCATCTTGACGTGGAATGTGATGAAGTAAAAGCTGCTGAAGATGGTATTCAGACAAGATTTAGATTTTGTTTCTAATTAATCGGATGATTGCCATTCATACAATCTCATATAGACTGTAAAGACATGAATGACTTTGTTCCTTTGAAAATTTGACGCCTGGCATGGATTTTACAGTTGCATGGAAAAGTTTAGGCACCCCTGGTCAAAATTTCTGTTGCTGAGGATAGTTATGCCAGATGAAGATGAGCTGATCTCTGAATATCATGAAGTTAAAGATAATACAGTTTTTCAACATTTTAAACAATATTGTGCATTACTTCAGTTTTGTAACAACACATTACATCCATGCAGAAACTTCAGTATGAATGGCTTTTTGAAAGTATTAGCTGAAACTAGTGTTAGGGCCCCAATTTGTTATGACATTTATGACAGCAAAGGATGACAGACAAAATTTTAAAACTTAAACACATTTAATTTAACAAAGACTTTTAACTATTCTACTCTACTAATCTACTCTACTGACCAAGATTGATATATACAACAAATGAAATATTTACAGTTCTTTGGTTGGGTTGCTTGGTGATGCTCCCGGTGAGGGAAATGCTCCAACACAGGCAAAAATCTACAAAAGGCTACACAGGTCTTGAAAAGAGTGACAGGTCTAGTCAAATGTATCCTTCTGCTTGCCATTTCTCCTCCTACTTTACTGTCTCAATTTTCCTCCTTATATACTCTTTTGCAGACCCCTCCCACATTTTGACCTCTTTTTTTTTTTAATTCTCTGGGACTTGTCCCAGACATGCCCAAGACACGCCCAAACCTAGCTCCAGTCTGGGCTTAACATAAGAAAGGTCAATACTGCCATCTAGTGGCTTCTATTCGCATTACACTAGCTAGTGTCCTATAGAGCTCCGGACGTCACGTGACTCCTTTTGTTTAAGCCACCATTTTGGCAGTAAAGGCTAAAGCGAAAATGAATGGCGCTAGTGCTGATTTCAAGCCATCAGAGTTCATTGCCCGCTTTACATGCAGAGAAATTGAGCTATATTATTCAACACTTAATAGCTTAAACATTATTGACCCTTATAATGCCTCAGGTGTGCTTTTCACAAGTATTGACTCAGCCGGATTGAACAATGTTCCAGACCTGCAGTATCCAGCAACTATACCTGATCTTTCCCCTCATAGAGTCTCTCAAAGCGTACAAGAACCTTGATGGAAATGGACGCAATTTGGCTTTGTGATGAATAGGGCTTGTGTCCACAGGAAACTTCTTTTTTTGTGCTGGCTGCATCCAAATTTAATGCAGATACAATGAAGTTTAGCATTGACAGCGCTCAACATCCTCAGCATACAGCTTTTTCCCACGGCGCTCTCGGCTGGAAATAGTTCAACTTTTGGAACACCGCCGGGCTCATGATGTCCCTTCTCTCTCGCTGACAAATCATAATCGTAAATTGGGAGGCACTAACAATAAAAGTTTCCTGCTGCCACAGTCGAGTTTCTAATCAATTAGCTTGCTACAGTTTAGGTTTGCTTACTGTTCCCCATTTTGGGACATGAAGTTTGCTGACAAATTATTCAGTATTAATGTTTATGACAACTGTAGACCCCAACAGCTTTAGCCAGCTTGGTACTCTGTGATTGCTTAGGTTCCCATTTATTTTAATCTGGGTCACTAGATTTCCCAAAGCATGGTTGGGAGCTACATTAGTAACTTCGCTACATAGTCGGAATCATTGACTTTACAATTTCCAATTGCACTTTTGGGAAATGAACATTCATTAGCTTAGTTGCGACAGTTATTCGCGGTGTCATTTCATTGAATAACGATGCATTTACAACGAAGCATAGAGGAAATGCTCAGACAGTCTTAGCAACTTTTTGCAAAAATCGGCGCTAGAGAGTAGCGCTCTGTAAATGTGATCACGGGCGCTTCCAGCTCTGAAAGCGCTGCCTGTGAACGCAGGTCATAAGCGCCTCTTCATCACATTTACGTTAGCATTAGCAACAGGGCAGAATAATGTAACTAGCTATTCGCTCTGCTCAATGTGTATGTTAACTAGCTTGTGTCACCACGTTATCAAAGTTTGAATGACTGTCCAAATTACCTTAGACATAAAATTATTCACTTTGTATGAATATAATCAGCAAATTAGCTACTTGCCGTATGCCTGCCAGTGTTTTTAACCACACACTTTACTGCCAATATGGCGATTTCTGATTGCATGACATCAGCCCCTGGAGCTCTATAGTCATTCATGAAATTGTTACACAGTTAAGCAAGCTGTCGTTAGCCACGAATGATGACGTTTCATTTATAAACTGATATTAGCAGGATTAAAAACCAACAGGACTATCCGAGGCTGATAAAACTGCATAACTACAACAGAGTAAAAGAAGCTTACCTGTCCAGTACCAGCAAGGTTAGCTGTGCGTCGCTTTTTAAACCCTTTGATTTCTTCAGTTTTCTCCACTGAAAGAAGCACTGATATAAATATAGCTCTTGGCTGTTTAGCGTTTTCCCCCCTTTAATTCTATTTGTTCTTTTACCGTTCATTGGCGCTTTGGCTGTTTAATTGTGTACGCCATCTTCCTGCCATCAGAAGCTTTATGTGTTCTGCTATTGCATTACTATTCTTTATTTTCCTGGTAGATGGCGCACTGACAATGCAGATTCAGCTCTGTGTGTTTACAAGCAGAGAGAAATGCATCTTTATAGCATTCTCTCACCTGATTGGATAGACGCAGTCGGTGACTCCAGAATTTAAATACAGCTTTATTGCAGAAGACAGTGACCTGTGTTATCGACTAGATACTCTAAATAAATGATCTCTGTCGGAATGTGGAGCTATTGAATACTTTTTTAAAAACAAAAAAAATCTCTGACAGCAGCATTAACTAGCTTGTTAGGACTATGACGTGTTTACAAACATCATGAGGAAAGGCCAGGTAAAGCAAATTCCTAAGCTTAATAAATATCCCGACTCGTCTAATCCTGTCCCAACAATCAGAAGCCCAGGGCATTCTCTAAGCTGCTGCCGAGCTCTCTAAAAATGAGCAGGAGAAGGGCTTTAAGAAGATAGCAAAATGTTTTTCGGTAGTATGGCAAACCGGGGCATGACCATGCCCATGTCAGCTCACCAGCAACAGCCGATTCTCCTCCCCCTCGCTTCTGCCGTGGAGCAGGTCAGCACCCTGGACAGCGGCAGGAGAGTCAACGCCTGTTCAGCACTCCCTAGACTCGCTTGTTGCTGAACAGTTACTGCCAGCTGTGAGTCTTAAGGCTCGGCGGTCCTGAGGAAAGAGTGCATGAGGTGACACAGCTGTATCTCATGATAATCAGAGCCGACCACTCCTTAAAACAGAGAACCGGGCTGTTGTGAGGAGGTGGGCAAGGAGTGCAGACATAAAGCTTGTGTCAAACCATTCTTATGTTTTCTAAGATTCTGAAAGTGGGGAGTCTGGAGGTTAGGACAGAGACCCAGAGAGCCTGCACACTGCCAGAACACTTTAAGAAAACCCTTGAAAAGCAACATCTGACTAGCGCCATAAAGATACGCCGTCCATATCATGAAGCCCCTACAGACGACACTTCAATTACCTGTCTGAAAACTATATTCCCTATGTTTGTTAAGTGCGCGCAATATCTTTGCATCTTTTTGTTTTGAGCATTGGATAAAATTACCACCTTGTGGGCCGGTTTTGACCGAGCCTCCCGCTTAGTCTGCACCGTGTTTACCGGTGTCTCACTACAGGAGTGATTTCCTCATAGCATAATACTTTTGTATAATTAAGAAAAGGCAGTCAACAGAAATGGATGAAGTCAAGCTGAGGTCTGGAAGACCATGAAAACTTTCAGAGAAAACTGCTTATTGGACTCTTGGAAAGGTAAAACAAAACCTCCAATTTGACAACAATAGACCTAGAGGAAGATTTAGTAATCCGTGGAGTCCTGGTGCACTACTGCACTGTTCAGTGACACCTGCACAATTCTGACCTTCGTGGAAGAATTATGAGAAAACTTTTCCTGCATTCTCACCATAAAATTCAGAGTCAGTAGGTCGTTGAGGGACATTAAAACAAGCCTGATGCATTTAGGTCGTGTGGACTGATGAAGTTAAAACAGAACTCTTTGGCTACTGTGTGGAAAATTCATGAAAAGAGCACCTTTCTAACTGTCAAGAACATGGTTGAACCAATCATGCTTTCCGCTTCAGTTGCAGGCAGTGGCACGAGGAAAGTGTCACTGGTAGAAGGAAGAATGGATTTAATTAAATTCCAGCAAATTCTGGGAGCAAACATCACAGTATCTGTAAAAAAGCTGAAGATGAAAAGAGGATGGCATCCACAACAGACTAATGATCCAAAACACATCTCAAAATCCACCACAGACTACCTTAAGAGATGCGAGCTGAAAGCTTTACCTTAGCCCTCACAGTCCCCTACCTCAACACCATTGAAAATCTGTGGATAAACATAAAAAGAGCAGTGCATGCAAGGCTGCCAAAGAACTTCACAGCACAAGTAGCCTTTAGCCAGGAATGATGGGCAAAAATTCCCCCAACCCAATATTTAAATACTCTTAGCTTGCATCAAAAAGTGTTTACAAGCTGTGATACTTGCCAAGGGGGGTGTCACTAAGTACTGACCAGGGCTGGACTGGTGATCTGGCGTACCAGGCAATGTCCGGTACATTTTGACGTACATTTTGGCCTGATACAAGCATAGTTTATCAAATTGTAATAATATACGTAAATAATTTTTAACAACAATGCCGACCTTAAAAACACGGAAAGCCCATTGGTTCATTTGCTCCACTGACACTGGGCTGGCCCAATGAAATCTCTGAGCCCTCCCACCTATACCAAATATAAAATGTGGTTGTGGACCAGCATTTCAATCCTCTCAACTTGGGACCTATGGGCTGTCGTGAGGAGAGGAAACACTGTTACAAGAGTGCCAAGACCAAAGATGGAAGGTCGAGTGTTAACATTAGGCTGTGGGTGCCCGTGGAGAAATTGAATGGAAGCCAGTCAACATCTTCTGCCACCGCTTCTGCAGTACAAAGATGGATATCAAAAAATTCATCAGCAAACTGCAAGAAAAAGCAGTAGAAAAAGCATCATACTGGATTTAGCCGAAGTGAGATGACCAGACTTGGCTTGAGAGCTAGTAGTTGACACCAGCACCACAATACCACCTCCAGACAGAGTGGCCACGCCACATCAGAAGAGCAGAAGAAAGAAGGGCTGGAACTGCGAAGTGGTTCCGCTTGATGATGGTAAGATCCGGTCGGCTGGATCCGGCCGGCAACAAAGCACTGCACAAGTGTATATCAACAACTTCGTTGGCATGGTGGCACAGTGATTAGCACTGCCACGACACAGCAAGATCGTTGTGGGTTTGAATCCGGCCTAGGGCATTTCTGTGTGATGTTCCAGGGCATGTAGGCTACTACTGAGCTTGATTTTAACTTTTGGTAACAGCGTATTGTGTGCATATGGCAGGCTGTCACATCGCAATCATGGTGGGCCACCACGGCCAAAAATTCCAGGGCTGTTTTTTTGCCCCAGTCCAGCCCTAGTACCTACCATGCAGGGTGCCCAAACTTTTGCTTTTGGGCCCTTTTCCTTATTTCTCATTTTGAAACTGTACATAATGAAAATGAAGTAATCTTGCTTAAAATATGAAAGAAATGTGTCATCTTTAACTTTATGCCTTTTGGAAATCAGGTAATCTTTTACTCGCTTAGCTATTCACACTGACAGAAATTTTGATCATGGGTGCCCAAACCTTAGCATGCCTCTGTAAATGATTTTAAGTGCATACCATCCATCAAACTTTCACAATGCACTCATAACCAATTTACTAAATTATTCAAGTACCAATGCTTCCACAGAAGCGTAGGCAATTTAATAAATTAATTATAAGCACTGAGCAACTACGCTTCCCTGCAAACGCAGCCTATTCTTTTGAATGCCAAAACCATTTTGATTAAGTGACATTTTGACATTTAATCTTAAATTAGGTTGCATTGCTGAAAAAAATTCTAGAACAGGAGATGGAATTTAGGGAAAGCACTGGGTTCATTGACGTTATTTTTATTATTATTTGTTGTATTCTCTTTTCTCCATTCTTGAAATATCATTATTATTATGTAGCCCTTGCACTAAGAAGCCCTTACAATTTATGCAATATCATTATTGTTGTCAATGTAGCCCTTAAGTGATCTGTCATTTCTCAATACTTTCCTAATAATTACAGGCTTATATATTGGTCTTGATTATTCAGTAAATAAATTGTGTGATTATCAATCAAGGGATCTTAAACTGGAACAGCTTGAAAGCAATTATGCATTTAAAGGTCAGAGGCTCACAGCACACCCCATAACGCTGGCGTTACCGCCAGGGGACATTGGACTTTAGGAAGTTAATGACTGCTTTATGCTCAATTTGGCTCTAGCCTGCAGACGCGATTCATAATGTTGGAGTAACGTGCTTCACTGTTACTTTTGTAGATTAAGCACTCGCATTGCAGGCTTAACATATTTATTGTCCATTCATCCTTTGTGAACCCTTTAAAATTCCAAACGGTGACCCATGACACTGAGCCCCAGAAATAGATTCTACCATCATCAGATTTAGGTTTGGTTTGGAAGAAAATTCTTAGATCTATATTCATGCTGTATACGAAGCTTGCCTACTTGCTTTAGAATTTATTTGGGTCCTGTCACAGTGTGGATGAAAATCGAACTCCTAATCCTCAATCAACTACATCCATACATTCCCATATTCTAGCATGTAGCGGTATGTATCAGTAAAAAAAATATTTTTTTCATTACAGCAATCCATGATGGGGAAAAAAATTATAAAGGAGTAAAGTTCAACTCTGTGTTGAGAGCAAGCAACAGAGAGGAAATGGAGATGATAAGGAAGGAAATGCTTGTAACATTACTTTCTACTGTGCCCAGGATATACAGAGACAAAAATAAATTTCAATCAAAATCGTACGATTTCGGCAAGTATATCAGTCGGTTCCATTAGACGTCTGTTTTTGTCTGTCAGTTCGTTATTTACGCACCCTTTTGCCATTTATCCTCCACCAATCTTATCAAAACTTGAAGACATTTTAACATAGAGCTGTAGCGAGTGACCTATATCTCTTTACTTTTTAATGGGGTAATTCTGTCTGAGAAAATTAACTGCATGTGCCGTATGTGTTTTAATGGGCTGGAGTGCTGGGTGTGTGGTCAATGTACGGCCCACCCATTTTGTACCAGTCAACCTGTATGTACATGTATATTCTGTTATTTTATGTCACTATGTGACTTTGTAAATCTTCTTTTAGGAGGCTAAATAAAATATTATTATTTAAGTTTCTATGTCAAAGGTCAAGGTCAAGGTCACACAAAAGGTTTAAAACACATTTTGATTCAAAACCTAGTTTCTAATTAAGCTAGAGACTTAAAGCTAAGGGCATTCCTTTTGTCAATGCAATGTGGTTCTAGCTGTTAGGGGCCGTGATGATGTCACTCTGCTGTATTTACGAGAAATTGTTACATCATTTTTGCAATTTTTGCCAAATGAATTTTTTTATTCTGTTTTTTAGACAATATGATTTTTCTCCTTTTTAAATTTCGATTTTGGCTAGTAGTCATTCTAAGAACAACCTTTCATTTGTCTGTTTTTGTCTCTGTGTTAACAATCTAGCATCAAGACAGTTGCACTGATTGACTTCAGACTTCGAGTAGGTGGGCAATAGTCAACTTGATTAAATTTAGGGGGTGATTGGGTCATGGTCACCGGAAAGGTCAAAGTATTATTTTTTTGCGATAACTTTCTTCAGATTCGTCACTTTGACTTCATTAAACCAAAATGTACACCTTTCAATTCTGATTCCAACCTTATGCTGCATGATAAGGAAGATTTGAGTCTCCTAACAGTTGGGGGTTCAAGGTCATTGATATAAATAATATATTTTCCATTATAACTTAATGGTTGCAGATGGATGTTTACTATGCTGAGCATATAGGAGCTCCTATATCGGCTTTTATTTCACACCATGCCCTTTGACCTTGAGTGACCTTAAAAGGTCAAACTCAAGGTCACAAATTTTCAAAGGGCTTGAAAATGGTTCATGGTTGACAGATATTGGATACTATCAACATATAGGAAGTCCCAAATGGGCTTCCATTTGGCACCATAACCTTCAGGGACCTTAAAAGGTCAATCTCAAGATTGTGGATTTTCAGAGGGTGGGCGAGGTTTGTTTTGCCTGGCAACCCTTTTTAAAATTAACATTACGTGAACTCCGAAAACACAATCAGGTGCGGCCAATCTTAAATGTAGGAGAAATGTTTCATTTGTACACAAAATTGCATTTGTCAACATTATTCAAAATTGCGGGTACTTGTTGCAGATCTTTGTTGTAATTTAATCATTTAGTGCAAGTTAAATAGCCTGCATTGCAGGATGTACTGAAACCAAGCACTGAAGTAAACTGTTTTTCCTTTTTGTTTCATATGCTTAGTGAATAAAATGTTAGGAATTTAGTTTACTAAATAATTGTGGCATTATTGCATAAAGTAGGATGCTGCATATTTGACTGTCATTTTTGTGGCCTCCCCTAAGTTCAACTGAACAGCCCGGGGCTCTTGTTAAGATCAATGACATGATAAATCTGTGAGTGCGGGGAAATTGTGGTGGAAGATCTGGTTGTCTCTGCTATGAGGTTGAAACTTCATTTTCAGAATTTCCAGCGGGACAAAGGGCACAGACATTTAAGTCCACACAGGAACGGCCAAGCAAAAACATCCTTGTTCTACAAAGTCCATCTCGGTTTCTACATTTAAATCCCATCACACACACAAAATGGAGTTCTTGCTGCAAGACTCAGGTGGACACCAGGCACAAGACCTGTTCTAGGAGTTTTTATTAAAAAAGAAAACCGGCACAATGGCAAACAATACTTGGCCCAAAGGGTTGCAAAAATCTAACCAAGGGGCGCTTCAGAGCTGATAACAAAAAGCACAAAACGAGAAATAAAAAGCCACTAGAAACTCTAGGGAAGTAAACCAATAAACAAAAATAAACGAATTTATCGATGGCAATAGACACATGCCAGACTATGAACGAGAAACGGGCATGAAGCACACGTGTGCAGCGAGTCATGAAACGAGACTGTCTGCCCGCCAACTCCAACCTCTCCCCAGCTATAGCAGAGGGAATCACGAGACAGTGCAGAGCACCTGTAGACCGACAGAGAGAAACGGCATTGCATGATTACAAGGCACAAGGACAAGAGAGGAAAAACACCTGTGACGTGACGAGATAACAAAAGCAGGTAATTGCTCATTAAGAAAAATTAGCGCGTTGCAGCATATAAGACACCAATAATACTAAGAACGGTAAGAGCGTTAAACTAGATAATGGTAAAGCACAGGTAAGAATGTAGCAAAAGCAGGAGGCATGTGAGTCAAATCTCTGTCTAAATTAGTTATGGTTAGTATGTGCCTATCTAACAACCCCGTGACTGATTAGTAGGTTGTTAGAAATAAATTTTAAATAATTAACAAGCATGAAGACCAGGAGGCCCTGAAGGAAGAAACGTAAGGAAGAATTTTGAAACCGTAAGCGCCTTCCGAATGCAGTGCGAGAAGTAAAACATGGAAATAACCAAGCAGACACTAAGAGGCGGACTGGCTTCGCAGACCGGGACCTGGCGAAAAACAAAACATGGAAGAGTAAAAACATGAACAACAAACGCATGAACTATGAAATGAAGAATCCTGATACAAGAAACCATAAAATGAGTAATGAACATGAACTATAAAACCTGGCACAAACTGTTAAAACCCCAACAGTGTCCTGGCAGACGGCAGAGGACACTGATATCACAACAGTTCTCTAACCTTTTAGAAATCATATGATCATAATTATCAGGGAAAAATCATTCCTGTCATCATTCCAGGGATGTTTCAAAATAGTGCTAAACCAAGGGTGCAAATAAGTCTGACACCTTTTGTTTTCAAAACAACGTAATAAATTAAAAACATTGAAATGTGAGACTTACATAAGCACAGAGAAACATAGTTTTTAATATATTTTCTACATATTAAATTCCTGACCTGTGACGTTTCAGCTATAGATCATTACCTGCATTATTCATTATCCAGGATATTGCCTCCTCATTTTTATCGAGGCAGCCAATAATTTAGTACCTGACTACATATTAATATTTTGGTTTTCTGCTGAAATATTTTAGCTTTCACTTAAAGCAGATAATCCCACTGCATAATGGTTGAGACTCTACCCTGTTTTACTTCAAGGGAAATTCATACAGAAGGGAACAAATAAATTTCTGAAAGAATAGTGTCCCTTTTTTAACTATTGCAACTGACATTGTTTTAATTAAACTGTCTGTTACGCGGTAAGGACTATTGCAATAAATCCTCCTGGACTATGACTTTAACAGTTGCTCGGTGTCTTTGCACTGTTAGCTCTAATGTCCACTAATCCCAGCCATCTCACCTTTCTCTCTGGTCATGTTTTTTTTTTCTCGGTGGACCAGCGTTGCCATGAAAATCTTGGTTGGCTTGGGAGCATTTGGCTCAGTTGTGTCGAGCTTCCAAGCTGATTACAAAGTCAACGACGTTTGCTCACACTAAAGCCTGGAAATCTTCATTCTCATCGAAGAAACCACTTGGGATACACGGTTTTCAGGACTATTGCTGCAGTTAAAATTAGCATCACTAGGGGGCACTGAAGAATTTTGCTTAATGCCTGTGTAGTGCAATCAGTGGTTGATAATGCACGGACTTTTGACAAGCATTTGCACTTGTAGCTAGCAACCATAGCAACGTTTATGGCAATTCTCTGGGCTTAAATTGTCATGATGTGTCTTATCATTTTAAGATGCACCTTCCCTATTTAAATGTCCCACACAGTTTGCAGTTTATAATGATGTTGACTCATTTTGAAAGCAGAGGGAACTGCAAATCAATTTTCATATAGAACTTAAATAAACAAAACCATGCAGCATTAGGGTTTATTATTCAAGTCAGGATATTGGAGGAAAAACATAATCTGAGAAGAACTGTGCGGCAGACACGGTCAGGCTGGGAATCAATCAACCTAACAATCAGAATCTTTACATTTTTTCTGGGTCATCAAATCAAAAAAGCAAAATATAGCAGCCGGTCGTACTGAGGAGATACCTGGAGCATTTCAGAAGTCCACTTTGATAGAACAAAGGAATTATTTGCTTTCATGGCAGTGAAAGAAATTACTGAGCCCCTCTTAATTATGAAATAACTGCTCATCCTTGCACCCCGATTCCTTTTCCGCAGTACTTTTTAATGCGGAATCCGCAGTGGAATTTTTATTCTTCCCTATTTTCCCTACATACTCACTGAGGGCAAATAGCATGAGCAAAAATGGAAAGAAAGACAAGTAAAATTTAGACTCATCCAGAGTAGGGTAAGTCTTTCAGCAAGAATGATCAACTCTTGGTCCTCTGGGGCTGAGAACGGCTGGTTAACCTCCGTGTCTTTACCTGGGAGTGAGGTGTAAGATTGGTGAGACTATCAGATGTACTGATTGTTCAGGTAATTAGTTTATTACCAGCGAGAAAAGAAAACCTGGGCGGGGTTTGGATTCAAGGGCCAGAGTCGGTAATTCCTGTCTTGTAGGCTTTGCAAAAGATGTTTGATGGTTGCAGGCCAATCCAATATTCCAGATGCTCAAATAAGGTAAGAAAATCAGGTTTAACATAAAGTAAATATACTAAGTCATTGTTTATGCTTCCACACTGGTATCATCAGGAAAAAGTGATTCTGAGCATGCATTCTGTGTATTAATTAAAATTAAAAAAAAAAAAAGTTGACTTTTTTGGACTGCGAACGGCAAAGGTAGACAGGATTTAATTTGAAAGCCATTATAATGTAAATTCAGGCTTCCCATAATTGAGTGCTTTGCAGGCGCCACTTTATAATTCATTTTGACTGCATGAGACAACTGTGATTAGAGCAAGAGGCCCTCTGGAGAGATAGGCTGATGTCACACAAGTAATTCCACCTTCCCTGAGGAGAACCTAGGAGGGTATTTAAAGAGACGGCGTTCAATATTTGAGGAACCAATCACTTCATTTGAAGGGTTCAGTACAATTACTTGACAAATGTCAATCTCATGTTTTATAGTATTTCACAGAATATATTTTCACCATGTACCAATGTTGTGTGCAGGTCAGAAGTCTGCTTTTCTCACAATATATTGTTTCTGAATCTATCAATGGTGAAATTGAACTAAAATATATAATATTTTTATCCCCCTCTTTCAGATAAAACATGAGATTGGCATTCATCAAGTTATAGCATGGAACCCTTCCTTTGTCTGATGAGGTTCTCTTCGCATTTGCCTTAAAGTTCAGGAGCCCACAATACTGTTTGTAGTCTTCACATTTTTGTCTTAGTTGATATTCATATGGCTCTAATGTTGTCCTGAAAATTGTTTGTTTCCTTTCAAGTGAAAGTTTGAAATATTAGCCAGAAAAGTCAAAGATGGATTTCTTGCTGAGGCTTGCTGAGGTTCGTTTCGAAGTGTTCGGCTCATCATCACTAGGATTTAAATGTGTCGGAAATGACACATTTGAAAAACTCTGGGAAAAACTCCAGCCCTTTTCCCTGCCAAGGTCTGCCAGAGTATGCATTGTTTCTTGATGGATTAGCAGATAGAAGTGTAGATTTCTCTTGATCAGCATTTCACCTCTTTTCAGGACAAAGGGTCCTACCCGCACTAACCTGAAACTCCTGCTGGCAACAAAAGAAAATAACCCCAAAGGTTTCTTTACTAGCAGAGTGAGTAGTTTGTTTTGCTGTGAAAATTAGAGACAGTATTGACCTGTCAGGTGTGATATATGTCACTATATATGTTTCAGTAAATGTAAAAATAAATAAATAAATCACCAGAATCATTACTTCAAAAAAGAAAGTATCCATGCATTGTAACCACAAGGTTGCTTTTCATGTTCGAACTCCAGTTCCAATGAAGTTGGCACGTTGTGAAAAACATGAATAAAAACAGAATACAATAATTTGCAAATCTCATAAACCCACATTTTATTCACAATAGAACATAGACAACATATCAGATGTTGAAAGTGAGACATTTAACCAGTTCATGAAAAACATTTGCTAATTTTGAATTTGATGGCAGCAACAAAACTCAGAAAAGTTGGGACAGGGCCATGTTTACCATTGTATAGCACCTCCTCTTCTTTTAACAACAGCCTGTAAACATCTTGGAAATGAGAAGACCAATTGCTAGAGTTTTGGGAGAGAAATGTTGACGCATTGTTGTCAGATATAGGATTCTACCTGCTCAACAGTACTTGGTCTTTCCTTTTCTGTTTGAAAAAAAAGAACGTCAACGTAAATGAGTTACTACAAGACAGTATGAACTTTTTTTGATTAGTACTTGGTCTTCTTTGCTGGATTTTTCATTTCATGATGCGCTGAGAGTTTTCTGTTGGTGAAAGGTCTGGACTGCAGGCAGGTCAGCTCAGCACCCAGACACTTCTACTGCGAAGCCATGCTGTTGTGATGGATGCAGTATGTGGTTTAGCATTGTCTTGCTGAAATATGCAAGGCCTTCCCTGAAAGAAACGTCTTCTGGAAGGGAGCGTACGTTGTTGTAAAATCTCTGTATACTTATCAGCATTGATAATGCCTTTCCTGATGTGTTAGCTGCCCATGTTATAGGCACTAAAGTAACCTCGTACCATCAGAGATGCAGGATTTTGAACCGTACGCTGATAACAATTTGGATGGTCCCTCTCCTCTTTAGTCCGCACTACATGGCGTCCGTGGTTTCCAAACATAATGTCAAATTTTCATTAATCTGACTACAGGACAGTTTTCCATTTTGCCTCGGTCCATTTTAAATGAGCTTTGGCCCAGAGAAGACGCTGGCGTTTCTGGATTGTGTTCACGTATGGCTTCTTCATTGCATGATACAGATTTGGCTTGCATTTTTAGATTTCACAGCGAACTGTGTTCACAGACAATGACTTCTGGAAGTGCTCCTGAGCCCATGCAGTGAATTCCAGTGCAGAATCATGCCTTTTTTTAATGCAGTGCTGCCTGAGGGCCTGAAGATCACAACAATCCAATATTGACCTTCGGCCTTGTCCCTTGCGCACAGAGATTTCTTTAGATTCTCTGAATTTTTTGAGGATATTATCTGCTGTAGATGGTGGGATATTCAAGCTCTTCGCAATTTTACATTGTTTACAATTTGTACAAGAAAAATGTGACCTTCAACTCACGTGAATTTGAAGGGGGAAAAAAATCCCTGACTGAGAAATAATTATTTTTCATAAAATCACCTGTTCCACAATTACTGGCACCCCTAACAATACCTAGGAATTTAATGTAATATAAGTATTTCTGTCATTTCTACAGTAGTTTACAAAATTGATCAGAATATCTAGGAACACTTAATTAGTAAATCATCACTTCCTGTTTCCCTGGGGTAAAAATATGACGTGACACAGAGGCCATTTCTGTTATCCACTCTTCAACATGGGAAAGACAAAGGAACACACCATACAAGTAAGGCAGATGTGTGTCGACCTTTACAAGTCAGGCCATGGCTACAAGAAAATAGCCACTCGCCTGCACCTGCCCATATCTATTGTCAGAGGAATCATTAAGAAGTTTAAAACAACTGGAACAGTGGTAAACAAGCCTGGACGAGGACGCAAGGTTATTTTGCCACCACGCACAGTGAAGAGGATGGTAAGAGAAATAAAAAGTTCTCCAAAGCTCACTGTTAAAGATTTGCAACAAATGGTAGCATCTTGGGCTCACAAAGTCTCCAAAACAACCATCAGGCGCTATCTACGTGCCAACAAGCTGTTTGGACGGTATGCACGGCAAAAACCTTTTCTCACTCGTAATCATAAACGCAAACGTCTGGAGTTCGCTAATCGGTACTGGGACTTCAACATGGATCACGTGCTTTGGTCGGATGACACCAAGATAGAGCTTTTTGGCAACAAACACTCTAAGTGGGTCTGGCAGAACACAAAAGATGAGTATGCAGAAAAGCACCTCATGCCCACTGTGAAGTATGGGGGAGGATCGGTGATGCTGTGGTTCTGTTTCTCTTCCAGAGGCCCTGGGAAGCTTGTTAGGGTGCATGGCATCATGAACGCTTTGAAATACCAGGACATTTTAAATCAAAACCTGGTGGCCTCTGCCCGAAAGCTGAAGATGGGTCGTCACTGGATCTTTCAGCAAGATAATGACCCTAAACATGTGGCCAAATCTACACAGAAATGGTTCACCAGACGCACAATCAAGCTCCTCCCATGGCCATCTCAGTCCCCAGACCTCAACCCCATTGAAAACCTGTGTAGTGAGCTGAAGAGGAGAGTGCAGAGAAGAGGACCCAGGTCGCTGAATGATTTAGAGAGATTGTGCAAAGAGGAATGGTCAAAGATCCCTCTTTCTGTATTCTCCCATCTTGTAAAACATTATCGGAGAAGATTAGGTGCTGTTTTGTTGGCAAAAGGGGGTTGTACAAAGTATTAACATCAGGAGTGCTAATAATTGTGGCACACATGATTTGATGTAAAAGAATTATTTCTTAATGTGGGATTTTTTCTCACTGAATAAATGCACTTGAATTAAAAATTGGATTTTCCTCTTTTTTCATTGTGGTCTTATATTATTCAGAAAAAAACGGAATTTATTAGAAGCTAAAGAACACATCTTAACCCGGGGTGCCAATAATTATGGAGGGCGCTGTATTCACATTTTACACAATGTCCCAACTTCATTGGAATTGGGGTTCGTAGGATAATTGCTCTCTGCCCCGAGTTGCTGACGGCTGCTGATAACACGCCAGGTTCTAATTACTCTAAAATAAACTTTAAACTTAAAATGATTTTTCTTGAAACTTTTTAAACTTTGATTATTTTTTCCTGAACTGTCATCGGACTATGTTTCAAACAAGTTTTTGTAAAATCTGACCTGTCTTTAAATCAGCTGGCATGTGACATGATTTGTGCAAGATGATCACAGTCTCAGTACAGCCTTTTTGACTATTCTGAAAAAAAATGAGACTGCAGTCTTACCTCAAAAGTTTTGTGATGGTCCTGGAATGACTTACACTCCTTTGCTGTCAACACGCAATCAGTGTCCTGGTTGTGTCTTACATCATTACACCAGTTCTGATAAGGCTCTAGTTGTCAGAATAGAAATGTTAATGGGAAAGCATTTTGTATTTTTTAAATTGTATAGTCCATTGCTCACACAAATGCTGGGTTGGCCAAGAGCTGTCGCTGCTGCTGCTCCTCTGCCTATTTGTGGTTCACACAATACTGCCTTTGTGCGAGTTTCCAGCAAGGACGGGAGCGCTGAAGAGAAAAAATCTCAAAAAGAGACCTCGGCAGAATTTTAAGATGCGTTCTCCTCGAGGAATAATAACAGATGAAAAAGTGTTTTTTTTTTAACGCGAGTGCATGTCCGACTTCTGCTGTTTAGAGGTCTTCTAAAGTATGAGAAATCTTGTACGGCCATACATGGACATTTAGTAAGCACCGTACTTCATTGGACAGTGATGAATTTTTTATTTTGGTTCTGCATTCTATGACCTTGAGTTTGTGAGGGTACAATGACAGCGAGGCTGAAGTACAGACTGACAGCTGTCATTCGAAAGCATTTTAATCCATATGCAATGCACCCTTTAGAAATGGCAGCACATAGTCACATAGTCCCCCTAATTTCCAGGCAGGTAAAAGATATTGGATATTGTAAAATAGTGTAGAATTGAGTAATAATTTTTAATCGATTGTCAGGTTTTTTGCATGCGGTGACTGCTTGAAGTCAGTGATGCACAGACTTCATCAAACACCGGTTATGCTCTTCTAAGCCTGTATTGTAGCTATGCTCAGTTCCTGCTTTGGGGGCTTTTTTAGGGAGAGTCTTCAGTCTCTTTTATGGCATGGAAAATGGATGGTCAGTGGACTTCAGATCTTGTGAAGAGAACTAAAATCATAATAAAAATAAATTAAGACCACAAAGGAAAAATGATCTGAGTCCAAATTTAGCATTTTTGTATTTATAATACACTGCCCGGCCAAAAAAAAAGTCGCAGACTCAAATATTTAGTTGGAACCCCTGTAGCTTTGATTACAGTGCATATTCGTCTTGCTATTGTTTTGACAACTATATGCAATGCCAGAACATTTATTTTCGATCAGAAATGCCATAATTTTTGCCTGAGATCTTGTTTTCTCGACATAGTGGTTGAACCACTCGGTAGTCTTACTTGTGCACATCCTAGTAACTTTTAATGTGTTTAAGGTCAGGAATTTGTCGTGGCAAATTTGTTTGTGAACATGATTCCTCATACTTACTTTTGTCTTTCATGGTTTTCTTTGCTAAATACAGGCCAATAACTTGCCCGTTCTGAAATTATGTAACATCTTTTCCACCATCAAAGGATGTGTCTTCTGACATGATTTTTTAAGAAATAACTAGGGACGTGCTTCATCATTCAGGGTTAAAACGATTATTGCCAGCTTAAACATATTAAATGCCGAGCTGCTGAAAGGAAATTGTGAAGGTACGATTCCTGATCAGGGTACCTTTTTTTAAAATTTTATTTATTTTTTTTTTTGGAAATAATCGCAGTTGCCTTCCACAAGTAATCGCTGGGGTTTTTGTTATTCTTACTTTTCTTTAACATATTTTCACATTGCCTTTGTATTTATCATTTTACTTATTTGTTTTGTTTTTTAATAAATATGCTCCAGTGGAGTCAAACTTAATTTTCATTGTATGTATTATCTTTGAAGGGGAAATTGTATTGACAACAAAACAAAATATTTGGATGGAATGGATGCCTGTAGTGATATATAAGTGAAATTTTATGGGTTTTACAGCTTGGTATCTGAGAAATCTGAAATGGAACACAAGGTACCTAAATTGCCAAAATGGAGAAGCCACCTAGACATTCCTCTCTAATTTTGCTCTGATTGACCTGATCAGAATAAACTTTGGCACAGATAATAATGACATTCTGTGCTGTAATTTTTTAGAGGTTTCAGGCTGCAACTCAACAAATTTACAAGGGATCGAAGTAAAACTTTGTTAGGTGCAAAATGAGATCTTTCATTTACACTGTGTTCCATCTCCATTTACTCTGACTCAGTGACATATATAGTGATTTTTACACCAGGTATGAAATCCCAAATGGTTTTACCTTTATTACGATACCAAGATTATTCAAATGGACCAAGCAGTCACAGTGATATACTCATTTCATTTTGGAGTTGCCATTTTCATAAAAGAGGCTCAGGGCTTAAGGGGTTGATCCAATTGGCTGCGCCAATCGACAACAGTCTATGGTCAAATTGCCCATTCAACGACAGCCTGGTGCCCGTGCCCGTGCCTCGTTGCGCTTGCGCTCAAAATGAAGCCCTGACCTGTTCTCAGTCATTTTCATAATTAACAGAAGGTTCACTCCGAGAGCACTCCACAGTTAACAGGTGCGGCTTGTTCTCCCCGACTAGGAACAGGTCAGGACAAATAATTGTTCTAAACGGAAGTTTTGTGCAACCCAATTCTCTGTTCATGTTCCGCAACTGGACTTAATTTAGCCCATGATTTAATTGCTGTTAGATCGCATACGGAGAGAAACCGTGTCTTCGGTTGCCAATTACGATAATTGGAAAACGCGTCAATAAATGAAAATGATTGAGAACTACTAATTGCAGTCAAAAAGGGACGTGTCTCAGCACCCCCGCTGGCTACACCACTGTCGGCAAGTACACGTGCCAAAATAAAATTATCCCTTTGTTCTAAAAATTTATAGAGATCGGTAATCAACATGGTATATCGAAATGTATTTATGACCACAATGACGTTTCATGACACCTCCTAGAAATATCAAAACAAAGACATTTCAATGATAAAACTACCTGGTCTGTCATCTTCGATTTCCTACACTGGAGGCAGCCATTGAGTCAGTGTTACCAGGGCCTCACTTTGAGCACAAGCGCAACGAGGCATGGGCACCAGGCTGATTCAACGAATGAGTGAGAAAAATACGTATCGTACTGTTGTAGTCTCAGTGTTTGTGCGGAATAGTGAAAAGACTCTGTCAGAAAACGACTTTGAAAATGAATGTTGAATATTTAGCGGATAATTATTCGGACAATACCTCAAACAAACTAGTTATGCGTTTATATTGTCGCGCTATTCAAGAACATGCATATGTCCCATGGACTCAGCTTGACGCACTCGGAACGCAAGGCTGTAGCTCAGGCTAGGTTTCTGCCATTAAGGTGGTTTAGAGTTCATTAGAATCATCAGGACTCATACAATCAAATTCCTACCGGCACAGTCTTAATGACAGCATCACAAGCCGAAAGCAGATAGGAAAGTACATTGTAAGGAAACTGAATGCTACGGAACTGAGATATTTGAAGCAACTCCCTGGGAAAGAACATGCTAGGATCCCGGCAGATCTAGTTTAGTTTTAACACGAACACATTGGGCTAACAACAACAAGCGCAGATTTACCCTCAAGCAGTTTTTTTATTGCAAAATATCAAAGGAAAGAATTTTTTTTCTGCTCATCTCTGTAGATGTAAAGTGTATGCCTGCTGTTCTTTCAATGTGGTGTCAGTTTAAAATGACAGGGCTCATATTGTTGCATTCTGTGGACTTTCTTCTTTTATTTGAGGTATCGTTTTTATGCATAGCACAAATTCAGCAGAAATCCTGGCGATTCAGCACTGATATGATTTTATCCTATGTTCTGCTGCATGCTTATTTACTTGCTTGGTGCTTGAATTGTGTTCGGTTGAGGTAAAAATTATTTACATGAGGTTTTGGCCGAGTTTCTTCGCGAAATGTGGATATGCCGCTTGACAATATCGCGATTTGGAAAAATGCTGTATTTATAATGCGTAATACTACGCCCCGGTACCGGGGCATAGTTCTTAAGGGGTTAACTGGCATCAAGTGTGTAACATGTATTGACTATAAAAAGGGATGTCCTAGAGAGGCTAAGTCTCTCAGAAGTGAAGATGGCCAGAGGTTCTCCAACCCATGAAGGGTTGCATAAAAACAATTGTGGAATACTTTAAATACAAAGTTCCTCAACATCAAGTTGCAAAGGATTTGAAGGTCTCATCATCGACTGTGCATAACATCATCCAACGATTAGAGAAATTGGAAAAATCTCTGTGCATTAGGGACAAGGCCAAAGACCTTTACTGGATGCCCGTGATCTTCGGGCCCTCAGACACCACTGCATCACTCACCGGCATGACTCTGTCATTGACATTACTAAATGGGCCCAGGAATACTTCAAGAAACCACTGTCTGTAAACACAGTTTGCCGTGCCATCCACATTTGCCACCTAAATCTCTTTCATGCAAAAAATAAGCCATTGTTGAGCATAATCTAGAAGTGCCGCCATGTTTTGTGGGCCCAGGCTCATTTAAAATGGACTGTAGCAAAGTGGCAAAGTGTCCTGTGGTCAGGCGAGTCCAAATTTGACATTCTTGTTGGAAATCATGGGCGTTGTGTCCTCCAGGCTAATGAGGAGAAAGACCACCCCTCCTGTTATCAGCCAGTTCAAAAGCCATCATCTCTGATGGTATGGGGATGCATTAATGCATATGAAGTGGGACACTTGCATGTTTTAAAAAGTACCATGAATGCTGAAAGGTTAATAAAGATTTTAGAGCAAAATATGCTCCCCCCAGATGACATCTATTCTGAGGAAGGCCTTGCGTATTTCAGCAGCACAATGTAAACCCACATACTGCAGCTATTACAACAGCATGGCTTCATAGTAGAAGAGTCTGTGTGCTGAAATGGCCTGTCTGCAGTCCTGATCTTTCACCAATTGAGAACATTTGGCGCATAATTACACAAAAAGTCCGTCAAAGGAGACCCAAAACTCTCGAGCAGCTGGAAGCCTGTATTAAACAAGAGTGGGATCAAATTCCACTTGCTAAACTCAGAAACTAGTCTCCTCAATGCCCAGACACCTCCACTCTGTGTTAAAAAGAAGAGGGGATGCTACACCATGGTAAACAGGCCCTTGTCCCAACTTTTTTGAGATCTGTTGCAGCCATCAAATTTGAAATGAGCTCATTTTGTGGTTGTAAAATTTTTCAGTTTCAACATTTGCTATGTCATTACTGTTCTATTGTGAACAAAATACTGGCTGGTGTGATTTGAAAGTCATTGCGTTTTGATTTTATTCACAATTTACACTTTGTCCCAACTATTTCGGAATTGGGGTTGTAAGAAGTTCTGCCTAATGATTAAGTATGGGTATTGTGGTAGAAGGAGGCACTCTTCTCCTCCCCCTTACCCATCATTCGGTCTGTACCTGGCTATTCAACCAATCCACTTCCATTGTCATCTTTTGAATGTCCCTCCAACCCCCTCGGTTGATCATTCATTTGTTTTCTCTGCCAGTTGTCCTTTTGTATCCAATCAGTTCCATCTTTACTGTAAAGAACAGCCCACCTTGTTTCAGGATAAATCTCTGGGCCTCCATCTTTAGGGCCTCTTGCTATGCTGGTACCAGACAGAGCCACCGACTTCAGCAGTTGGTTTTCATTGGTACGGTTCACCACTTGTTCACAATTTTAGCAGTACAATGTACTTGATAAAAGATGATTGGCTGTAATCTCTTGGTTCTACGACAGTATTCTATTCATTTGTTAATTTTGTTCAGATCAGATTTACGAAGTTCCATTTCCCCTAGTGTATGCCGAGTGGCCAAACTTTGCATGCAGATTCCTCAAAACTGTAAGCGTTAGTTTGAACCCTGTTATTCTAAGATCTCGGTATGATTCTGCATGCATATAGAAAACATTTTTGAAATCTATGTTTATATTTAGCAATTTATACAAGTTAGTAATTCAGTATGCACTAACACTTTCCTCGCAATTGACAAGATTTTCCGTTGATCAACATTTTCTCTGCTATACAGTTGTAAGGGCTGCTGTAGGTCCTCTCACAGAAATAGGACAAATGAGCAAAAAAAATCAGGTGCATCTTGCAAACATATACAGACGAAAATTCTTGTTGGGCAAGTTTTGTGATTACAAACTTTTTCACAAGCTGTGATGAATCTCATTGATGCAAGCGGACAACTTGAAAACAAAACAGCCAGTCAATGTTAAATTACATCCATATGCTCTTCTTGGCTTTTTGTCTGAAAGGTGGGTTATATTGATTTATTGAAGCTCAGTTTGAATGGTTTCAAAAGTTAGAAGCTCCATTCTGTCAATTAACAAAACCAAAAAAAATTTACAGACTTTCTACCGGGTTTGTATAATGCGGGGGGGCAGCTGCATCTGCACCAGTGGGTGATGGGGGTCTGTTAACAAGGAAAGAAGTGACACTGGCAAAGTGATCCTGAAAGTTAGTTATCAAGCAAATAAATTATAATGATGATAATGTTAGCTAATAAATTACCAACCTGTCCTCCAAAAATGCGCATTAATCTAATTTATCCATTACTTTACGACCCACAGGAGTGTTTCCTAAAATCGCGCCCCTACTGGCAGCAGGAAGTTTCTGTTAAAGTTTCAGTCTCAGTTCCAGATACAGTTACAGTCATATTTATACTTAAAATAATGGTTTGGGTAAGGATTAGGGTTGGGATTAGGGTTAGGGTATGGGTTAGAAGTCAAATTAGGGTTAGGGTTAAGATTAGGTGTAGGTCATGGATTTACTGACTGCAACGCTGACGATTGAAACCAGATTGTAGTTATTCAAATAATCTTAAAAGTTGATCCATTTTTTAGAAAAATCTAATTTTTTGATAGGCATAGAAATGATCTTCCATAGATATCAATTTTCACTGTACTGAAACTATTAGCCTTGGAGACATAATCCATGAGGCAATTCATTATTTTTTTTAAGAAATGACTTTGATGAGTGTGAGAGGGAATGGTGTGTGCGCCCCTGTGATGGATTGGCAAGCTGTTCAGGGTGGGTCCCTGCCTTTGCCCGTAGCCAGCTGGGATAGGCTCCAGCTCGCCCCGTGACCCTAGTGAGGAATAAGCGGGTATAGAAGATGGATGGATGGATGACTTTGATGTTGCAACACAGTGGCGTGGAAATTTAGCAGGTTTTGACAATGTTTAAACCAGCCCCGTTGCTCAGTAGGTGAAGGTATTTGACTCAGGACCCACTCAAGAAAGATTTTTTTTTTTTTTTTTAATATAAATTTGGCATCTCCAATCCCACCCGAATTTGGAATGCCCAATTGGGGAACTATGTACAAAGCTTGCTCGTATGCGACCCCTTGCTGCCAACTCAGGATAGTGAAGACAGTTCACGGCTCTCCTCCGAAGCACGTGCCTGTCAGCCACTGATTCTTATACACTCGCTGGTTGAATCTTCGCAAGTTCAGAGCGAGGGCGGAGGATACCCGGACATGAACCAAGCCGGATTCTTCCTGACGAGCGCCCGTCTGGCCAACAGGAGGCGCTGGAGCAACGAACAAAGCTGTTATCGAATGCCCAAATCCGGCAGTCCCTTCCCAATTTGTAACCCTGTAGCGCGATAGCCAATTGTGCGCTACTCTGAAAAAGCTGCCGACCCCTGCCGGTGGGTAAAGAAAGATATTTTAAGACATGCAAGGATATCATTCGAATTCATAATAGTGTTCCTTACCATTTAAGTTTTAGGAGCTTCCTTTGTGAACTCTTATTAGGTTTGTTTGCATTTTCTGCAATCAAAATTAAACTTGAGTCTGCATCCCCCATCTTGAGTTAGAGAAAACAAAAGCTGAACAGGCTATAAAAGCTTGACTGTGATTTGTACCTTCTAGCGAACGAAAACAGAATCACGTTTCCACATTGACAGATGACTTAGCAGAATTTGACAGTTTTCTTCCTTGACTTGGCAGGTTTTGACAGAGTTTCGCTTTTTATCCCCAACGCAGGGGATATAGCATTGGGCTCCGTCCGTCTATCCGTACGTATGTACAAACAGTACGTCCGTACGGACACATAAAATTTAGGCGGTGGGGGATATTGCCATGTTAGTGGCAAACCCTTGTTCTGTTACAATTTATAACATGATTTATTAGGTTTCAAAAGTGGAGCCATCAGTGGGACAAGTGCAGATGCCTGAAAGAGAGGCTAAGAGAGAAAACTCATTTATTTTCAACACTTGACTTAACAGGTTTTGCAAGTGGACTCCTCAAATATCATATGTGAATCATATTTGCATTCAAAATGAATTTGATGCACATTAAGTAAACTAAATTCACACAATATTCGCTCCAAAGGTGAATCCAATTATTCGTGCAGTGAGAAATACTTTTGTATCCCAAAAGAAAATGAAAAAAACAATCAAAGCTAGTGGAGCAAAATGGACGTCTATGTCCCTGGAAGAATAAGTGCAATGATGACAGTGTTTTTTCCTCTAACACATCAGTGTTACAGTATGAAATCATGCAGTATGCATTTTTATTTATGGGACTCAACCTTTCCTTGCAAAAATGGTGGACTTTCAGCTCCATTCCGTACTACACCATATGGCATTTATTTTTGTTTGAGGTAAGCCATCTTGCACCACTTTGCTGCACTTTATCATCTTTAGTAAGGAGTAGCTTCAGAAGGCAACGAGCTCAGTGTCCTCTGTTGACTATAGTCTCTACTTCTTGAGCAAAACGGGAGACTGCAGCCCTTTTCCTCCATTTTCTCTGGTAGTGTAGCACCTATTGAAAAAATTGCCTTTCTACTGCATAAACAGCCAAGTTTTATAAGAAGACCACTCCTGCGGTGGAATACATCTTGCATGAGAGTGAATATTCTTAGGGTAAAATGTCTTGAATCCTATTTGTCATTTTTATGCCAATGACACGGTTTTAAACTCCTCAGTACCATCATTGGAGCAGGCTCTTTGTAATCTTCAGGCAGCTTTTCATTCTGTATAAAGTAACCTCCATAAACTAAAACTAGTGCTGAATGCTTGCAAAACCAAACTCATGGTTTTTACTATTCAAAAAAGAAGCATTCTGACCTTCCCTCTGTCACTACTATTCAGGGCATTAAAACTGAGTCTGTGCTGCAATATAAATACCTTGGTATCTTATTAGATAATTCCCTTTGTTTTAAGTCCCACAGTGCTTGAAATGGGCCGGTTCTCACCGGTACGCAGTACCGCCACCTCTGATTTTTACCGCTCTGTGTACCGTAACTTCTTACGGCACCCTACAGTGTATCGTCACCTTTTGAGACGCCTAGGTACGCATATTGTTGCTGCAAATTACGGTCTGTGCGGTAATTTATTTGTTCTTTTTCAGCAGCGTTTGATTTATTTTTATATGCACAAAACAACCATACAGGCTTCCGCAGGAGTGCATTCCAATATTAAAATAAACCCATTTCCGTTGTAGTTCTTACCCAAAATGCAACATTTTACCGCATCCCGCGAATTTACATGCATACAGAGCATTCCAAAATCTTTATTTAGCCAGTCGTCGCTTGTACCTGAAAACAGTATGATTTCGAGGATGTTGGCTTGGCATAATCGTGCGAACACTGCGAAATGAAAGCGATTTACCCCGGACAACGACCCAAATTTATTTCTGTAAGAACAACGAATGGCTCGTCAAACAGTGCTTCTAGTGGGGTGGGTACGGTTTTTTCCACTCATGACTGTTTTTGATGCACTTAGTTTATACAGCCACCACCACAAGTAACCTATGAACCTGTGTGAAACACTGATATATTGTCCATTATTCAACTGGTTTGTATTCTACATCATTGACCTGTGTAGGCTTGCCTGTCAGTTAACATCGGACTTTGAAAAATCTGTCCTGCCATGTTACATGTGTCATTCTGCCAGGTAATTTAAATGTCCAGTCAGTCCATAATTATATGCATATTGGTTCACTTCCGAAAATTGGCTTGCTTGGAAATGGACTGATTTCTGTAAAAGGCATTATAGGCTACAAATACAATGATTCTATTGAGTGGAATATTCTCATACCATGTACTATTTTGACAACCGTTTTGAGAAAGCTGTAGTTCTGTTGTAGCTAGTCTTATTTTTGTCTGCAAAATATTGTCAATATCACCAATATAATATTTGACATGAATGTTAGTTATTTGGTATTAAATTCATAATTTCTCATGACATTATCAAAGATCTACTTGTAAATTGAGAATGTGGGAGCTTAAGTAATACTAGTTAAGATATGCAGTGGTGTCTGATTGGTTGGGGCGAAGTGTAATGCGGTACTACAGGAAGGTTTTTGTTCGGTTTTGGTTTTTCGGAGCTGCTGACTGGCACCTTTTTTATTCCAGTTCAAGCACTGAAGTTCCATGCACAACAACTTGTAAGGAAGCTTAAACTAAAACTGAGTACTTATTTCAGAAACAAATCTTGCTTCTCCTTTGAGACAAAAACAACTTATTGCGGCTACTTTTATGGCTACACTTGATTACGGTGACATAATTTCCATGCATGCTTCCTCACAATGCCTTCACAAACTGGACATTGCTTTCCATGGAACACTGAGATTCATCACTAACTGTAAAGCTTTCACTCATCATTGTTCCTTGTATGCACGAATGGGATGGCCTACTCTGTCCACACGCAGGCAAATTCATCAGTACCGCGCCCTCCATAATTATTGGCACCCCTGGTTAAGATTTGTTCACAGCCAAACAATGAATTCAATTTTTATTGCAGAGGCATACTCTCACACTGAAAATTGGAGAAAAATGTAACCTTCAACTCAAATGAATTTTAAGGGAAAAAAAATCCCTGACTCAGAAAGAATTATTTTTCATAAAATCATCTGTTCCACAATTATTGGCACCCCTCACAATTCCTCAGAATTAAATGTAATTCAAGTATTTCTGTCATTTCTTCAGTAGTTTACAAAGTTGATGAGAGTATCTAGGAACATTTAATTAGTAAATCCTCACTTCCTGTTTCCCTGGGGTATAAATATGACGTGACACAGAGACAAAGGAACACACCGTTCAAGTAAGGCAGATGTGTGTCGCCCTTCACAAGTCAGGCAATGGCTACAAGAAAATAGCCACTCGCCTGCACT
The DNA here is from genome assembly GCA_029721435.1 of Gymnothorax reevesii. Lineage (NCBI taxonomy): Eukaryota > Metazoa > Chordata > Actinopteri > Anguilliformes > Muraenidae > Gymnothorax > Gymnothorax reevesii. The sequence continues at coordinate 78,003,954 of CM056582.1, read as the reverse complement.
TGCCCATATCTACTGTCAGAGAAATCATTAAGAAGTTTAAAACAACTAGAACAGTGGTAAACAAGCCTGGACGAGGACGCAAGTTTATTTTGCCAACAAGCTCAGTGAGAAGGATGGTAAGAGAAATAAAAAGTTCTCCAAAGCTCACTGTTAAAGATTTGCAACAAATGGTAGCATCTTGGGGTCACAAAGTCTTCAAAACATACATGCCTCCCAAACAGCTTGTTGGCAAGGAAAAAAACCTTTTCTCACTCACAATCATAAACGAAAACATCTGGAGTTCGCTAAGCAGCTCTGGGACTTCAACTGGGACCGTGTGCTTTGGTCGGATGAGAGCAAAATAGAGCTTTTTGGCAAAAAAAACACTCTAAGTGGGTCTGGCGGAATACAAAAAATGAGTATGCAGAAAAGCACTTCATGCCCACTGTGACGTATGGGGGAGGATCGATGATGCTGTCGGCCTGTTTCTCTTCCAGAGGCCCTGGGAACCTTGTTAGGGTGCATGGCATCATGAACGCTTTGAAATACCAGGACATTTTAAATCAAAACCTGGTGGCCTCTGCCTGAAAGCTGAAGATGGGTCGTCACTGGGACTTTCAGCAAGATAATGACCCTAAACATGTGGCCAAATCTATACAGAAATGGTTCACCAGACACAGAATCAAGCTCCTCCCGTGGCCATCTCAGTCCCCAGACCTCAACCCCATTTAAAACCTGTGGAGTAAGCTGAAGAGGAGAGTGCAGAGGAGAGGACCCAGCTCGCTGAATGATTTAGAGAGATTGTGCAAAGAGGAATGGTCGAAGATCCCTCTCTTTGTATTCTCCCATCTTGTGAAACATTATAGGAGAAGATTAGGTGCTGTTTTGTTGGCAAAAGGGGGTTTAACAAAGTATTAACATCAGGGGAGCTAATGATTTTGGCACACATGATTTGATGTAAAATAATTATTTCTTAATGTGGGATTTTTTTCCCACTCAAGAAATGCAGTTGAATAAAGGTTGGATTTTCCTCTTTTTTTTCATTGTGGTCCTATATTATTTAGAAAAAAACTGAGTTTGTAAAACCCCAACGAAGCAATAACCAAAAGGCGGATATTGCCCGGGTTGAAGGCCTTACGTGTTCTCTTAGTCTAACTTTAATTAGAGCATTCTTCTGGCTGGGGTGAATCACAATAAAATGAATAATCTTTCACCGTCCGAGGACGGGGCATGAAAGCGCAATGGTTACGAATAATCTGACTCCATAGAACAAGTAGAATACAAAATTTAGCTATAACCTCGTTAAAAATCTGACTCCAAATTAGAATTGATGATTTAGGAAACACCTGCGTGGATTTCGAGACAAACCTGCCATCAGATGCGGCAGCGCAAACCATCATTGCTCAGTAAATACGTCCCCAGGGTTAATTAAACGCAACTGTCCTGGAATCAATTCGACAATACTTCCATTGGTTAAACGAGACTATCTTGATAGCAGCATCGAGGCTTAAATAAAGCACTGAGCGTGAACGTATCAAGAACCCAGATTATATATATATACCCAAGGGCACCTTAGAAAGATCAACCAGACACCGGCATATAAATAAAATACACGCCCAAGGGTATCCTTAATAGCTAAACCTTAAGAGCCAGTATTCCATAAATCCTCAAGGGGTAGAACATAATCCCAATCTAACTTAGAAGCATCGTTACCTACACATGTCTTGGTAGGAATTTCCATTAAATCCCGGTCGCAACTAGGCTAGAATATACGAGTATTACAAATCAAGGAAAATCACGCAAGCTGAAAAAGGAATAACAATAATTTAATTCACCAGGTAGGCACAACTTGAATCAAACAAATCAATGATAAGCCAAATACCGTTACATATAATTTAGAAGGATTTAGAGTATTTTCATACCTGGAAAAGATGAATGACCACGTGGAGCTAAAGTCGCCCCACGTAGTCGGGGAGAACCCAGATGTTCCCCTGCTCCGCAGAGCAAGGAGCCATGTGACCCCTCCCCCAACTCACCTAAGCGCGTCAGACGTTGACAAATGAAGGACAGGACAGAATAAGAGCGAAGAAAGAAGAGAAGAGCCCGCCCCCTTAGGATCTCGTACCTTTAAAGACTCCAAACCACGCCTCCGGACAAGGTAGAGGAAAGGTTGGCCGAATCAGAGTTTTACTGGCCTAGGTGATATTAATTTGCATAGACAGACTAGGTAGTCGCCCGAATGAATCTTACAAATGATGAACCATAATTCCAAGGGAAATGAAACATGTTCCATTCAACTCCTTGGACTCCCCTGAGAATAAAGAGACTAAACATGATAGGAATGTGTGCTAAAATGATGCAGTTGTCATTGAAAAGCCTTAAAATGGAATATTATAGCCCAATAGTGTGATAAATATATGAGAGGTTCCTTTTAGGATATTGAACATAAACAAAATATGAATTTGATAGAGGTTTAAGTTGTTTTAATCCGATTGAAGTAGCTGCGCTTTAACTTCAATGAAACCAGTGAATTTGAGTTCCAGAGATGCTGGGCCTGCTAGACTTGATGGCTCCCACCCCCCGTCGTGGGGAACAAGGATGCCACTCTCACCGGCAGGCTGTAGGATTGTAAAAGTTAACTGCTCGCTCTGGATTGTGTCAGATCACCCAAACATTCAGATTTTACCAGCGCAATGAGCATGTGCTCCAACACTAGGATTTTTGACCCATGTTTTGAGCTAAATCAAATATTCAGGTTCTACAAGTTTATTAGAAGCTAAAGAACACATCTTAACCAGGGGTGCCAATAATTATGTAGGGCCCTGTATATTTTTATTCATGAGCCAATTCTTGATTGGAATCCACTATATTTATGCAACCTCTTGAAACAAAAACCCACTTGTATTTACAGTCTGCGTTCCCAGGAATTATTCTTGCTAACTGTTCCAAAAGTCCGTACTTAGCTAGGAAAGACAGCTTTCAGGTATTCTACTCCCACCAACAGGAACATGTTACAATACGACCTAAATCTTGTCAAACCAGTTTCATTTGGTGCCTTTAAATCCTTAATGAATCGACTGGTATCAGGCTCATCAGACTGCCGTTGTTTTATCTAAGGTACTCTTATCTGTATGATATGATGATTTTTTTTGACAGTATTTGTTTTTTTTAAACGGTATACTCTTTTAAGGTTTTTTCACAACTGATTCTATTTATTTATTTATGCTATTCTTGCTATGATCGGTATATTATATTTATACATATTTTTATTTGCTTGTTTGTTCTTTTTTGCCTGTTCGTAATTGTTTACATTGTTTGATTCATGATTTTGTTTTATGTACTACAGCCAGTCCTGGCCAGGACACACATGCAAAAGAGATTTTTAATCTCAGTGTAGCTTTCCTAGTTGAATAAAAGATAAATAACTAAAAATAAATACATTTTGTGGATGTTGAAAGATCAGAGAATATTATCAAAAATGCTGATGGTAGCTGGGAAATTTAAAAAAAAATTCTCTGGCTGGGAAAGTTTTCAATAATTAATAAAATTATTTTACATTCTTTAATAACGAAACCTTTGTCTTTATTTGAGCTAGAGATCGACCGATATGGATTTTTTAGGGCCGATACCGATTTTTTTCCATCATCCTTAGCCGATAACCGATTATGGACTGCCGATTTTCTTGGGCCGACATTTGTGGCCGATACCGCTTTTGCTCCCTCAATTTACATCAAAAAAATGAGACAATGATAGCAAATATCACAGGTCTCAAGTTAGACAAACATTTATTGAAAAGTTTCAGCCAGCCATCGATGTGATGGCTGTTGCTCACCAGTGAGACCCGCAACCCCCCCCCCCCACACACACACACACACACACACAAACAACAAACACATCAGCTGAGCAGACGTTGACTGAAAAACTCCACGACTGCTGGATTGATAACGGCAGCAAACGGCTCTAAATACGTTTTCACAAAACACTGACACAAATTGGTACTACATATAAAACATTTCTTTCATCATTTAAGTTCTTCTAGTGCACGCCAAACACCTCTCTGATAGCAGACATGGCTGCGCCACTCCACTCTGAGGGAGAAAGCACACAGCAGGGCTCGAAATTAACTTTTTTGCTTGGTAGCGCTGCGCTCCTGAGTTCAAAAAGTTAGGAGCGCGAGCAAAAATTTAGGAGCTCACACACCGAAACAAAAGAAGCACCAATATATATATATTTTTTATGTTTAAAGAAATTACAATATAACACTCCACATTAACTATACAACTGTCTCAAACAAATGACAATTATTAAACAACATGAGAGTCTTGAGTTCATTGATTAACAAAGGTATCCACTGCATTGGCTTTATGCCATATCTGGAGGCCAGGATTTAAAATTGGGTCTCCTTGCTCTCTGCCCTTTAATCCATCTCTTCACTGCGTATGAGGCATCAAATATGTCCAGAGGACCCTCCACACTGATCCGAATCAAATCTTCAATTGTGTTAGGGTTGAATGCAGATCTGACGTAAAGTCGTTTTTTTCGCCTCAATATTGCAATATGAGTCAGTCCACAGCAGTAACTTTGCTATTTGTTGGCTATTTTGTTGTTATAACATAAGCAGACTTTATAATGAGTTAGATATAATTGTTTTAAGATGGCCTATGCCACACGCCCAGGCGCGTCTCTCGGACTAAAGATTGGTGCAGCCCAGAGCTCCCCTTAATTACTAACCCTGACTTGCATGCAATCATTCGCATAATCGACAAACAATCCTGCCAGGATTTTCCCGGCTTTTTTATTGTTTTTTTTTTTTGGTCCGCGAGAAATTTGCGTGGATTGGTTGAATTTGCTTTAATAGTTGCAATCGCGACATGCAACTTCCTTGAGGGACTGAGCAATAGATTCACTCCGAGAACACGCCGGTACGGTATGGTACATTTCGGTACGGCGACAATTATTAATCTGGAAGCGTAATTTCGTGCATTTAAATCAGCGTTACTCAGAATTGCACACAGACGTTTCAAATGGTTTTGTATTTTATTTAAACAAAACGATCATGAGGCGCCAGTTAAATCACTTGATGTGTGGAAAAGGTAGCGCAGACGTTTGATAGCAGTTTGTCATTCATAAAGCGTTGAACAATTTTTGAGTGGCCTTAATAATTTTTCTGATCTGAATTCATCCCATTATTTAGTCGCCAATAGATCTCATGGAGAGAGAAACCGTAACTTCGATTGCCAGAGGATTATTGTCAAAATTGGAAAACGTGTTAATAACGGAAAATAACTGAGTACAAGCCAGTAACAATCCTTGACGCAAAGGCATGGTCCGGGCCCCACCAATTATCACTTCCAGAGACGCCACTGCACACGCAATTGTCTTCTAATTTCTGCATTTTCAGGAAAACGTTGCGTGTACTTGCAAATATATAAACGTTTCCTGGTCTAAAGACGCGCTGTCGAAAATGTTAATGATTTTTGCAGATAGGATACTGAAGAAATGAGCGAAAAAACCGAGACAGATTTTAGGGCTGCGCAAACGCCGAGCCGCGAGGCGCATATTTTGATAAGTTGCAACTATTAACAGAAATACGGATCTACTCGTTTACACACATTTGTCACAGTATTTTCTGTGTTTCGTGCTTTCTCCATGTTTGGAAGGACTTTCACGTTTAGAGTGTTTGGACTCAGTAGATAACGCGCCGTTACCAGCGAGATTCGGGCCATTAGCTTTACAATTAACACAGTGCACTTCACCTTCTTATAACCTCAGCCATTCAAAATTTCAATGCAACTCTTTGCAAAAATAATCAACTGATTTCGCCGCCACTTCATCCGCATCACCGTCATGATTTTCATTTTCAGTAACCTTTGATACCGACTCGACTTTTAAAAAAAAAAAAAGTCTTCCATTGCTCTTCGTTTCATTTTCCATCCAAATCTTGTAGCTACAATAGTAACTCTCATTCCCACGAAATGGATTGTTTGACGGGTAATATTAACCATTCTAGAATCAGTACTGAGGTTTAGGACGTCAACCTCCCCTTTGATTGGTCAGAATAGTCACTGTCAGCTCGAGGGAACACACTGGGTGCGCTCGGCTGAGGTATGTCCAGTAGATTCATGCACTGCTCCGAGACATATGCCCATCTTTATTTAAGCTGCAGCGGCAGCTGGCATGCCTTCTGACTACTAAATGTACCCGAAAAGAGGCGATTAATTGGGGGAAAAGGCGGTCTGTGCGACTATTTTAATTCGAAGGTCGCACAGTGTTAATTTTGGTTGCAATTTCGAGCTTGCACATACACACACACACACACGACACAAAACGCATTTAACCTCACCCCGGTGTTCACTGTATTAAACTCCTACAAACACCATGGAACTGAATTGACAACATTGATATAAGGCTACTAAATCCTTAAACCGGTGTTCGTAACATCTGTACATATTAGCCTACAACTACGTCAACAGCTCCCGTAATACATTGGTAAGCACTTTTAAAGACGAAGCATTCAGCAGCATTCCTATTTTCTGACCCACAAACCTAACAATGTTTGCAAGCACGTGTACTACATGGCAATTACTTGGCATTCGTGTTTCCTATTTCAAAGTGGGTGGCAATATTTCAACTAAGTTTAACAGTGAGAGGCTAATTGAAATTTCAAAACACTTTGTTCTGAAGCAGCCACTGCGTTCACCACTCTTCCAGTGGGGGAGGGGTAATGCGTCTGCATGTGCTGCAGGGTCTTCCGGCAACACAGAGCTGCCCCTGGATGCCAGTCTGTAAATCATGCCGCGGAAAAATATATCGGTGAACCCAAGCATGAATCGGCCGATGCCGATTCAAGTAAAAAATGGAAATATCAGCCTAATATATCGGCGGGCCAACGTATCGGTCGATCCTGAATTTGAGCTGTCTTTTTCGGTTCCAGGGAAAGCAAGGAAATGTTTTACTACATGTAGATTATAAAAAGGCAAGCACAAAAGTAATTTAAAAGAGTTCAAATATCTCTGATCTGTCAAGAAGAACAAAATAGAAATACTTTCATGGCCTTAACTCTTCTTTTATTTAGAAGGCATCAAACTTATTGCTGTTTTCATTTAGTTGAACCTTGGTCTTATCAGCAACGGTAAGCTCCGGAATTATCTAGGTGCTTTCACAATATTCTCACTGAGCCTATGAAATTGTGACAGGTTTTGCAGATGCAGCACATGGGAGTGAATTGCCATGTGGCATTATCTGTCCCTGCATTACCGAGGAAAAGCCACCAACTCAAGGTACATCTTGTCATCTCTCCAGTATTTCCAAAATTATAAGGGAGGAACATCCTCACCATTGTGTCAGGTATTTTATGCTCCAGTGCACACATCTCAGCAGTAATGTCTTGAGGCTGAACAGATACTAGTTGGCAGGGTTTCAAATGATAATGCTGCGCTGACAATGATCATGAACAAGATAGGAGTTTCTGTTAAAAAATGGCAGCTTATGCATCCTGTTTTATCCTGCAATCAGTTTTATTGGCAGTTTTTTTTTGTTGTTGCTGGTCTCACCTGAACCATGGCCCAAAAACTGTGTGAAGGCATAAACAAGTCTAGCAGCATTTTTTTAAAAAATCATGGCATTGTAGACAGCCACTCAGTCACCAAAAACATTTATTTTTAAATATCTATTTCTTCAAAATTGACCATTAAACCCCACATACCTTTTTCATTATATGCCCCCACCGATTTCATGAGGCCCCCAGATGGAGAATCACATGTACCTTCTCACCCTCAAGTTTGCATCTCTTGTCCTCACAAACACAATCAAACAGCATATTTAAGATTTGCGCGACTCTAAGCACTGCTGATCCTTGCCTGTCTGTAGCACAGAGAATGTGTGAAAGAAACCCTTTCAACCATGCGATTGGCAGAGAAGCTTGACTGGCTCTGGGAGAAGCTGTCCCAGCTTTGATTCGTATGGTACAGTTGACCACTCTGTTGGAAGAGGATAAGAGCATAAGTCTGCTCAGTGGTCACCAATATGAGAAGCAGGTCCTCGAGCCGCCGTTATGGGTCTCTGATTTTCTGTCATCTGGACCAGGTCTTCGACGTAAAGCCAGGAAGAACTGGTCAGTATGGCGTCTGTGACCCTCCCTTCATGACCCTCCTTCAACACAGCCGATCGGGATTCCTGGGAATTAATTCTGTAGCCTGCGTATTTGTCAAGTGCTAATAAGAGCTTCTGTCTGAGAGTTGCTCCTTTCATCATCTTGACAGCCTCCCTCGGACTCTCATTGATCTAACCCCTTCCTTGAAAACAAGGCAACCCTCTGGCATTGCTCTGTGAGCGAATTCATCTGCACGCGCAACCCAGGAGGCCTAAGTGAAAAACTGTCCCCATTTTCAGGTGCGTAAGAGTGAGAATTTGCGTGCTTATGCCTGTGTTTGAGAGTGATTCCATGTACAGTATGTACTCGGGCTGACAGAGTCACTGGTGCAAAGTGGTGAAAATCTTACATGGCTCATTTGAAATGCATGTCTATACCCTTACATTTCATTTGCTTGCCTGCAGATTAATTTGAATCTACAATATTTGAATTCATGAGGAATGAACCGTATAGACAGTACAGCCATTTAAAATGGAATCACTGTCCAAATGTAGACCTTGCTGTATACATGTGTGGATGTATTCGTTTGATATATGTATGCATATCATCACAACCAAAAATTGGTTATGTGACCCTGACAGAGAGAGAGGGAGGGGAGAGAGGGAGGTAGAAGGGGGGGGCAGAGAGAGAGAGAGAGAGAGAGAGCGCAATTTGGGGGGGAAAACATAAAGAATTCTCCAAGCTGTGGGATTGTAAAGACCTGAGGTGATCATGCATTGATCCTGAAAAGAATGAAAATGTGACATAAAAAAATCAATCAGTCCATAAAATGAAATGGTCACAAGGTGCTGAATGAAGGGTGTTTTCCTGATTGAATCGAGAAACCAGACAGCCAAAAGGATGAAACCCTGACTCGTGGAAAGTCTTGACTTTTACTGCAGTATACAAAAAAATCCTCATGCCTTCATCTGTGTATGTATTCTGTGTGCAGGGATGATTGACTCATCCTCCAGAGACATGAAACAAGATTATAAGCATATACGTTTTCTTACATTTCGGCAATTAGTATGATGACATATATTTAAAAAAAACAATTTTGTTTTCATAAAATGTCCTTTGTCAAGCTCACAGCTTGCTAAAATTTTTCATAAATTTTTTTTCCCTCCAGACTGACATGGGAAAAAAATGAATTGCTATGTCATTGGTGTTTATACCCACAGACTTGGTGCGACAAATCTGCACAAACTTCTTGGGAGATTCTTAAAGTGTCCTGTCTTGCTTTTTTGAAACCCTGATGCCTAGTACATACCAGCCACTAGTCAGTCTGTCCGCAGCCTCTACAGGTACAACATATATTTCTCATTGTGCATTCAAAATAAAATTATATTTAGAAAAAAACCACACAAAATTAACTACCCCTTCTAGTTGCCCCACATAACCACTCTGTTTCGCTGTAGGTGTGATAGAAAACTGGCCAGGGGAAGTAAGCCGCCGGTAAGGCAACATAACAGTTACACAATGATCCGCAAATCCCTGCTCTCTTATCAAATCTTGTCTGAACCAGTGCCAGGAGACGGTTGCTGGCATCTCGGCAGGACGCGCGTGCTGCTTTGAGCTCTCCTGGATTGACTGACTGTGCTGAGCAGGAGAGGCAGGGCTGATGAAAAGTTACAGAAGAAAACTCTCCTGTCAGAAGTTATGGTCAGGGCAGATGCTGGGCCTGGGAGGGATGATGAAGAATGCGGTTCGACTGAATGCAGAGCAGGCAGCTCCGCTTTTATTCGAGGGAAGCAGTAGGAGACCTGCGAAGGGAATGTGACTGGAAGGAAAACAGCAAAAGTTTTCTCCTGAGGCTGGAGAGAGAGGTATGAATGTACAATCTTAATACCGCACGACTGGCATTCCTCTCATAAAAGACACGCTGGCAGCAGTAAAAAAGGGAGTCGAATATTTAAGTCACTTTGAGACTTGCTTTTAAACACCCCTTTGTGTAAATCTCTCAGGAGATCCGACTCTAAAACCGCACAGTTCGCACTGCTCATGTTATGGAATTTTTCAACAGACTCGGTGGCTTTTTCTAGATTTTATCGATTCAAAAGCAGTTGGGCCCCCTCCCTTTCTCTATTTCTCTCTATCTCATGTCTCTCTCCCTCTCTCACAATTGCTCTCGCTCTCTTTTTACCCCTCTCACTTTCTCTCTGTCTCTCGACCAAGATCATGCCCAAGGCCTTGCTTTAAAAGTACTGTAATGCTGATTAATGCTCAATCCATGTCAGCCCTCTGCTCTGGTGGTCATTGATCTTTATCTGCAAACAGCCATTATACTGGAAACATCTATTTATAGGAATGTTGTCTAGCCTCAGAAGTACCTTTGAAATCCACTGTTACCAAGGGTAATAATGGTATTTAACACATAATCTTTTTAAATACCCAAGCTTCTTAATCAGGTATATCAATAGTTTTCTTTGTGAAGCTCCTAGGCCGTAAAAAACCAATCTTGTAATTTCTTTATCTCTTAACCTATAATGAGATTTTCACATTAAATCCATAGACGGTATGCCTATTGGAGGAACCTAAAGCCAGTCTTAAACATAATTAGAGTAGAAGCAAACAGCATTCTGCTCTAAAAGCCTTGAAGCCAGGGTCTCACTGCTCTGAGGTTGATTAAAACAACATGTAAGTGATTCACTGTTGTGGTTCCAAGACTAATTAACTTTCTCAACCATGTCAAGCCATTGTGAATAATAAAGATAAAGAGAGGCAATGAACGCGTTCGATAAATGCAATGACTGAGTTAAGCTGTCCTCAAAATCTGCTCAAGAAATATCACTGGGCCGAGTATACTAGCCCAAAGATGATGAGTGACAGATTGGATGACTGCAAGCTGTGCCTTTGCCTCCCTCAAAAGGTTTTGAAATCAACAATTAAAATTTAAGTTTTCATATGTTTCACTATCAACTGTTTTTATTTTTTTATTTTTTGTGAAGAACTGAGTTACTGAATTTCAATAGACCTGGCTGGTGTGTTGGTTTTTCCCCAGGACCATTAGACCAGTATACATTAGGCCACTAAGCAATGCCGCGGCAATCCATTGCGCTTCAAGCAGAGGCCCGCTGCTCCCAATTACCGGGTGATAGCTGGGGCTTTCATTCCAATCAGGCTCGATTCGCGGAGACCGCTGCACATTTGAGATGGCGTGGGGGCTGAATAAATACGCTGCCACCCCCTCGCTGAACATTAGAGACAGTAAGCGCAGGATAATCAAGATCTAATGAGACAAATAAGATGGCTTTATTAATCTGGCTACAGCAGGGGAGAGAGGGGTGCTGCCAGCTACCAGTCAGGGTGCCATTCAATCTCATATAAATAAGTTCACCATCAGAGATGCACAGGACAAAGACAGTGAAAAAGGGAGAGAGAAAGTGAGAGAGAGAGAGAGAGAGAGAGAAAGAGATAAAGAGAGTTATTTGTTCCCTGATTGTGATGTTTTTTTGAGTCCTGCTGCAGTAATCCCAGCCAAGGCAAACAAACAAAATTGAGGGAAAACTGTAGCTGAGCCAATAATCAAAGCCTCATGCCAGATTTGACAACAAGATGACAGTTTAATTAGAAATGAAATGCAAGAAGCTTTAATAACTATCAACAGAATTTATTCATGAACATTGGTTAGTGCAGCTTTTTTTTTTAAATAATTGATTTCACTTTGGTTATCTCAGCCAGGAAAGGGCTGACACAAGGCTATTTAAAACCCCAACATCAGTGAAATTAGTGTCACTGCATGGCGTTAGCATTCATCGGCTAAAATAAGCAATGACGCCATATTTTCCTGAAGATGACTTTATCTTGATAGCCAGGTTCAATGTGCTGGGCACTGTTTCCTTTTTCTCAAATACCTTGATTGACCTTCACTAAAATTGCTCCAACTGATTGTGTAATGTTGCACATGACTAAAACTAAAACTGTCAAACTCTTTATTCAATATTCTTGCCTGCCAAAGAACCAATAAAAATCATTAAACTTGCATGCCAGAGGTTTTTCTGGAATCTCATTTTTAAGGCATGGTGTTTTATGCAATGCTGAGATCATTTGATTGTCAAATGCTGTCAAGGTGCACCAAAGCTAAAAAAATTCGAGGAAAGATACTGAAATGCGCCATTGCTTTTCATTTTATCCAGTAATATGTAAAAATTGAAGACGGAAAACAAAAACAAGGCGGTTCAACCCACAGTCACAGTATCCAAAATGCTTGTTCACACAACTTGTCAAGTGCAGTCCATCTACAATGTGACTTTTTTTAATAATGTGAGTTATTATCAGCATCAGAATTTACCTTCACTAAAACTAGTTCTTTGACCACAATAAAAGCACTTGAACAACACAGCTTGCAGGTGCTTTTTATAAATCTCTATCCCTTCCTGGCCACGCCTCTACAGATCACACTTGTCACTCGATGCAACATATAACCTATTCTCCAGCTCAATACAATGATGCTGGTCAAACCAGGTGAAGATGGCTCTAATTACAGCATTCTCCACCCAGTTTCCAAGGGAAGCCTTATAATGAGGAGAGTGAGAGGTCTCTGAGTGGCAAGTAGATCAATAGAGGTGCTGAGCACATTCGACTCAATCCTTCAGCCGAGCTCTGATGTGAAGGCAGTAGCGCTTTGATTTAGAGACTCCAGGGTGGAATCATGGGCAAAGGCTTGAAAGTGAGACTCAATGCAGTTTTCAGCTTTATTGGATGTATTAAACAATAAATTTCAATGTGGTATGTGGGCTCATCAGGTAAAAGGCTTTGTTTTTGATAATTAACTGCTTAGTTTACTCTAAGTACTATGAGGAAACCAAACTGTAGCCATCTGAGGAAGGAAAACTGGATGGCGCCATGTTTATCCATCCCCCATTTCATAGGGTAGATTTTGTGATAGTATTTGGTCATTGTTTGTCATCAAATTTTTACAACCCCATTTTCAGAAAAATTCAGACAATGGGCTCTAAATTCGTAGACCAGGCACAGGCGCGGCAAATGGGGGGTGCACCGCGCCAACTGGGTGTTTCCAGGCGTATGTTGCAATTTTGTGCCCGGCGTAGCCTGGCGCAAGTACTCCTCTGTCCCGCATCTGTCCCTCCTTCCGGCGCAAGTGGCAAAGAAGGCGTGTTTGGGTATAACACAGCTGAGTCAAATCTTCACCAATCAAATGAGCTCCTCTCCTTTAATGTGTTGGAATATAGAAGCCTCTGTCCTATATCTGCATGATACGTTATTGTTGCATTTTACTTTGCTGCTTCAGGCATGTTTTCTGCACCGTTTACATCTATATTAAGCATTACGAATATGAGTTAGCTGGCTAGGGCATTCGCAAATTATTACCATTAGCGAACTTGAATGGAATTTCAAAACGAAACTACGTCAGATCATTCAAACTTATGAAGTTGGAATGAAATACGAAAGTTGCTCATTTATTTCTTCTGCCTGAATCACTGGGAAGAGAAACGATGGATTGCGTGTTCCTATTATTAGACCCTGTTGCTGCTTAAAATTTTGGGATTAACATGCATGGACAACAATGCAAGATAAGTTACACATTTATTTTCAATATGTGATCGTAACTCAGTATGAGATCATGGCAATCAAGCTGTATTCCTTTCCCCCACTAAAAACAATAAAACCTGACAATAATAGTAGCCTAGTATTAAGCTACTTGCACGCTGGACACGAAACAAATTTTTTGCACGACAGATTGTGTTGAACGCAGTGTCCACGTGTCCGAAAGTCTGACAGGGTTTTAATATATCTCCGTGTCCGACAGTCAGATGGTTTCAATATAACTCTGTGTCCAACAGTCAATTATTGTTTTAATTTCTTCAAATCTACTGACTCTTTTAGATATTAAACTTGAATGTTTTGATAAGAGGGCTCAATTCTTTAAGATGAGTTTTGAGAATTTCAGTCAAACTTTCTGTTCAAGCTCTGCTCAATAAAGTGAGTTGATATTTGCGCGGGACAATGTACAATGCCTCCGTGTCTGACAGCCAAAAAAAAAAAAGAAAAAAGAGGACGATTAGAACAGATTGATAACAAAATAAAGAATAAAAAGACACATTTTAACAACAGAACATCCAACGAACACTGCAATGTATTTATTTGCGGGTCATCTTTTTTGGATGTTCTGTTTGTTGGTGAAATATTATTATTCTTTCGTTATAAATCTATTCTTATATGAATACTTTTACTTTTAGCCGGCTGCCAGACATGGAGTGTTTTGCATTTCATGTCGGACAGTCTTGATCGTGCATGTGATAATTTATTCACACTGTCAATAGTCATGGAATTGATTTGCTCACTGACTACAAGCACTATTTTATCTCTGCTGTGGAAATAAAGCGTGAATCTGTTCAATCCATCTGACTAATTTTCAAAAGAGAGACCGAATAAAGACTGTTGTCTATTTTCAACAGAAGAAAACAGATAAATAGCCTAAAAAGACCAAGAAAAGTCGATAGCTATCAATTTTCATTTTGTGAAGGTCAGACACAAACATGGCCAAGTTTGCACATCTAATAATTCCTGGAATACTCGAAAAATTAGAACTTTTATGACTTTAGGACACAGAGCTATATTAAAACCCTGTCCGACTATCGCATCTCTGCATTGACTTTGACCGTAATCAGTCGTGCAAAAATTCGTTTTGCATCTAGTGTGCAAGCGGCTTTACTGAGCATAGAACGCAAGCATTCTATATACAATAGTGTATATATATATATATATATATATATATATATATATATATATATATATATATATATATATATATATATATATATATATATATAAGCAGTTTGTACTCGGCTGAGAAAGATATGAAGTCGTTAGTTTGCATCACAGATTCAGCTGCGTTCATTAAGCCACGTCAAGTTTCCATTACGCGTGGCAACCGCCTTTAAT
The DNA here is from genome assembly GCA_029721435.1 of Gymnothorax reevesii. NCBI lineage: Eukaryota > Metazoa > Chordata > Actinopteri > Anguilliformes > Muraenidae > Gymnothorax > Gymnothorax reevesii. The sequence continues at coordinate 77,988,938 of CM056582.1, read as the reverse complement.
CTGACATCAGGACAATCGATATTGTAATGTGAATATAGGCCACTAGATGGCAGTATTTACCTTTTTTTTGTTAAGCTCAGACTGCAGTCATGTTTAGACATGTCCTGGACATGTCTGGGGCAAGTCTCAGAAAAGTAAAAAAAAGAGGTCTAAATGTGGGTGGGGTCTGCAAAAGAGTATATAAGGAATAGAATTGAGACATTAGAGTAGTAGGAGAAATTGCAAGAAGATGACCAGACCTGCCATTCTGTTCAAGACCTGTGACGTTTCTTTTGTGGATTTCTTTGCCTGTGTTTGAGCATTTTCTTCATCCAGGACATCACCAAGCCACCCCACCAAAAAGGGACTGTAATTATTTCTGTTTTTTTTCTTATTTATCAATCTTGGTCTTTAGTTGTAGGTTGTTATTAGTCTTTGTCTTTGTTTAAAAATTAAATGTGTTTTAGTTGTTAAAACTGTGTTTGTCATCCCTTGCTGTTGCTGTTGTGTTATAAATGTAATAACAAGTTGGGGCCATAACAAATTGGGGGCTCAAGGTCCGGGATAGACCATTGTGTGAGTAATTTATTGAAAATCTAACATTCCAAATTGTGAAATTGTTTTTGTGAATTTTCCGAGATATATATTGACAACAGCAATGGATGATTTCTTGGCATCACCAACCGTAGGGGTTTTGAAGTCTTTTAAAAAGACAGAACTGCTAGAAATTTGCAGACAGTTGGAGCTGACAGAGGTAAAACCAGCCATGCGAAAAGCAAGACTGGCTAGAGAGATAGTTGAATATTACATTGATGAAAATGTGTTTGCACCAGGAGATCTGGAACAGTTTCCAGTGGAAAATCCAAATATAGAAATGGAACTTAAATTAAAAATGCTAGAATTTGAGAGGGAAGAAAAAGAAAAACAAAGGCAGTTTGAGTTAGAAAAATTAGCAAGAGAAGAAAAACAAAGAGAATTTGAGAGAGAGAAAGAGGAAAGAGCAGAAAGAGAGAGACAGAGACAGAGAGATTTTGAATTAGAGAAGTTGGATAGAGAGGAAAGACTCCAAATGGAGAAACTAAAAATTAAAATTGAAACTAAAAATAAATTTTGTGCCAGTCAGGAGGTAAAACTGGTGCCTCCATTTTCTGAAAAGGACGTAGACAACTATTTCCAGTGTTTTGAAAAGGTAGCAAAGAGTTGCCAGTGGCCAAAGGAACACTGGCCTCTGATGTTGCAAACTGTCCTCAAGGGTAAAGCTCAACAAGCCTATTCGGCTTTGTCTGCAGATGATTCCTCTGATTATGAGGTTGTCAAAAAGGTTATTTTGAGAGCTTATGAGTTGGTTCCAGAGGCTTACCGACAGAAATTCAGAGGTCTGAAGAAATCTGAAAATCAGACTTATGTTGAATTTGCTAATGAGAAGCAGGTTTGCTTTGAGCGCTGGTGTACTTCTATGGAGGTCAAGGATGATTTCAACTCACTAAAAGAGATGGTGTTAGTTGAAGAATTCAAGAACTGTGTTAAGGATGATGTTAAGACCTACCTTAATGAGAAGCAAGCACTGAACTTGCAATCAGCTGCCAAATTTGCAGATGAATATGTTCTCACTCATAAGTCCAAATTTCAGTCTAGCAGTAACAATAAATGGTCCCAATTTCAGAAAAAGGGTTACGGTGATACCCAAGATTCCTTACCCAAAGACAAAGACAAATCTGGTGATGGTGCTCAGAAATCCAGTAACAGGTCTGATCAAAGTGTGAAAGCTGACAGTGACAGAAGTGGTCTAGTTTGCAGATATTGCAAGAAATCTGGTCATGTTACAACTAACTGTTGGTTCCTTAAAGCTAAAAAAGAAAAAGAAAAGGATACCAAACCAAATGCCTTTGTGAAAACAAGGTTAGAAACCCCTGTAGTAGATAACCGATCTGCTAAATTGCCTGCTTCTTGTGGGGCTAAAAAGCCTAATACAGCTGACTTTGTGAGGGAGGAATTTCTTCCATTTGTGTCAGAGGGATTTGTGGCTCTAAATGAGCATACTACTCCTGTCCCCATATATATCCTAAGGGATACCGGAGCTTCTCAGTCACTTTTGTTGATGGACTCCTTGGAGTTACGTGATGAGACCGCTTCAGGGGATTTCATACTTGTACAAGGTATTGAAGGGAGGACTGTATCTGTACCCCTGCGCTCTATATTCTTGAAGTCAGATTTAGTTATAGGACAGGTAAAGGTGGGACTTATGTCAAGTCTACCTATAAAGGGTGTTTCTCTGTTGCTAGGCAATGACCTGGCTGGGGGCAAAGTAGTTCCCCCTGTACATCTTACTTCACAGCCGAGCACTGAAGATGGGGATGAGGACCCATCTCTGTATCCTTCTTGCGCAGTGACTCGTGCTATGGCCAAGAAGGCTCAAGAAGAAGATGTTGTGGTGCCGTCCAGCACATTGAATAGTCAGGACTCAGGTGGTTCGCCTCATGACTCGGATTGGCCTACGATGGTTTCTCCGTTTGAGGACTTATCAGATACTTTTATCAGTTCTCTATTCAGCCAGCCGGATGGGTCTGGTGATTCTGATGTGTCTGGAGACTTGTCTCTGTCCAGAAAGCGGTTGATTGAGGAGCAAACTAATGATCCTGAAATTTGTGTACTAAAGAGGAGAGCCCTTCCTGATAAAGAAATAGATGCAGTTCCAGTTGGGTATTATCTCAAGGATGGTGTGTTGATGCGGAAGTGGCGCCCTCCTGATATCCCTGCCAATGCAGATTGGGCAGTGGTCAGGCAAATTGTTGTTCCGAAGGTCTATAGGAATGAGATCTTAACAATGGCTCATAGTTTACCTTTAGGAGGTCATCTTGGTGTTAACAAGACTGTTGATAAGATCGTGAAACACTTCTTTTGGCCTGGGCTTCGGAAAGACGTTTCCAACTTTTGCAAAACCTGTCACACTTGTCAGGTAGTTGGAAAACACCAGTTAGACCCACCTGTAGCTCCATTGCAGCCTATCCCAGCATTTGGGGAGCCATTCTCTAGGGTCATTGTTGATTGCGTTGGTCCATTACCCAAGACTAGATCTGGAAATCAGTACTTGTTGACAATCATGTGTGCATCTACCAGATTCCCCGAAGCCATACCTCTACGTAACATCAAGGCAACTGCAATCTCGAAGGCTTTGATAAAGTTCTTCACGTTGTTTGGTCTTCCCAGGGAAATTCAGTCAGACCAAGGTAGCAATTTCACTTCAGGATTGTTTCAGCAGGTTGTGTATGAACTAGGTGCAAAACAGATTCTTTCTAGTGCCTATCATCCAGAAAGTCAGGGTGCCTTAGAGCGGTTTCATTCCACTCTCAAGACAATGATGAGGACTTATTGTTATGACCATGAGAAAGACTGGGATGAAGGGGTTCATTTGCTGTTGTTTGCAGCTAGAGAAGCAGTGCAGGAGTCTACTGGATTCAGTCCATTTGAGCTAGTGTTTGGTCATGAAGTGAGAGGACCTTTGCTATTATTGAGTGAACAATGGCAAGAGAAAGAGCTGCATATCAGTCTGTTAGACTATGTTAGCAAGTTCAAGGAAAGATTGCATGCAGCTTGTGACCTTGCCAAAGAGAACTTGAAATCAAGTCAGGGAAAAATGAAAACTTGGTATGATCATAAGGCTAGAGGCCGTGAGTTTAAACCAGGAGAAAAGGTCCTTGTGTTGTTTCCCTTGCAGTCCAATCCATTGCAGGCTAGATTTCATGGTCCTTATGAAATTCTGACAAAACTCAATGATCTCAATTACATTGTGAAGACTCCAGATAGGAGAAAACCAAAACAATTGTGTCATATTAACATGCTAAAGCCTTATCATGACAGAAATGCTAGGGTTGCAGCTGTCACTTCAGATTCTCCAATGGTCGAAACGTGTGAAGATGAGGGGGAGTTTCAAGATGATGAACCAAGAATTAAAGCTGAAGTTCTTTCATGTAAATTGTCAAACACTGAAGTGTTGCAAAATCTTGATGTAAAACTCCAGCACTAAGAACCCTCACAGAGAGATCAGTTTGAAAGGTTGATCAAGAAATATGAGGATTTGTTTCCTGATGTTCCAAAGAGAGTTACTATAGCCTCTCATGATGTAGATGTTGGTGATGCCAAACCAATAAAACAGCATCCATACCGGATGAATCCTGAAAAGAGAAAGATTGCTGAGAAAGAGGTTGAGTACATGTTAAAACATGATATTATCAGACCCTCCAACTCCGATTGGAGTTCACCCTGTGTGCTAGTTCCAAAACCTGATGGAAGTACTAGATTCTGTACAGATTATCGCAAAGTCAATGCTGTAACTAGAACTGATGTGTTTCCAATACCTAGGATTGATGATTGTATTGATAGTGTAGGGCAAGCAAAGTTTCTGACCAAGATTGATTTATTGAAGGGTTATTGGTGTGTGCCTTTAACTGAGAGGGCCAAGAGCATCTCTGCTCTTGCCACACCATCTGGATTGTACCAGTATGAAGTCCTACCCTTTGGCATGAAAAATGCCCCAGCCACGTTCCAAAGGATGATACAGTCTACAATCGCCGGATTGCCACACACGGGTGCGTACATCGATGACCTGATCACATGGAGTGACTCCTGGGAAGAACATCTAAAAGATGTAGAGACGTTGTTCCAGCGCCTGACCCAGGCTAACCTGACTGTTAACCTAAGCAAGAGTGACTTTGGTTGTGCTACTGTCACCTATCTTGGCTACGTCATAGGCCAGGGTAAGGTGGCACCCATAAATGCTAAAGTCCAAGCCATCATGAACTTTCCAGTTCCTGACAACAAAAAAGCTTTGCGCCGCTTCCTTGGAATGATCGGGTACTACCGCAAGTTCTGCAAGAACTTTGCTGAGATTGCTCTCAGTCTAACTAACCAACTGAAGAAAGGCGTAAAGTTCACTTGGGATGATGCATGCCAGAGAGCCTTCGATCACCTGAAGTCTCTGCTGTGTCACTTCCCTGTGCTCAAATCTCCTGACTTCAACAAACCATTCTCCATCGCGGTCGATGCTAGCGACCAAGCTTGTGGGTCTGTGCTCCTACAGAGAAGTGACTCTGATGACATTGAGCATCCCGTGGCATACTTCTCCAGGAAGTTCAATCGCCACCAAAGGAACTATTCCACAATAGAGAAGGAACTGTTGGCTCTGGTCCTTTCTTTACAACACTTTGAGGTTTATGTTTGTACAGGACAAAAGCCAATGATTGTGTACACTGACCACAATCCGTTCATGTTTTTGAGTAAGATGAAAAACAAGAATCGGAGATTGTTGAATTGGAGTTTGATTTTACAGGAGTTTGACTTGGAAATTAAGCATGTGAAGGGTACAGACAATGTAATTGCTGATTGCTTATCCCGTGTTTGAATGTGTATGATATGTTTATATAGACAAGTGTTCACTTTACCATTTTGTATTGAAAAGAAAAATTTTGCCTTTATGAGTCAAAATTTTTCCCTTTTGGAATGGAGGTGTAATGTGAATATAGGCCACTAGATGGCAGTATTTACCTTTTTTTTGTTAAGCTCAGACTGCAGTCATGTTTAGACATGTCCTGGACATGTCTGGGGCAAGTCTCAGAAAAGTAAAAAAAAGAGGTCTAAATGTGGGTGGGGTCTGCAAAAGAGTATATAAGGAATAGAATTGAGACATTAGAGTAGTAGGAGAAATTGCAAGAAGATGACCAGACCTGCCATTCTGTTCAAGACCTGTGACGTTTCTTTTGTGGATTTCTTTGCCTGTGTTTGAGCATTTTCTTCATCCAGGACATCACCAAGCCACCCCACCAAAAAGGGACTGTAATTATTTCTGTTTTTTTTCTTATTTATCAATCTTGGTCTTTAGTTGTAGGTTGTTATTAGTCTTTGTCTTTGTTTAAAAATTAAATGTGTTTTAGTTGTTAAAACTGTGTTTGTCATCCCTTGCTGTTGCTGTTGTGTTATAAATGTAATAACAAGTTGGGGCCATAACAATATAGATTCTATAATTTATGTTCTTATTCAGATAGTTACATTAAATAGAGATTCCTGTAATTATTTCTTGCATTGAAATGTGCCTGACATTCTGGAAACCTGCCTGTGAGGTTTCGGTGATGTGTGTGCACTGTGCGCCGGTCAGCCAAATTACCACTGCACTGAATTTATACCAGGTTGGAGCTGGCGAACTTTCTGCGAAACTCCAGCGGAGACTTTTTCTACAAAATCGTCTCTGCGTCTTGATGCATATGTGACACCGCCCCCTACTACGCCACCACACCCATCTCGGCGCCTGTCCGTCTACCAAATTGCCAAAGTGGCTGTGCACGGTGTTGCACCGCACGAAATTACCACTGTGCGGGCTGCACCAGACGAAATTACCACTGTGTGGGCTGCACCACGCTACGCCACCCTGTGCTGTGCCAAGAAATTAGAGCCCCATGTGTTAAATGTAAATAAAACAGAATGCAATTATTTGCAAACCACTGAAAATAGGACAAAGACAAGACAGAATTGACTCTGTTCTACTTGGAGAAATCTCAGCTCCTCGTGCCTTCCGAGTTTCTCCTTGTATGATTCCTGAGTCTTGTTTGCTGCGCCCTTGTCTTGTCCGCCCCGTGTTTATGTCTCCCAGTGTGTCCGTCAGTTTGGTTAGGTTCGGTTTTTGTTTTTCTAGTGTAGCCACTCTTGGAGTGAGTGTTTCTGTTACCCCCTGCCTTTGGCAGTGTACTTCAGCTCCCCCATTTGTTCAGTGCTTGTGCACGGTATTTTGTTTCTGGCGTGTCTGCCAATTTTCCCTTAGTGTCTTGTGTTTAATAAACATTTCTGGATCCTGCAACTGGTGTTCCCCTGACCTCCTCTTACACTGACGTCAATAATCAAATCCAGTCAGTGCCTTTTGTAAGCTGGCAACAAGCACTTACCTCGCACCAACAGACGGCGATAGATGCAGCAGAGCAATTCATACTCAGATGATACAGTTCGTGGGTTTCATTATCTGATCGTTGGCCTCTCTTAAGATATTTTATTCCTACTGTGTACTTGTTATTTCAATAACTAAAAAGCGGGTGAAGAATTCGGCCTGCATTGGGTTATACTGTCAGTTAGGGTAAGGGTTTGGGTTATTTTAATACAGAAATGTAGTGATGTACAAATTGAATTAGAGTGTGGCTGTATGGGGTGTGTGCACCAGTATGATTTTGAAACTGAACGTGCAGGCCGCATTCTTCAGTCGCTCAAAAAAGGGATAAAAACTTTTATGCTAGAGTATGTTACTGTTAGTTTTTTCCCCTAAATTAATTGCATGTTTGGGCTTGGCCTAAACATTAACAGTGTCAGTCTACCAAGGCCCAAGATAAAGTTAAGATTATTTAAGCAACCAGTTTCTGTATTTCATCAGTGATGTATGATTTTGCCAAAAATACCATGGTTTTTTTCTCAATAATCCTGATTAAATTCAGAGTAATAAACTTGACATGCATCACTTTTGTTGTACAACCCAAATTCTGAAATAGTTGGGATGAAGTGTAAATTATGAATAAAATCAAAATGCAATGACTTTCAGATCATATGAGCCAATATGTTATTAACAGTAGAACATAGAACATAGTAGAACATTTCAAATGTAAAAACTGAGACAATTTACATTTCTATCCACAAAATGAGTTTACTTCAAATTTTCTGGCTGAAACAGGTCTCAAAGAAGTTGTGACACAGGCAGAAAAAAAACGCTGAAAAAGTAATTAATATGTAAGAGAATCAGTTGAAAGTACATAACATCATCAAAAGATTCAGAGAAACAAGAAAAGTCTCTGTGCGTAAGGGACAAGGCTGAAGACCTGAAGACAGCATAGCTTCATAGTAGAAGAGTCCGTGTGCTGAATTGGCCTGCCTGTAGTCCTGATCTTTCACTGATTGAGAACATTTGGTGCACAAATAAACAAAAAGTCTGTCAAAGGCAGTGGTGGAGCTAGTGGAGGGGCAAAGAAACGTCCCTTTTTGACAACAATGAGTCCTGGTTAGTTCTCAATCATTTTCCTTTATTGACGTGCTTTGCAATTATTGTAATTGGCAACTGAAGACACGGTTTCTCTCCATGTGCAATCTAACAGCGATTAAAGCGTGGGCTAAATTCATTATGGTGGCGGAATTTAAACAGAGGATTGGGTTGCACAAAACATCCATTTAAAACAATTATAAATCCTGACCTGTTCTCAGTCATCTTCACGATTAACAAAAGGTTTGCTCCGAGAGCACTCCTCACTTAACAGGTGCTGCTAGTTTTCCCCAATTAGGGAAGACGACAATCATTCATCTGAATGCTTATTTGCTGTATTTAAATCGTTATTCGAAATTGCATAGCCTACCTGTCGACTCCCACGCAAATGGTTTGAGCTGCACACTTTTTATAACCTATTCAACTGCCGAGTGCCACTTTTTAAAAAAAAAAAAAGACCCACAAAATACCGAGAGTGAAAGTCCATGTTTCATTTGAACACGGACCAATTCAATCAACGCAAAGCATTGGCCAATTAATAAGTAAATAATTTTTCTGTACTGAATTTATCCCATGATTTCATCGCTGTTAGATTGCATATGGAGAGAAACCGTGTCTTCAGTCGCCAATTACGATAATTGGAAAATGTGTCAATAAGGGAATATGATTGAGAACTAGCCAGGACTAAAAGGGACATATCTTTGCCCCCCACTAGCTCCGCCACTGGTCAAAGGAGACCCAAAACTCTTCAGCAGCTGGAAGCAGGGGCGGACTGGCCATCTGTGCTTTCTGGAGAATCACAGAATGGCCGGTACTCACGCAGTCATCACCGAATTTTTTTCCCACTGCTAATCTCCTTCTTCACCGTTTAGTCCAGGGTGGACTAGCCATCGGGAATACCGGGAACAGCTCCGGTCAGCAAAAGCACCCACCGTAGACATATAAGTACCCAGATGGCCCACAACGTAGTGACTAAGGGCCCATTATGAGTTGCATCCGAGCGCCATGGATCAGCCCTTTAACACACTGCTTCAATGATAGTGGACACCTGCCGAAAGTGTAACTAGCTACATTACCGCGTACGGTATAACCAGCTTACCGATGGCGGTCTTTCAGCTTTCATATGAGTGGAGTGTCATAGTTCTATATATATATATATATATATATATATAAAAAACACTTTTTAGTGGTTCTACTTCACTAATCCGATTGTTTTAAGTTATGGCTTTTTTTGTATTTATCAAGGCCTATATATTTGCTTTATGCCACAGGAATGACCAAAAAACTGTTTTCTTGCAAATACAAATGATTTACGGGCTTTGGCTTTCCCAATTTATTTAATTTTGTTGTTTTTGTCCTAAAGTTTAAGAAGGCAGTCTTGCTGGGAAATTTGTTTGACTAATGGCTTGTCCCCTGCTGCGGTAAGTCTAAAAATGTGTTTTAATGACTACGTGATCACGAAAATGTCAGAATGCAATGGAGAGGTGGGAGAGCAAAGAGGATTAAGGAAGAAGACAATGGAGCCTCAGGCTTTCAAATGCAAACTAAAAAAAACTGATCAGCTGTTTTGCCACGATGATCCTCATGCGGCAAGCAGCTTTTTTTTGGAGGGGGACACGGAAGCGATAAGACTGATGTTAAATTAATAGGCTATCGCGAGTTTGAGTTTGGTTAAAATTTGCTTGACCTTACGGAACGACCCCAATGGACAAGTTATTAGCATACTATTTGATGCATATTGATTCGTTGTTTAACGGTGCCAAATAAACGTTGTCTTAGAACATATGAGGAAGACTTTCCAAATTTTCAATTCCAAAACCCTGTCAGAATCACCTGCCATTAAACTTGCTACCAAGTTTCTGCGGTTCTGAAGCTAGTGAGCTATTCTACGCCCATTAGTGTCTGTAACTAAAATTTCTAACTATTTTTAAAAAGGCTTTGTATGAATCAATCCAAATAATGCCGTGGTCTTTTTAAAAAATCCAATGCCCCCAAAGTCATATTCCTGTTCCATTCACATCCATCTATGCAAAAATAATTATAAAAATATTTCTAAAATACATTAGTCATATGTTGACAATGCTATGTTTTTTATATAGGACAGCATCATTATAATCAGTTTATTTCAGGACCTCTTTCAGGTAAATAGGATCTTTAATATAAATAGGATTGTTTGTTTTTGGGTATTACCCACCCAACCCCTGCCTACAGAATAATAAGTTTGCTCAGAACATACATAAATACACGTACATGGGTGTGTGTGTGTGTGTGTGTGTGCGCGTGTGCGTGCGTGTGACTAGGTGGTCTGTTAACATCTGTTAAGATCACACATGCATATAGCCACTGGGATTGAATGTTAGATAAACACAACAATTATTTTGTTGTAGGCTAATTGGTGTTATATAAACTCAAGAACTAATGTTTTATGGGAAGTATAGTCCAGTATGATGTTAAAATGCATACTCTGTCAAAAAGTGTGAAATTTTTTCAGCCAGCTACTACCTCCCCATCCCTGCCGTCTGGAGAGTGGGCCGGTCAGGTACGTATTCCCGGGCCATTTTTTTGCCCAAGTCCACCCCTGGCTTGAAGCCTGTTTTAAACGAGTGGGATCAAAGTCCATTGGCTAAACTCAAGAAACTTGTCTCCTCAATGTCCAGATGACTCCACTCTGTGTTAAAAAGAAGAGGGGATGCTACACCATGGTAAACAGGCCCCTGTTTCTTCTTTTTTTGAGACCTGTAGCAGCCTTCAAATTTGAAATGAGCTCATTTTGCGGATAAAACAGTAAAATTTCTTGAGTTTCAACATTTGCTATTTTATCTCTGTTCTATTGTGAATAAAATACTGGCTGGTGTGATTTGAAAGTCATTGCGTTTAGATTTTTTTTTCACAATTTACACTTTATCCCAACTATTTCGGAATTGGGGTTGTATATTCATAAAAAATATTACTAACGTTATACATTGGTACAGTGATTACGATTTAATTTTTTAATTTTTTTCCTTTTAGTCCACTCACTTTCAGATTCCTTTTAAGTCTTTCAATGAACTTATACTCCACAACCTAATATCATCCATAGAGACAGAGTATAATTATTGATTGACAAAGTACTTCCAGCGTTACGTGTGACAGATCGGGCACAGCACAGCATGGAACTGAATACGTTATGCACACAAATCCACTGCGCAGCGATCGCGAAAGCGAGTTTTTGGTCACTTTCACCTGGTGACCTGTCAAGTGATACACTCAACAGATGCCTCCGTGGCTAATTGCGAACTTGCTTATTCCAAAACAAACATTTTGAAAATGATCATTCTCAACCAAACATTTGGAGCTCTGCGGCAAGGAACCAAAAAAAAAGATGGTTTTCAAGATAAATGAAAAACAAAAATCCAAAAAACCAAACAACAGTGAGGAGAAAATATTCTGAAACACATTTAAGGGCTCTAAGGGCAATAACCTCTGTCACACTGTACTGTTCCTCTGTTTCCAAGTCCTTGGCCTTTGTGAAGCAGCAGCAATTAGTTTAAGAAGAGAAACAGCCGTTGAGACAGGCACAGGGAATTGTGCTTCATCCTGTCAAAAATATGTAAATACAAGAATTCAAAATGTGTGCGTATAAGCATTTGCATTTCTCTGTATACCTTTCCCAATTGTATCTAATCAGTTTACAGCTGATATTTTTGCCCTCTGCTTGCACTATATTTAGCAACAAGAAAGAACAGGGACAGAGGTATATTTGTCATGGAAACAAAATTTGTTTCGCTCTTGTTAATCATGCATAGAGGATGTTCCGATACGTAAATGCACTTTCAGTGCTTTAGTTTTCTGAAAACTAATGTCAGTGCTAAAAGAGAGAAAATATAAAGAAGAAACTGAGTGCACTTGTTGTGATTTGCCCCGTTCCTGATTTCTATTGTTTAAATTCCTTTTCAAGTTTATCTGTTTCAGATAATGAAACTAATTTTAGTACAAGACAAAGATAACCTGAGTAAACACAAAAATGCAGTTTTAAAATGATAGTTTAATTTATCGAAGGCAAGAAAGCTATCCTCTCCTACCAGGCCTGATGTGAACAGGTAATTACCCCCTTAGTCACTAAATTAATCAATTCAAAAAAGTGTTTTTATAATTTGGTCCAATTTCACAAAATACACCCAGGTCCTGCCAGCCGTGTTGGATCTATACATCACTTAAACTGAACCTGTCTACCAATGTGAAGCAGAAAAAAGTGGCATGATACCGTTATAAAGAGATTCAAGAACAGAAGAGAGGCAGTCGTTGACATCTATCAGTCTGGAATGGGTTACCAAGCCTATTCTAAGGATCTAACTTCAGAAAACCACAGTCAAAGTCATTATCTAGAAATGGAGAAAATTGGACCAGTAGTCCACCTTCTAGGAGTGGCCAGCCTATGAAAATTCCTCCAAGAGTGCATTAACGACTCATCCAGGAGCACAATAAAGAACCCAGACTAATATCTGAAAAAACAACCGGCTGCACTTACCTCAATTAAGGTCACTGTCACAATTTCACAGCAAGAGAAAAACTGGCCAAAGATGGCATCCATGGGAGGATAAAAACTGCAGCTGACCAAAAAGAACACAAAGGCTCATCTCTCATTTGTCAGAAAAAAAGAAAAAACCTTTCGACCTCAGGGATAGTATTCTTTGGACTGATGGGGTCAAAAGTGGGACTTTTTGGAAGACATGAGTCCAATTACTCCTGGTGTAAAACAAACACAGCATTCTGCAATAAGAACATTGTACCAATAGTCCAACACAATGGTGTTAGTGGGATGGTCCAGGGCTGCTTTACTGCTTCAGGACATGAGCAACTTGCCATAACTGATGGAACCCTGAATTCTGCTTTACCAGAAAAGTGACCCAAAGTTTAAGCGCCATTGTATTATGAAGCAGGAAACTGAGCTGACGCACTCAAGCAAGTCTACTTTGGAGTGGCTCTAAAGAAATTAAATGAAGGCTTTGGAGTGGCCAAGTCAAAGGCTTGACTTGAATTCATTTGAGATGTTGTGGCATGACCTTAAAGCTATTCCTACCTTTCTGGAATTTTTACACTTTTCTTTTGTAATCTTAAAATGCTCCTAATAAGCATATGGCACACTAAAATGTAAAAGAAATCCACCAGGTGTTGAAACTCATTGATATTCAATTCTCATATATTTCTGCTTTAAGTCTGACCAATCATTTTCTTCAGTCCGAATAAAATGATTTGCCGAGCTTCCTGTCCGTCATCCGTTTCTGTGCCCCTTCCAGCTGCCTACTGCTGTCACTGCTTGTGAGTTGCACGCCTCTCTGGCAGAGCAGCAGAGCAGTTGAGACAAAGCAGGCAGCTACTCAACGAAGCTAGCCTGCAAACGAAGCAGCTGCAACTGCTCCTGATGTAATGACTAACATTACCGGGACAATTCTGGTGAGGTAAGACGTTATGACAGCAGTTTTGCAGGAAAATATGTATGAATTCTGCCAAAACACAAAGCATCTGACTGACTTTTTCCTTCTTCCGGCTTCTGAAGAGAGCAGTCGCACTCTATCTCTACTCCTGCCTGCGTCTTTCTTTGTCCTGTTTTGTCGTGTTACCCCCTCTTTCCTTTGGACCTTCTGTCTGCTTCTGAGGCTCTTCAAGTAAGATGGAATTAATTAGCTGGTCCCCGAATGCAATTGACAAAATATTTTCACTGAGAAGCGGAACACCTGGTGAACCGTGCTGTCCGGATGGGACTTTTGCTGCTGGCTACGTTCGGGACGCGTGGTTGAGATGGCAAGTTCTTTGCCTGGCGGCACTATCCCTTGAGGACGTGGAGGATGTTTATCTTTTTAGATTTATGGTGACGGGATTTCTCCTAATTTGCATGGGAGTTACTCTGATCTACCGCAAACTACGCGAGCTGGGAGCGAGAAAAATGGCCAATGCGCTGCCTAGCACCAAAATTATTATAGAGCGCTTCAGTGGAGTATTGGAGAATGGTGAGTTGCTCAAAAAGACTCTGGGATCATTTGCAGAAATGCACAGAAAGATGGACGCTGTTTTGAGTCAGTGTGGGGAGTTTGTGTGTTTGACTGTGAATTTGGGCAAGAGACTGGACGAGAGGATGGGAGAACTTATGGGAGAACTGGTGACCCTGAAGCGTGAAGTAAAAAATGTACTTAATGAATAGCGGATCAATCGAAATTGCTTGTTCCACCCGAAATTGAAATAGAATTCAGCGCACCCCCCCCCCCCCCCCAACACCGCGTCTCCCCTCTGTCTGCCTCTGTCTCACACAGAACATGTCCTGTCTACAACTTTCTTATCCCTTTGACAAGGACAGAACATTCTGCCCCTGATAAGGACTCTGGACTCTGCCAAGGCTGCCCCCTGCATTTAATCCCTTCTTACCCCACCTCTCTCCCCCCGTATTTCCCTGAAAAAAATCCTACGCGTTTCCTGCGTGTCATGTCATAAACCTGATGTGTGTATTATGTCTGATGTCATCAATATGTTTCTTTTCTGTAACCTTTAATTTTTGAAGAAGAAAGTGGAGTTGGCAGCGCGACGCACATTGCAGCAGCCCGGAGCACTTTCTCTCCAAAAGTAATTTCGTTGTTATTCTGTAACAATGACAATACATTCATCTGAATCTGAATCTAAACAAACAGGCACTGAAATGCTATAATTACTAACGTTAATGGTAGTTCGTCAGACGTTATGAGGGCATTTTGTTTTATACCGCATATAGAATTGAATATGTAATTATGTAATTACTGTTGGTTAGTTTTCACTGACTGGTGCCTCTGAATCTGACTCCATTGCCCCGTTTCAAGATGCTTTCTCACCGGACGCGAAACAAATTTTTCGTACGACAGATTACATTCAAAGTCAATGCAAAGAAGCGAATACGTGCGAGATTTGCGTCTTTGCATTGACTTTGAATGTAATCTGTCGTGCGAAAAGTTTGTTTCGCGTCCGGTGTGAAAGCATCTTCATTCGCGCAGCTCACTTTCTCACAGGATGCGTCAGGGGAGGAGGGGAGCCTCAGAGGTCAGGCAGACGGAGGAGGGTGGGACTTTGGAGGGAGGCGGAGCTGTTCATGTTCAAATTTCTACTAAGTGCTGTGCCACATGCCAGAAAGGTAAGAATAGCTTTATACAGGCATTTCAGGCTTGGAACCTTTCCACTGTGGTGGAATTAATGCAATTCTGTAAAGAAGAGTGGGGCACAATTCCTCCATAGAAATGTAAAAGACATATTGCTGATTATTGCAAATGTTTGTAAGCGGTTGTTGCTGGCAAAGTCAGCACAATCGGTAATTAGGTTTAGGGGGTGATTACTTTTCACATGGATGACTTAGGCTTGAGTAACTCTTTTCCTTGAATAAATGAAATGATCACTTAAAAGCTCTGTGTTTACTCATTTTGTCTTTGTTTTACATTAAAATTAGCTGGATGATATCTAAAGATCACAAAAAAGCAAAAATGGATGAAATCTGGAAATGGCAAAAAAACTTCTTCACAGCACTGTAAATACCTGACCAACAAACTGACTAACAACAAACTAAATAATACTGCTTGTCAAAACTGAGGAGACTTTATTTGAAAACTTGAAGACTCAACTTCCTGAAAGTACAACAGGCATCAAAATGAATCTGCCGTGGGGATGCAAGCAGCGGACAAATGGAGAAGCAGAGCTTCATCACACAGATATTTTACTGCTCTGCGTTCCAGACTCAGATTCACTATGCAGCAATGTTCATCAAGCAAGAGATGGTTTTTAGATTATCATCATCCATAAACCCCTGATCTGAAAAAGTTCTGTTGTTTAAAATAACATCATTTTAGATAAAACCCAAATTATGTAAGATTTGACATTAGGAAAGTGTTAGCATACAGTTCCAGAATCTCAGCGGGAAATTTATACTCTCCCAAGGGATGAATCAATTGTACAGGATCTCAGTGCATCTCAGATCAGTCTCGCTAAAATTCATTGCGGGGCCCCTGGCACCTTTGCCATCAAAGGCATGCTGAAGATCAAATTATTGTCATGAGACCCATTTATTCTTCCTTGGTTTAATCCGAAAAGCAGTTTTTCCACCGTGTTTGGGCTCTGACTGTGTTAATTTTTTCTACTTGGCTGCGTCAGAACAGTGAATATATCATTCTGGATTCAATTTAATTCTTAATGTTTCCAACAATGCAAAACCTCAAAATTCAGAGGACTATCCTTACCAGTGCTACTTAGGATGATACTAATACATTAATGCTGCTTAATAATAATAATAATAATGATAATAATAATAATAATTATTATTATTATTATTATACGGAATTTGCCCATGAATGAACACCATTTCCCAGAGTCCTTCACGTGTCCCCACAATCCTCTAGATATGAACTCCACCCAAGAACCCAGCTTTTGGCTACCATTTGACATTTGGTGCATCTCAAAGCCAAGGCTGCATCCTCCGAAGGCTGAATTTTTAGGAGTCGTCACTTACTTCCATCCACCAAAGTAATATTTAGGGAAAGGGATATGGTTAAATTTAGGGTTAGGGTTAGGTTTGGGGCTAGGTTTGAAATAAGGGGTTAGAGTTGAGGTTACAGCTAAGGAAATCAATGATGACTCACTTAAACTAAAGCTGTTTAACAGAGATGAAATGATGTCATATCAGTTTGGCAGATGTAATTAAGTGACGATCCCTTAAAATGTGGCCTTCGAAGGATGCAGCCTATCGTTTGACGTGCACCCAATGTGGCTTATGACCCACAATGACATGAGGTCATATAAAACCAGACCTCAGCCCCGTCTTTGCTCTCTTCTCTCCCCAGCGCACCTTTTGATGACTCTCTGACTTGAGGACTGAGGTCCCCTAAACTGTGTGGCCTGCACATGCAGTTACATACTTCTTGATACTTTAAATGAAATGAGGGCTGGCCTAAGATAGTGTTGTGGCAGATAGTACTCAGCTATCAGTTGAGTTCACAGAAGTGTACAAAGAGGGCTAGTACCAAGCTACTGACTCAGCTGGGACACAAAGGAGCAATTGGTTTTCCTCCAAGTAGCACCCAAGAAACACTATACACCAAGGATTTTTTCTCTTTCTTATCTTTTGACCACGGAACCACAACCAAGATGCAAGGAAGGGAAATGTGAATGGTTTTAAGAGCTGAGATTAACATTCTCTTAAAGGGCATCTTTATCTCACTTGCGTCTTTTGCTTGTGACTATGTCCTTCCAACCGAGGATGCATGGATGCAAGACGCAAGGAAGCAATGTGAGGAGAGAAGAATCGAGGAAATATATCTTTAGGGAGATGAGATTTTTATTCTGGAGCGTCATGTGAAGTTACATTTGCTTTTAATGACAGCACGCTGGTGGATATGTTTTATGATTTGTACGGATTGGCAAGCATATCAACAGCAGATTAAAACATTAATTAAGCATTATTGCAATGTTAAGTGGTCTTCAGGGAAAATTTATTTCAATATTTTTTATTTTCGCATTAAATAAAGGAATGCAGTGAGATGCCAGTAAACACTATGAATCTATGTTTTTCCTCTGCCTCAATTGTTACTTGTGACTTTAAATACAAATTACCAAAAATCACGATTTTGTGAGGTTTTACAAAATGAGCCAAGAGCAAACACCAGTAAAATGCAAAAAGGAGGCTTTATTTCTGAAGGGGGAAACTCCCCAACAGAGCTGGCAACAGTACAATGTCCGCAATCCAAAATCAGAATCCAAAGGGCGAAATCCAGAGTCACACAGGGCACCAATCACAAAAAATCCTAGTCAGACAAAAGAGGTCAAAAAACAAGAATGCGGCAAAAGTACAGGGAGTAGGCAAAGCTCGATATCAAGGACGGTCCAGTCAGAAAGGTAAACACTGAGAAGTCAAGGCGAGAAACGTGGCACGACAAAACTAGGGAGAACGATCTCACAAGAGTGTGAACCAAACAGACATCTTATATACACATCCGGGGTAAACACATGACCAGGGAGAACAGGTGCAATCAATGGTGACAATAATCAGGGAGAGACACATGAGGAATAAACTAATTACATGAATTTGGCTGTAGCCAAAACGCAGACAGGGATCACAAGACAAACCTAAGTACAAAACAACAGCTCCGGTTAAGGAGTGCTAAAATGCCAAGATAAAAGAAAAGGAAAGCACAAAGTATAAGTGGAAATCCACCGAAACACGCAGCAGAGATAATTAGGGATAGGCAAGGAGGCGGAGATTAGAATTGACCGACTGCTGAGAGATAGTTAGTCAATTAGTATGTGCAGCTTTACAATCCCGAGTGCATGTTAGAAAGTTAGTAAAAATATACAAGATTAGTGTGGTTAGTAATTAGCAAAAACAATAAACTGTTAGTATGTGTTAGTAAGACAGTAAAAGAGAGAGGAAGGAAGAACACGAGATAATGAAAGAAGATTGAAACCCAGAAACCAATAAATCACCCGAATGAGTGCACACAAGACAAGGGACCGTGAGCAAAGATACACACATGACAAGACAGGGGAGACAAAGTGCAAAGCATGGAAATGAAAACATGGCATGGAAACCAAATGATCTAAACATGAAAAACAATAAACAGGAAATCTAAATTACCAAAACACAAAACACAATCCTAAGAATAGTCAGACATATGCAGTGGTCACTAAGCACAGAATCAAACAACATGGCATAGCCAGGCACAGAACTTAAACATGACATGCAGAATCAGAATCACAACAGATTTGGCTGATTTTTAACCTTGTTTCATTCATAAAATCATTAATATTCATCTGATTGACTTAAAATTTAAATTGTAGTTGTATCTGTTGAAGATCTATGAAATGACATAGCATTTTCTTGATAGGTGCTTCCCTAGGGGGTTTATTTTGAAAATAAAGCAAGTTAATGATAGATATTTTCATTATAGTTACATAGCTGATTAAATATTCATAAATGTTCCAAACAAAAAAATCCTATGTCATTTCATAACACTATCTTAAACCTTTCATTTGAGACTAATTTGAGTAAAATCTGACCATGGGTTATTGAAATATCAGTGCCATTTTATCATTAAAGTGCCTTTTCCATGGCAACCATGTTCAATTTTATGAGGTTAAAATCATGCTGAGTATGTTTATTTCTTAGTTATTACATTATTAACCTCCGCCGAGGAGGTATATGTTTTCGGTGCCGTTTGTTGGTTGGTTTGTTTGTGTACAACATAACTCAAAAACTTATGGCCGGATTTTGACGAAATTTTCAGGGTGGGTGGGTATCCACTCAAGGAAGAGGTGATTAAATTTTGGCATATCTAGGCCAAAGTACTGCTGAGATATACGCCAAAGTTAAAGATTTCAAGTCTTTCCAATAGGCCGGAGTTCCAATCGCCGTGCTTTTGGCTTTGCTGCCCCCTGGCGGAGGTGCTGCGCTCTCTGAGTGGTTTTCTAGTTATTGTTATGTCTTCACTTTACTCTGATGACCCCTTAATCAGAAACATTCTACCCACCTTAATTTATTGAATTGTACATCAAATTAAAAAAATATATAAATATTTAAGTCTTCCATAGGTGTTGCAGTGCTTTAATCTTTAGGTGGGCTTTTGGACTAACTAGGTGGGCAACAACAATAATAATTTAATAATGGATTTTCTAAGTAGAGAATATAAACAAGGGTGTGGAGAGTATCCATATCAGGGGTCATCTAGCCCAGGTCAAACCATAATTTGCCTGAAAAGAACACACTTTTAACTTTAATTTGATATATCATTCACCTATGAAGCCCTCCCCGATGTCACAAGTCAACTAAATCATAGGATACAACTTATATCTTGTGGCCACGAGTTAAATAAATGGTCTGAACAACTTGTATCTCATAGCCTCTAGTTAACTCTTTCATGATCCTTGTACTATGCCATGTCTTGTGTTTTGCCTTGCCTTGTCTTGTTTTACCCTTTGCCATAGTCCATAGCCCATGTTAAGTTAACATTCCCTGGTTTATGTATCATGCCATTTATCTGCCTTGCACCTTGTCACCCCAGTCTTGTCAAGTATTTTGTTACAGTCGGCTTCCTGTAGTCCATGCCCGGTTTTCAGGTCATTTAATGGTTTCTGGATTTCTAATTGTTCCTAAATTTCGTTTGCTTCCTTCGTCTTGCTTTTCTGCCATTACTAACAGTGTGTTATTTTTGTAAATTACTAACATTGTATATTTATACTAATTTACTAACTTGTACTTTGGGATTGTAAAGCTGCACTTTACTAATGTAACTAATGAATTCTCAGCGCTCACCCTGCTCTGGTCTCCGCCCCATTGCTTCTGTTCACTTTGCTTTGCTGGCTTTCCGCGAACATTCGCAAACTTACTAATTACTATCCTGTTCTCATGATCTGTGCACATTAGAACTCGCTGACTGGAGGCGTTGGTTTTGTCATAGGTTGTCTATGTGATCCTTGTCCGTGTTTTGGCTTTTGCCAATTCATGTAGTTAAGGGCTCCCTCTTGTAAGCTCCCTTTTTAATTAGTCTGATCCCGCTCACCTGTTTCCTATTACAGCACGTGATCCTTCCCAGTGTATTTAAACTGTCCTGCCCCAGCACTCAGTGTCAGAACGTTAATCCTTGGTTTCGCCTTGAGTTTCATAGTGATTATACTTCTGACTGGACCATCCTCGATTTTTGATTCTGCCTCAGTCTCTGCCATATCTGTTCCTGTGTACTGTACCTCTCTTTATGCCTGACCTGGATTTGTGTTTTTGCAGCCCTGTTACCAAACCTGTTTTAGCCCCGAGGATTTTGAGACAGTCGGCCGAATTGTGTTCTGTAGCATGCCATTACTATTTTTGTGCACGGAACCTCTTTTTGCCCGACCTGGATTTGTGTATTGGCTGCCTTGTTACCGAATTGGCTTGTCCTCTGGATACTGAGACTGTCACCTGTATTGTGTGCTGTCCCCTGCCACCTGTTGGAGATCCCTTTCCACTCTAATAAAGTCTGGTTATATTGGATTTCTCCTTTCTCGCAAGTGGTTCCTGTACGGACCGTCTCAAGATCTATCGTGGGAACGACTTAAATACCTAGTGGCCACAAAGTACAGTATATATTTTTCATTCCAGGGCTTCGAAGATATGGGTACAGAGTATCTAGGTGGAAAGTTCTAACTCAAAAACTACACACATCAATCAACCGACAAACATCCAGCCCACAAAATCGTCACCAACCCTGGAAACTGTGACCTGACGGCAGCATGCAGTTCCATGAAGAATGGTCTGGTTGCGGGGTTTTTTGTTTTTTTTTTTTTTTTCCCTGTAACGCGGACTGGGGCAAAAAAGTGGCCCGGGAATTTGTACCTGACCGGCCCACTCTCCAGGGGGCAGGGATGGGGAGGTAGAGACCAGCTGAAAAGTCACGTTATTTGACAAAAGTATGCATTTTAACATCATATTGGACCAAAGTTCCCATAAAATATTGATATTATTAGTTTGAGTTTATATAATGCCAATTAGCCTACGCCTACAACAAAATAATTTGTGTATATCTAACATAAACCAGTGCTTGATTACGGGCTGTGGAGAGGTGCTCACGGTGTTTCATAAGGTCAGTTTTTCCTCCCGTAGGGTGTGCTGGCGAACTTTAACTTCGTTTGAACTGCTGGTGATGAAAATTGGACGTTCAAACCCATTTTAATATGTTTTAATTAATCGTCCCCCTGGTGTCAATGGCCTGTTTTTATCGGAATTCAGTGACTTTTTAGCTTCCATTAAAAATTTTAAGAAAATCCTCCTCCTTGGTGATTTTAACGTGGCCATAAATGACACCACCAACACCTTTGCTGCAATTTTCTTGGAGGTGACTGAATCTTTTAGCTTCTGTCAAGGGGAATATGTTAGACCTGGTTTTCACGCTTGGACTTATTATTGATAGAGCGAATTCTGAGAAGTTGCCTGTAACTGATCATAGATTTTTTTTTTTTTTTTTTTTGATGCGTCTTTTAACTCTGACCATCTAGTCTGTAAGCGTGTGAAATGTTCACGCATGTTAAACGACCCCTCTGCTGAAAAACTCTTTTGATTTTAACAATGGTACAGTGCAATCCCTTCGCGAGGTTGCTGATGTCAATTCTTTTTGTTGACATTTTCAACTCACACTGTTCCACTATTTTAGATGAGATTGCTCCTTTAAAATCTCATATTGTTGCCTCTGTTAACCGTAACCCTTAGATGAATGAGGGTTTTCGTTGTTTGACACGTTAATGTCAGAGTGTAGAGCGCCTGTGGAAGTCTATGGTTCTCCAGGTCCATCGTGTTTACTCTAAAGAACTTTTAATAGAATTTAACTCCATGGTTAAATCTGCAAGGGCTTCTTATTTCAGATAAGGATTCCTCTTATTGGAGGAAATAAGCTAAGTTGTCTACCTTGTCTCCCCTCAGTTGCCTGTTGCGCCTGCCCTCTCTTTGGATGACTGCAATAATTTCCTGGCATTTTTCATTGACAAAGTAGCCAACATTGGGGCTAGTATAACTCCTTCTGCTGCCCCCTCCCTGTTCCTTCGAATCAGCAGCCCACACTGGACTGCTTTGTGCCCATCACCTTGCTACAGTTGACTGAGCTAGTGAGTAGTATGAAGATCTCTTCTAGCCCACCTGATATCTTACTCACACAATTATTGAAAAACGTTTTTGCGTCTATCGGCCCTGCTCTGCTTCATATTTTTAACTGTTCGCTGGTTTCTGGTTGTTTTCCCTCCTATTTCAAACAGGCTATAGTTCAGCCTCTTCTTAAAAAGCCCAATCTGGACCCCTTTCTACCAAACAAGTTCAGGCCTATATCTAAGCTGCTTTTGGTGTCAAAGATTTTGGAGAAAATTATAGCTAACCAGCTTGTCGGTCCCTTGAAACACCACAAAATTTTTGATATATTCCAGTCTGGTTATCCTAAGAGGCATTCAACTGAAACAGCTCTTCTGAAGGTATCTAATGATATCCTGATGGCGTCTGACTCCGGCAAATGTACTATTCCGGTGCTGCTCAATCTCAGTGCAGCATTTGACACTGTGGATCATGGAATCTTTTTAGATGTTTGCATCTCAGGCAGCGCCCTCAACTGGTTTGCCTCATACCTATCGGACAAAACCTTCTCTGTAACTGCTGGAACTTTTATATCTAAGTCTGCCCCCCCGTTCCTGTGGTGTGCCTCAGGGGTCTGTTTTGGGCCCCATTTTGTATGCACTGTATATGCTGCCTCTGGAAGAAGTTATCAGCCAGTTCAATGGTGTGTCTTATCATATGTTTGCTGATGATATTCAGTTACAGTGTTCTTTTAAAGCTGACAAAATCGACAGTTTGTCAGCTAATAAGGTTTGGTTGGTGGACAATTTCCTTCAGTTAAACTGAAGTCCTCATCTTTGGTTCTGACAGCACTGTTTCTAAGGTGAAGTGCAGTATTGGATCACTCAGCTTAAATGTATGTTCCTCCCTGAGAAACCTTGGAGTTATTTTTGATCATGCCATGAACTTTGAAAAACATATCAATATTTTGACACACGCCTGCTTTTTTTCATCTTAAAAACATTGCAAAACTGAGAACTGTTGTGTCACAAACTGAACTTGAAATGAGTGTCCATTCATTTGTATCATCGCGGCCTGACTACAGCAATTCTGTGTTCACCTGTCTCAGTAAGACAGCCATCAAACGCCTGTAGCTGGTACAGAGTGCTGCGGCCAGGCTACTGACAAAATCTTCGAAGAGTTGCCATATTACTCCCATTCTGGCATCGCTGCACTGGCTTCCTGTCAGGTATAGAATCCATTTTAGAGTCCTTGTTTTTGTTTACAGAGCTCTCCATGGTCAGGCACCAGAGTATGTGTGTGACCTCCTTCACCCACATGTACCCAACAGGTCTCTTAGGTCTGTAGACCAGGGTCTATTGGTTGTGCCTTGTACCAGGCTAAAACCAAGGGTGACAGGGCCTTTCAGTGCGTGACACCCTGGCTGTGGAATACTCTTCCACAGGACCTGAGAGTCTCCGTTACTGTAGACATGTTTAAAAGGGATCTAAAAACTTACTTGTACAGGCTGGCTTTTCCTGAAAGGTCATAAACTAACCATGTTCTGACTGTCACTGTCTTTTGATAACTTTGTTTTGTGTTTTTACTATTTTATTTGTCTTCTGTTTTTTTTTATAATTTTGTGAGTTTCCTTTGTTTTTACTGTCATTTTGTGAAGCACTTTGTGAGCTTTTCTCTGTGAAAAGTGCTATATAAATAAATTTTACTTACTTACTTAGAGTTTAGGGAGCCACCTGGTAAGCTGTTTTCTTTGGCTCCTAGAGAGCAGATAATTTAGAATGTCAAACTCAGATGAGTTATACTTATGGTCAAGGAGTTTATGATCCCAGAAATGTATACTTTTGACCCCCAGTCATTTTTCAATTCTCAGTATTTATTTACAATTTCAATGCTGAATATTCTCGACGATCTTTTATGGTTGCAGCCCTTTTTCTCTACCAAAATGATGACGGTAAACTGAAATACGATGGAATTCTAAATGTTACAAGTGTCTTGCCATTCTCCTTTTCTCTGTGGACCGGCAATCTTGAATTCTAAAACCTTAAATAAGGTAAAACATAAATAGCCAGATTTAGCTTCTGCACAAAGGGGTTAAGAGGGTGAAGAAAGATCATCAATTACCTGGCCCCTCCCCTAGGGGGCCATGTTAAGCAATGATCATGTCTGTGTGTGTGTGTGTGTGTGTGTGTGTCTGTCACTCTGTCTGTCAGCCCGTGGCTGTGGCCAAGTCTGCTATCTCTGATTGCCTTGTTTTTCATGAGTTTTTAAACTGCAAATTTGCTGTACTCTGTTAAGCTTAGTCAAGATATTGGCTACAACCAGTTTTTAAATGATTATAGTTTTTCTGTGTTTTTTTGGTATTGAGAATCAAGTGCGTTATATTTTCAAATGGGGCTTTTTTAAAGATTTTTTGTCTGAGTGTTTTCAAAACCTATGAGCTCCTCAATATCCACGCTGTGCTGCATTTTGACAGTGAACTGGCTCCTCAGGGTGCATTGTGATTAGGCTATAAAAATGTTTGCTTGGCTTTACACTAGAACTCACCCTCCGCCCCATACAGGCTCGCAATATCACAAAAAGAATTTTCAGAAACCGTATAATACAGGCCACAAGCCTGGAAAGAAGACTTATGTACTGTAACCTTGACTTCATGTGCTACTTTTATATCTGTATACCAAATACAAGGACAAAGTTGCTGGACATAATAACATAGAAGCAGCTAGAAAAAGGAATATCCTCCGATGGAGTTATATAGAAACTGGCAGTGGGAAATTTTTGACAAGAGAGCGATGAAAATCAATCCTGCTAAAGGATTCACTGTAAAGAGATTCCATTCAAGGGCAATAACAATCACATTTGTCAGATATTGCATGCACAGTTTTATAAAAGCAGTCAGTCAGGCGATGACAGTTTTCCAGCTGACTACTTTTTCCAACAGTTGCCAGTGTTTCCCAGTGGTGTCAGATTGTAGCACTCAAAAGCCTTTCTATTTGCCAAAGTTCTTTTGAAGTTACAGAGGAATGCGAGAGAAACATATGAAGAGTAAAGTGACATCCGTATGATTAAATTTTATTTCAGTCCTAATAACAGCCAGAAAATAATAGAATTATTAATTTGTTTACCAATTACCACCAATAGTTCAAGCTGTACAATTCAGACAATGGAGATGGTCACAATTTTTGTTTAGCGGAAAGAGGGAAACAGTATATGCCTCTAATGAGCAGCAGCAGGGGCTGAGATTAAAATTCCAGTGTTGACTTTGCAGCGAGTCTTTTTTTTTTTCTCTTCTGATGAGTAGAATTCACAAATAACATTTACCTTCTTTTTCAGGCATCACCATGCACAAATACTGCCTGTGGTCTGTAGCCTGTAGACACGATCATCTGCTGTTGATATCAGAACACTGACTCTTGGCAGGCTTGATTCTCTTTTAGATTCAAGTCATTTTAGCTGCGGCGGAAAGTTTGTTATTTTGTGAAGTTCTTCTGTGTTTTGTGTGTTTTTAAATAAGAAATAAAATCACATTCGAAAATTCATTAAATATGTCTTCTTTGATAGTAGCTTTGAGAGTACCAATAATATACATGAGTTTCAATCAATAAACTTTGTTTGAATACAACCAAATATATATATACAGTACATGTAAACCAAAACATGTTTTATGTGCTGGCATCCAGTGAGCGGAACATTTGGGACAGTAACATGCCAGCTCTTATGGCATAAACGGCAACTGTATTTTAACACACAGTATGAACCTGTGCTGCATCATGTCAAGGAGGAACTGGGATGCTGTTTTTGAGTGGTCATCATCAGTCAGCTAAGTGATTGTTACCACCTCCAGCTCACTGGGTATTCTAATTAACCTGTTGTCTAATCGGTAGAGCTGTTCTCCTCTATTTTCTTCGTAGCTAAGGGTGTCACTTTATTCCCTCCTGTGAGCTGCAAGCATCAATAGTATACAAAGCTTTCTTGTAATGGGATGGGGGGATGCTCAGAGATCACACAGCATGTAGAGTAGACGCGGAGTACATTGGCTCCAATCATCGCAGAACACCTCAACTGAGGTGGTCCAGGCTTCTTGCTGAATCTTGTTGGGAACTGCCATGCAGGGTGCTGTGGAAGGAAAACTGCACCATGACTTTGGGTTACAAATACTGCTATCATTGCCTCATGTTGTATATTAAAATGAAGACAACATAGGGCACAAGGCAGAATTCAGACCTGAAATTAGGAACTTAAAGAACTTAGGACATGAAATTCAGCTCTGTTTTTTATGTGATAAAATGCTACAAAGTACCTATCTTGAACAATTAATGATGGTTTTAATATTGTGTACTTTCCCCAATGTTTAAAAAAATGCATTTTATCAGCGAAATTATCCACTTGAGGGAACGCCCCCTTTGCCTCAATCGAGAACATTTGCCTTGGGCCAGCTCAGCCACATGACGTCATAAATTGTACACGGATTGTGTCTTGGTGATTAGTCGTAGTGCATGACTCTGGTCTGGACGGAGAATATTTTAAAGAATGCACGACAAAAGTCACTGAAAGCGAACGGAAAGCAATGTGTAGTGTGGGGATGCAGTGCAACGCATGCATATGGCCATGGAATGTTTCTGTGGCCGAAAGATGCAGAGATATCGAGTTTATGGACAAAACAAGTCCAATGTACAAGTGCCGACTTTGCTGGCCCAGGAAAGCCCGGGTCACTGAAACCTACGATATCGGCCAACATCTATTATTGTTGTATTCATGTTTTTTTTGAGTATTCATGTTTTTACACATCATTATTATTATTTGTGGGACCAAAATTGTTTCTCTGCACTGCCTGTCCAATCGCCAGTGTGGAATAATACAGAACATCTTTTGTATTCTTATCATCTTATCATCAGTTTTAATATCAAACCATCTTTTGTATTATTATTATCTTTTCCTGCTTAAAACATCTTTTATGTCAATACCCCTAATCTTATAATTCTATTTACCCAGAATATGTGTGTGTGTGTGTGTGTGTGTGTGTGAGGAACTGTACTGAGGACCAAGGTCAACAGTGGCACAGGAATGCAAACTTTCTGCTAAGAAAGAAAACGCCCTAAGCGCTGTCCAAAGTGGCATCAGGTATCCCGAAACCGCCTTCCCATGATCTGTCTAAAGCAGACTGGACAATACTATGTAGAAAGGCAGGAGCTGATTAGACTACGGTTCTAGACAGATCTACAGCCAATTGATGTACAGCTAAAGGACTGTGGATTATAAGAACTGATATCCGGGCAACGCCCGGGCAGAGCGCTCTGGAAACTGATAGAACATCCTTCTGCTGCACTTTGCTCTCTTACTCTGTGTCTGTTATACTATATTATACTGTTATACTATAATGTACTATATTTCAATCACAATCTGGTCAAGTCTTCATTTCAATTGTCTTCCACCCTTAACGAACACCACCAAGTAACATGAGGTAATTTCCCCACACCAGCCAACTCGCTGTTCAGTGTGATCTAGCCAGCTAAGTAGCGAAATGATACTGTTCACGGGGCTCTATTTATTTCTGTGCACTGTGCGCTTGCGAGCTTACTACCTAATAATAGCCACCTGTAAGATATGGTTTACACATGTTGTGATATCATTCACAACTCTATTTTTCCGCGCACTGCATGTTCGTTGCAAACTAGCGAATAATAGCAAGCTGTGAGGTAAGGCTTACACGCATTGTTTCGAGAGCTCATGAAACACAGTGGACAGAAATGAATAGAGCCGCGAACATTATCATTTCACTACTGGCTAGATCAGGGGTGAGTTCAATCACCATTAATGCTATTCTTAACCTAATATATTATATATGGTCTTGTTAGGTAAAGTAACCAAACGTCAGGTCTATTGAACTCACTTAAGGTTGAAAAGTGACTAGGCTGGTTATCCAACACGCCATGCACAGAAACAATTGTAGAACCGGAATAATAATCATTCCACTACTTGGCTGGTAAGAGTTGTACAGTTCGGGACAGACGGAGACACAGACAATTAGCTGTCTTCATTGCTCGAGTACTCAGGCTGGAATCTGTATGTTTCTGAATCCCGTGTGAAGCTATGTTTCCATTTATGGGAATTATTTTAATTGTATCCTTTTATATTCATAAACTTGCTCAGTGCATGTCCTAGCTCTTTAAAGGGGACCTTTCATGTTGTTTTTGTTTCATAAACTTTATGGCAAAAGATAAATAAATTAATTAAAATTCCATTATTTCTGGGCAGTTTTATTTCTGGCATTTCTAACCCTCTGAAAAACAGGCTCTTCTGAGAGGGCGTCTTCTCCATGGAATGAGCTCTGTACGAATTGCCAAGCAAACAGATTCACCTTGTCAACGGAGAGTGACGACATTAAAATTCCCCAGCCACTGTCAAGTCTCTAAATAAAAATGACTAAATTTGTAGGGAGCTCGCTAGCTAGCTGTTAAACTGCACAATGACTATAGAAAAGTACCGCCTCCAGGCTAAGGCAAAATGGATGTTTTATTCAAAAAGAAGTGTGACATGCTGGCACCATAAGTTTCACTGCACTTTTTTAGCCTGTAAGAACATATCGCAGCTAGCATTAGTTTAGTGGCAACTGTTAGCTAACATTCCATTTACTGCACTGCTCCATGAAAAGTAGACTGCTTTACATTAAAAACATTTACCATTCTCTCATTTCATATTGATGCAACTCATTCATTGCCTCTGGCTGAGCTAGCAATGGTTTGTAAATTCACTGTCAAATTAGTACCTAGCTAATAAACCATACAATGATAATAGAAATGTAATGCGTGGATTCTAGCCAAGTAACTCTCTGCTTTGAGAGTGGCATTTAGCTCCCTCACCAGCTACATTACAACCAAGCCACACAAATTAAACTAAAGTTACACAAGGAATTCAATTCACTAATTAACTGAAAATAGAGACACTTACCAACTAGCTAGTTTCAGTCTTCTTGAAAATTAATTAAAGCCACCACTAGAGGTCCCCTTTGATGTAAATTTTGTTGCCAGGCCTGTGTTGCACTCATCCAGATAAGTGTAAAGGACTCAAACAAAAAGTGAATAACACAAA
The DNA here is from genome assembly GCA_029721435.1 of Gymnothorax reevesii. NCBI lineage: Eukaryota > Metazoa > Chordata > Actinopteri > Anguilliformes > Muraenidae > Gymnothorax > Gymnothorax reevesii. The sequence continues at coordinate 77,959,308 of CM056582.1, read as the reverse complement.
TAAAAAGCTTTTTGCCGATTGAGGATGGGATGTTGCCATAAAAAAATAGGCTGATGGTGGAGATATTCAGATGAGGGGCAGAATAATTTGTGTGCCTGCATGTGAAGTAGGAAGGGGAACCAAATCTGAATGGCATCTCAAATAAATGCCATGTTATATAAATGAGGCAGCCCACAAAACATTTACAGGGTTGTCTCATTTCACAGTTCATGGGTTCGTAAGCACTCCAGATACTGAAATGTATGTGCATAAGAACTGAAAAAGCGAGTTTTTCATAATATGTCCCCTTCAAATCCAGATGATGGTGGTATTTAAGAGCCGTATTCTGAGAGAATGGCACTTTTGAGATAGTTAATGGAGTTGACATCTCAGAATTGCATAAAATTTGGCAGAATGGTGCTCATATATGTGTAACAAGAAATCCTGGAGTTTGAGGTCATAATTTTAATTCAAATGGCTACAGTACCACCTAAAAGTGGAAAAGTCAGGTAGCGAATTGAGCATTTTTGAGGAAAAATACCCATTTTTGAAAGAATATTGTGGATAACAGCTTCAGTGTGCCAAAGAAGTTATGACTGTATTTGATACCGGGATACCAACATTTTTAAAATGTGAAAGTGCCACCTGGTGATCATGTTGGTTATACGTGCAATGACAAGAAATCTGTGTACGATGGAAAAAAATGTTTTTACAAATTCAGGCTTATTTTCATTTTTAAACCAGAGCAGTGCCAAATTTATCTTACCTGCTTCCTGGGGGAATTTTGAGGTATTTAGTCTTTTTAGGTTTTTTGAGATATTTGCTACCAAAGTTGGGTGCAGGCAAATTTTTTCCTGTTTGTACAGTGGATTAACATTAAAAACCAGACACCAGCGGGGATGGGTAGACCATTAATTTGAACCTTCCTTTAGGCTAAACAAAGGACACCAGAAACATCTTTGGCACTATGCTCCATCTTGGAGCAGTGGCTACAGACATTTTGACAAAATCTCCAATTTGCCTATTTGCAGTGATGTTCAGGGGCCCATAAAAATGTTAATCAAGAAGATAGAGCTTTGAAATTAGCTTGAGTCTCCAGCCCTTTTAGGATATTTTAACATGCCAAAGGATATTTTATGGCGCTCTTTGCAAATGTCAGGAAATAAGGGGACAAATGTTTAAAAATATATAAGTATGGGGGGCGCTCTTACCAATATTTCAGATCTGACAAAACCAGACGTGCCATGGAGAAGTTTCCAGAAGTGGAATATGTCTTACATACATTGTGAAAACACTGATTTTGTTTTGCCACTATGTTGGTTTAACTAGTAATGCCAATAGGTGGCGCCCCACCATACCACCTCATTAAGATCTTGCAAAACCAGACGTGCCACAGAGAAATCTCTTGAATTGAAATATGTGCAATGTAGACAGAGATCAAACACTGATTTTGCTTTGGGAGTTGGCTGGTTTAACTAGTTACGGAGATGGGTAGTGCCCATAGAAGTACATGCGCAAGGTAAATTTAATGGTTTCAAACAGAGGTAACCGAGATATTATTTTAGTACATTAAGATAAAATATTGGAACAATAACTATGACAGAGAAATTCAAGAGAGTTTGTTGGTTGAGGAATATGTCAAAAAAATCAGTCAATTCTAGACACCAGTAGGGGTAACAATTAACATTGTGCAGTCACTTAATACACAGCAAAATGTTCAGAGTAAAATGAACTCTTCAAGAGTCTATTTGGTCCCACTTTGGCAAGACTGGACTCAAATTGATTCTGTAAGAGTAAATTCCATTCCTTAAGAGTCAAATTTACTCAGATCATTTTGCTACGTACTTCTGCCTTTTCCCTGCTATCCCTTGAGGTTTCAACCTTTTACTTGTATTCAGAAGTATTAACCCCTTAAGCACTGAGCCTCTTTTTTGAAAATGGCAAGCCCAAAATGAAATGAGTATATCTCTGCGACTGCTTGGTTTGAATAATCTTAGTATCGTAATAAAGGTAAAACCATATGGGATTTCATACCTGGTGTAAAAATCACTATATATGTCACTGAGTCAGAGTAAATGGAGGTGGAACACAGTGTAAATGAAATATCTCATTTTGCACCTAACGAAGTTTTACTTCGATCCCTTGTAAATTCCTTGAGTTGCAGCCTGAAACCTCTAAAAACTTACAGCACAGAATGTCATTATTATCTGTGCCAAAGTTTATTCTGATCAGGTCAGAGCAAAAAATTAGAGAGGAATTTCTAGGTGGCTTCTCCATTTTGGCAATTTAGGTACCTTGTGTTCCATTTCAGATTTCTCAGATACCAAGCTGTAAAACCCATAAAATTTTACTTATATATCACTACAGCCACCCATTCCATCCAAATACAACATTTTTTTATTTTTAGAATAAAAAAAAATATTATTATTTCTGCCAGTTTTGTTGCCTATACAATTTCTGTTAGGACCCTTGCTTTTCCATGTTTAATTTTCGTGCCTGGCTATGCCATGTATATTGATTTCTGTGTTTTAGTGACCTCTGACTATTCTTTGGATTGTGTTTTGTGGTTTGGTAATTTGGATTTCTTGTTTTATTATTTTTCATGTTCAGATCATTTAGTTATCATGCCATGTTTACATTCTCTTGTCTTGTTTATTTCTGCCATGCCATGCTTTGCACTACGTCTACCCTGTCTTGTCTTGTGTAGGTCTTTGCTCACGGTTTAGTCTTGCGTGCCACTCCTTCGGGTGATTTACTGGTTTCTGGGATTTCAATCTTCCTTCATATCTCGTGTTCTTCCTTCCTCTCTCCTTTCGCTATCTACTAACCGTACTAACAGTTAACTGTTTTCGATAATTTACTAACACAGATTAACATTGTATATTTCTACTAACTGACTAATATGCACTCCGGATTGTATAGCTGCACATGCTAATAGACTAACGATCTCTCAGCATTCGCCCAATCTGTATCTCCGCCCTCCTTGCCTATCACTAATTATCTCTACTGCAGTTTCCACGTATATCTCAGGCTTTCCCTTTTCTTTAGACTGTACACTTTAATACTCCTTAACCGGAGCTGTTGTTCGTTCATAGGAATGTCTTGTGATCCCTGTCTGCGTTTTGGCAGTTGCCGAATTCATGTAATTCGATTATTCCTCATGTGTCAATCCTGATTATTGTTTCATTGATCACACCTGTTCTCCCCTGTCATGTGTTCACCCCGGATGTGTATATAAGGTGTCTTCACATTCAGTTCCATGTCAGATCGTAACTTCCTTGTTTCTTGTGCTAAGCTTGTTTCCGCCTCGACTCATTGTAATTATCTTTCTGACTGGATTGCCCGACTCCTGATTCTTGGTTTGCCCTTTTTTTGGATATTGTTGCATCTGTGTGTTTTTGACCCTTTTTCTGCCCGACTTTGATTTTGTGGATTGCTGCCCTGGTTTCGATTCGGACTGTCTTCTGGCTTATGAGTTTGCTTCTCCCTCAAACCAACGCCTGTGTACCGAATCTGTTTTGCCTGACTACGATTTTTGTGGTTGGTGCCCTGGTAACGAACTCTGTTCTGTCCCATTGGATTTCGAGCTTTGGATTACGGACTCTGTACTGTTGCCTTTCTCCCAAATAAGTAAAATGATAAATACAAAGGCAATGTGAAAATATGTTAAAGAAAAAAGAATGACAAAAACCGCAGTGATTATTTGTAGAAGGCAACTGCGATTATTTTAAAAAAAAAAATTAATTAAATTAAATAAAAAAAAAAAAAAAAAAAAAGGTACCCTGATCAGAAATCGTACCTTCAAAATTTCCTTTCAGCAGCGCGGCATTTTATTTAATAGGCTGCGCCAATCGACAACAGTCTTTGGTAAAATTGCCCATTCAAGGAATGGGTAAAGAAAACATGTACTGTACTGTTGTAGTCTTAGTGTTTGTGTGGAATAGTGCAAAGATTCTGTCAGAAAACGACTTCGAATATTTAGTGGATAATTATTCGGACAATAACTCAAACTAGTTATGCGTTTATATTGTTGCGCTATTCAAGAACATGCATATGTCCCATGGACTCAGCTTGAGGCACTCGAAACGCAAGGCTGTAGCTCAGGCTCGGTTTCTGCCATTAAGGTGGTTTAGAGTTTGTTAGAATCATCAGGACTCATACAATCAAATTCCTACCGGCATAGTCTTACTGACAGCATCACAAGCCGAAAGCAGATAGGAAAGTACATTGTAATGAAGCTGAATGCTACGTAGCGGAGATATTTGAAGCAAAGCCCTGGAAAAGAACAGATCCAGTTTCATTATAACACAAACACATTCAGGCCTACCAAAGAAAACGTAGCCTCAGCGCACAAAAACTTTGAAATGCCTACATTAATCGCGGAAATAGCAACTGAAAAATAATACCCCGCTACCGAAACTGCAAAAACCGCAACATAAACTGTTGACTCATAGCATAAGACTATGAAACTGCAACATCTTCTTTCGCATCCGTCTTTGCCATTTACTGCGCTTGCGCGTACCGGCCCAGGCTGCTTTCAGAGATAGCGGAATCAGGCGTGTCTCCTTCGGTTGGTAAGTAAAACTTCCAAATATGACGTTATTGTTAATGCAGATGTTTAACAATGAATTGTAAGACGTAGCTGTTACATCCACATTCTCGTAAATTCGCTTATTTTAGCATGTCACCCTACCGAAAATGAACGATGCACTGTCGATTTCGCTGTAGTCTTAGAGTTGCCAACTTGACAACTTTCTCAAGACGTATACATACGTCTTGAGTGGACAAACAATCCCGATTTGGAAAGTCGCCAGACTAAGCGAGAAAGTCGTCAAGTTGGCAACTCTAAGACTTTAGCGAAATCGACAGTGCATCGTTCATTTTCGGCAGGGTGACATGCTAAAATAAGCGAATTTACGAGAATGTGGATGTAACAGCTACGTCTTACAATTCATTGTTAAACATCTGCATTAACAATAACGTCATATTTGGAAGTTTTACTTACCAACCGAAGGAGACATGCCTGATTCCGCTATCTCTGAAAGCAGCCTGGGCCGGTACGCGCAAGCGCAGTAAAATGGCAAAGACGGATGCGAAAGAAGATGTTGCAGTTTCATAGTCTTATGCTACGAGTCAACAGTTTATGTTGCGGTTTATGCAGTTTCAGTAGCGGGGTATTATTTTTCAGTTGCTATTTCCGCGATTAATGTAGCCATTTCAAAGTTTTTGTGTGCTGAGGCTACGTTTTCTTTGGTAGGCCTGACATTGGGCTAACAATAGCAAGCACAGATTTACCCTTGAGCAGTCTTTTTATTGGAAAATATCAAAGGTAAGAATTTTTTTCCGCTCATCTCTGTAGACTGTAAAATGTATTCCTGCTTTCAATGTGGTGTCGGTTTAAAGTGACAGGGCTCATATCATTGCATTCCTTGGACTTTCCTCTTTTATTTTAGCTATCGTTTTTATGCATAGCACGAATTCAGCAGAAATCCTGGCGATTCAGCGCTGATATGATTTTATCCTATGTTCTGCTGCATGCTTATTTACTTGCTTGTTGCTTGAATTGTGTTCGGTTGAGGTAAAAATGGTTTACATGAGCTTTTGGCCGAGTTTCTTCGTGAAATGTGGATATGCCGCTTGACAATATCGCGATTTGGAAAAATGCTGTATTAATAATGCGTAATACTACGTCCTGGTACCAGGGCGTAGTTCTTAAGGGGTTAAGTGAATATACTCAAATAATTGGTTGCTTACCTCTGTGAGCTGAGTATGGGCACCATTCTGCCAAATTTCATGCAATTCTGAGATGTCAACTCCACTGCCAGTGCCATTATCTCAGAATATGGCTCTTAAATTGTGAAAGTGCCACATCACTATTGCACACTGATGCATGTGCAGTGAATTTAAATGGGATTTAGGAAATGAACAGCTGTAAACCGTGGAGTTGTTTTGGCTTTGCCTTTTTGCAAGTTGGACTTAAAATACAGCTATGAATATAGGTTCACCTTCACAATGTCATCAATAATTTACAGTCAATTACTCCCATAGTTAGGTGAACTATGTAAGTCTCTTATATGCATGATCACCCCATTCTATGTCTATAAAAATGAAAGGTTAACCCTCCAGGAGTATGATCTTAAGTACAAGATTAGAGTGTTCTCAGCTGAACATTCAAAAGTTGATATGACAACCACTATGGGTGACTCAAATCAGTTGAGGTCTAGAACACTTATTTGATAAGAATGTTGACAATTCATTCTAAAAATCTATTTTTCAGACCGAGTTCTAGAATAGTTGAGAATTTTGAAAAAAAAAAAAAAGAGGAAAAACTTCCTCTTCAAAGAGTCAATCTGTTCTATTCATAATTGCAGTCAAACTGCACCAGATTTTAAAGTAAATAATTGGCAAAGTACATCTTTTTCCAGTGGAGAACCGATAACTGGTAACTTCTCACACCACTGTTCAGAATTAACATTAATAAAGAAAATGTTAGGAGGCTGGGAGTGTCTGGGGTTACTTGGTGGCAGACAGCATGCCCTGAACTCAGTTCATTTTTGACATGGGTAAACAGGGACTTGTCTGGAACAGAAATAATAGATGTCTGGACGTAATGTTCCTGAATTCAGACACAAGAATGAGAAGAAAGCAAGAGGGGAGGGAACAAGAGCCGTTCTCTGACCTTGTGGACAGCAGCTTGTCCATATTTTGCCAATGATTATTGCAGACTTTTTTCCTGGCGTTTCCCTGGTGTTAAACTTTTGCTTATCTACATGCAGGTCACCTCATTCCTCTGCCCCTGCTGTCGGACTCCTTTTTCTACTTTTCTATCCATCATATTTTTGACATGGCATTCTGTATTCTCCTACCACCTAAAGCCAGGCAGGTAAAGCGGTTTATGCATGGGTTTAACAGCGTATCTCAGTGAATATTTATGACTATGGCCATCCTGTATAAATGAGAAATTAAATTTTAAAAAATCATATCCCAGTCCTCAAACAATTTCTCACAAAGCACCTTCAATTGCTGAGGTACATTGAATCCAGTTTATAACGTGGTCTGGCCTGACCATCTATCCATATGTAGTATATACTCAAGTATGATGTGTATAAAAGTAAATATATGCTGTAAGAATTCATGTGGAGTACATCAGCATATGCAAAATCATTCAGTGGTTATGGAAACTTTAATTGTGCCGCGAGGAGGAAATCAAGTGAAGTTACTTCTATGTGCGTGGGCACAGATAGTGGATGCAACAGATGTAGATGCAGTGATTAAGAAGATGATGGACTATCCCGCGTATTCTTTATTCAACGGCTCTCTTTTTGCTCATTTACTCTGGGCAGTGGCTGTATGCGACTACAATGAAATGGCACAACTTGAAAGGCAGCAAAAAGGAAAGCCATTGTGGTTCTGAACAAGAAATTGGCTGTCAACACATTCTAATTATTGTTAACACGAAGAGCATTTTAACTATTATGGCTATGTAATTCTTTCCTATTGTGTTGGATCTGGTGCTCTGACTGTTTTTAGCCTTTTATTTCACTAAAGCCAACATTTTCGTACCAGGGAGGATGTAGATTATGATTTCCAAAGATGGGGGGGGGTGGATGTTTTGTTGCTGTTATTCACAAAGTGCTATGTGCCATAAATCTTTTTTTTTGTTCAGCAACACTGTCAAGACAGCAGTGAGCAACGTAATTAGAACATGGGACCATGGGCGTCAGTTTGTTTTGAAAAGTGGGGGGACGATAACTATCAGAGTGAGTGCGTTTTGAGTGGTGGGGGTGGGGACAATAACATTAACTAATGATTTCACTTTTGGTGAAACGCCATCATTACATGCATGAGCGTATTTCATGCTTTATGTCAATATTCGAGTTTCCATTTCACATCAAGCGAAGTAGAAGAGTAGGTCGCAATTGGATCCAAAAAAAAAAGCACATTAAAATAGTGCAATAGAAACCTGACTACCGTCATGTACTGAATTAGAAGATAAACCCAGTTTTTTTTTTTTCAACCGCGAGGAATTCAATCGCAGGGTTGATACCTGGAAATTACATTTCATTCCATTGTTTAAATAAACTGTCGATAAAGCCAACGTCAGCGATGGTGAATGATTACCAGCAAAACTGATGAAGTACTTTGCAGAAACTGGCGTTTATCAACGAACATAGCAGAAATGGTAAATCGCAAGGCGCCAACCGAACACCGAAACGCCGGAGTAATGGGAACACATATCGGAGTTAACTTGCCCCGGGGTAGGAAAAGCTTAACGCGGGGCGGCATATCCCTGGGTTACGCAGTTTGTAGTAGGAAAGGGGTAACAGTTACTATCAGGGTTCGAATTACACATTGGCTTTTGGGGGAGCCCCATTTTCCGGTGGGCACCACTATTTAACCAGGTCACATGCGCATGCATAAATACAAGTGTGTAGCAGCCCGGTCATACTGCAAAAATCATTGTACGAATATCAGTGTTAGCAGTTAACACCACAGGTAATATTTCATAGAGGCATAAGCGAACATCAAATTTCTGGGAAAAAAAACAAGAACGAAATTGGTCATCATCTGGAAAGGAATTCAATAATCAACCAATAACAAATGAAATCTGTACTTTTTCGGCTCACCTTGATGTTTGGGTACCAAGAGAAGCATTCGGGTGTGTTGACTACATCCAGTCAAGATAATTTAGGGTTTAATATCTTGTGCTGCTGTATGCGGTAATAGCATTTAATAGCAACAGCAATGTTACAGATGACATATCAGGTTGCTAAGGGATTGCGCACCCGAAGACTAGCATTTTTTTGCAGCTACCTCACTAGAGCATTATTTCACATAAAGACAGGATATGATAGTGACTTGAAAAAGCACACAACGAGATGGGCAAAAGCTGCAATATTTGACAATATTGCAAGCTGAACACCGTTGGCATAAACCCCATGAAAAGATCAATTTACTGCACAGACAGCCTTATTTCTGCCATATATCTTTTACATAAAAACGACTCTGGACTAAAACCAAGTCACTTATAGGCCTACTTACCTATTTAAGCGGCATTTGGCAAGCTTTGCATAGAGAAAATTCCACGACTTGTCTTGAAATTTATGCAATAGCCATGTAAGTTATCATTATTTAGGTCAACCGCTATCTTAGCTTGATCTGATCCCAGCTGGCTGCATCGTTGCTTGAAGGAGAGTCGTCCGCGGTGCGGCAACTGCTTGTAAGAAAGCCGAATGAACTTAGTTTTTGAAGCTTTGCTACCGTCTCCTCCTGTTCTTTATTTTCTTTTCTTTATTGACTACTGCTTTATTGGAATAGAAGTTAGAAAATTTGCTTCACATTTTGCGCTCGAACTGTCAGCTGACACCCTGGTCACATGATCAAATCAAATACAGACTTGACATTGGACAGCACATTACCCAGAAATCACTTTGATACATTTGCGTATCAGTGTGAAAGAAAAAAAAATTAAATAAAGAAAGAAAGAAAATTGTCAATTTAATTAATCTTTTTTAAAATGTGTGTAGATTAAGCATGTAGCTTTGTCATAAAATGCAATGAATTATTGTTAGTAGGAAACCCATGATAGAGATAGGCTTGACTTTATAAGCTTACATAATAATGTGGACTGTAGCAAAATTCTTAGTAGTGTGCATACAAGTGTCATATCGGTTTTAAGTGGCAATATTGAGAAGCACATGGGGTCAATATTTAATGGTGTATCATCATTCGTGTGCAGACTGAACATTAATAGGCTAACTGGCTGATTGGCGTGTTCCCGAATTCACAGACTATTTTAGGAAGTAGACCAAGATTTTGGGGGAAATATTCCCGATCAAATAGTGTGTTATTTGTGTCTTCAAACGGCCAGAATTGCTGTCCAATTTGACATTGGGCTATTTCCACAACCGCAAAGTAGCGCGCTAGTTTAAAACTTCGGTCTGATGAGATGATTGGTGACTCAGCTCTTTCTTCCTCATCCTGGCAGTTACTTTGAAATTCTGAGTCTGTTCGGGTCTATGCAACTGTGTTACTCTGACTGAAGTTGTTACGATGTTGCGATATGCACGCAGCCAGTCCCGTTTCTATGCAGGCACATTAGTCCAAGAGCATTAGGCCAAATAGGCTCAAACCTGGACATTTCTGGTAACAAGCTGATTTTTTCAGGATAGATCCGGGAACATATCTGGAATAACATACTGAAAGTCCTCATGAATCCACCTTGGGCATTTTTCGTAATCCAAGATGGCGTCCAGCATCTACTATATATTTTGGAACAGCTTGTCTTTCGGTGTGTGTGTGTGGGTCCTTTATGCAAATCCACATTTCTCAACCGATCGGGACAAAACTTGGTATTGGTATGTAGTTTGATATCAGGAAGGTCGTCATTATATTTTTGTTGACCTCCGACATGACCTTGATCTTCATTTTCAAGGTCAAATCTTGTAAAATCGCTATTTCAGGGCGGATTTAGACAAAATGCGACATATGTAGGAGTTTCTCGGGTTGCTGATGAACATGACGACATCTGTGACCTTCGAAACGGGCATTTGTGACCTTGAGATGGGCTCCTAAGGTTAAATTTCCATTTCTTTACCAATTCGAACGAAATGTAGAATGTGGAGACTTATCGGGATGCTGACCAAGATTGTCGCGACCGTGTCTTTGAACGCCGGGCTTCTGTTAGTTATAAGAAATTTATGAAACTATGTAATTAGACAACCGAGATATACATTTTAAATACAGGATATTTCTTTGTCATTACAGGTAATGGACCCACTTTGTATTATCTGTAAAGAAATATCATCAGATGGAGTTGCAGTTGGAGAGAAGGGACGGAGGACTCTTGTGATGTCCAGTTTAGAACGAGGTGATGGACTTCATGATTTATTTGAAAAGACATCACCATTGCAAGTACATGCTGTTTGTCGCAAGAATTACTCAAGAAAATGTTCCATAGAGTCTGCCAAGAGAAAAGCATCATGTCTTGAAGAGGATGAAGATGACAAAGCAACTCACCTCCATTCAATTGTTTCAAAGACGTTCAACATAAAAGATGATTGTATATTTTGCTCGGAGCCTATTGTTCAAGACACTAAACACCCTTTCCGCAAAAAAGGTTCAGTAAGCAGTGTTGAGACCTTAGAATTCCAGACAACGTTATTGGATCGTGCAAGAGAGCGAAGTGACAAGTGGGGTAAAGATGTTTATGATCGCGTGCAGCAGGCATATGACCTGGTTGCTGCTGAAGCGAAGTATCATCGAGCATGTGCCCAGTCCTCTCTCAAGACCAAAACTGAAGACACATCAGCTGACAGCATTCGGCAGAGAGCATTTGAGCATCTATGTGAATTTCTTGATGAGGGTGATGAGTGTCAATACTCAGTTCAAGAGCTTTCAGACTATATGGCCACATTTTTGGAAGGAGACGAGGGTTACTCACTGAAGCATCTCAAGCGCAAGCTGAAGGATCGGTACGGCGATGATCTAGTTCTAACCAGCGTCAAAGGAAAACCCAGTATCGTAAGTTTCCGTGAGTCAGCTCACAAAATCGTTCATGAAAAGTGGAATAGCAATAGAGTTTCAGATGCTGTGAGCCAAAGCTATCGTATACTAGATATGGCTGCTTCCATCATTCTCAATGATATCAGACTGACCGTGTACAATTGTGATGAGTACTCAACATTAAATGGAACTGAAAATGGAGACACATTAGTACCAGGATCACTGAAACGTTTCCTTCATAATATAGTACACAGCAAAAGCAAAAATCACAAAGTTTCAAACAGGAAATGTACCTCAATTGCACAGGCCATCATCTCTGCTAGTAGGCCCAGGTCATTTGTATCACCGATATTGTTGGGAATAGTTGTGTATATACACAAGAAGTATGGCTCACGTGAACTTATAGACATTTTGAGCTTAGCAGATGACTATAAAGAAGTACATCGGTTTGAACAAGCCCTCATGTCAACTGATGAACCATCATATCACCTTCGTGGTTTCTCCCAATTTGTATTTGACAATGCAGACTTAAAAGTCGCGACACTAACTGGTCACAACACTTCCTACAACATGGGCGGAATTGCTTGCGTTACTCCGCCAGGGGTTGTGGATACTCCGCCTGTTAAACGTTCAATGAAGTTGCAACCAGCCAAGATAGTTAGAGCATTTGGACATATTCCAATCAAGACATATAGCAATCTTGCTGTTCCTGGCTTGCAGTCTATTGAAGTATGTCCACTCAAGAAACCTGATGAAGAGCTCAAGTCTCTTCAAACTGCAGTTGCTATGGATTCCCTCTGGGTTGTTGGCTATGTTTTAGGAGTAGATTCATGTTCATCATGGGGTGGTTTCATGAAAGTGGCCACACAGAGTAATGAGTACGAGAGGACGAGAATTAAAACTCTACCCTTTATCAATTTGGACCCTTCTAACCCAAGTACCATCTACACGGCACTATGCTTCGCCCAGTCTCAGTGTGATAAGCATAACTTGAGAATATGTGCATTAACATTTGACCAGCCCTTGTACATAAAGGCAGCAGAAATTGTGGCTGCTTCACGAGATCTAGTCAAAGTCATAGTCTGCCTTGGCGGATTTCATCTTCTTATGTCATATTTAGGCAGCATAGGCCAGATCATGGATGGAAGTGGGCTCACGGAGCTATGGGAGACTGTGTACGCCAAAGCGCCTGTCATTCATCCGCAATCTGGTCATGCATATTCCCGTTCTCTCCGTGCTAACATTCTTACTGCAGCTGCTCTCATTGGCGTGTTAATGTCTACCTCTGGTACTTTAGACTGAATAGATAAGGATAGCTTAACACGTCTTTATGGTGCACTTCTTAATCAGAAGAAGACAATGCCTGATGTAGTCGAGGAGCAGTGTGTCAAGCAGTTGAGTCAGATTATTTCACAACTCCTGGACCATACAGCAGAGCAAAGTAGGACAGGAAATTTTTGGGTACAGTATATCCGACAGGTGTCTCTTCTCCAATGCTTCATTCGAGCTGAACGAACAGGAGACTGGAAGCTCCATCTCTGATGTGTAAGGGAAATGATACCCCATTTCCATGCTGCAGGACATCTTCCATATGCCAAATCTGCCAGGCTCTTCTTACAACAGATGGAAGCCCTTGATAAAACCATTCCTAGAGATGAATATACACTCTTTGCCTAAAAGGGATACTTCACGATTTGCGGTGTAGATTCATTCTGGAGCGGAAACTTCTCAGATCAGACCATTGAACAGTTCCTGATGCGCCAGCTAAAAGCATCAGGAGGAATAACTCATGGACGTGGGATCACAGACAGTACATTGGCAAAGTGGGTTCATGCACTGCCCAAATGTGTTCCCATCTGTGATGAGCTGGAACAATTCACCGAAGTACACACTAGTACCTCTGAACAACATAGAGAACTACGGCAGAGTTCCAAGTCAAGAGACACCAAAGATAGATGCATCTTTGTTGAATGGCTGCAGGCACATCCACTGTTTGCTGGCTATGAAACTGATCGCCTGGTCTCGTTGTCAACTGGCATTGTCGCTGACCCATCTGCCAATTGTGATAAAGCTGTAGAAGTCGGTCTAGCAGCAGAATCAGAAATGAATGGCGCAAAGTTCACAGATATCAAACTACATCGCAGTGACAAGTTAAGACCATAGGGGCTAAGAGTAAGACACTGAAAGTCAGGGGACAAAACACAGAGGTCAACCCTACACCATTGTTTAATAGAATAACATGCATCCTGAGTAACAGTGCTGAAATGGAATCATTTTTTTCTTATGAACTTGCTCCCCAGCTACCCTCCCTCTTCAAAGATGGAGTAATGCGAAAGCCTACAAAGAGTTCTTTAGGTCTCCTGCTCAAGTCACTCACACAGCACTCCAGCCTTCCAGAAAATTGTCTCTTTGTTTTAGATAGCGGTCACCTACTGAAATCCGTTGTATGGCCACAGCCATCAACCTATGCTGATGTTGTTCAATCCTACATTTCATACATCCTTAAACATTATGGAGCTCAATCAACTGTGGTGTTCGATGGATATAAAAATGCTTCATCAATGAAGGTAGCTGAGCAGAGAAGGCGAGCCCAGAAATGTTCCTCCAGTGACATCATATTTGATGAAAATATGGCAACTACTACAACCTAAGCAGCTTTCCTAGCCAACAGCAACAATAAGATGAGACTTATACAAACTCTACGCAAGAAGATGCTTATGACAGGCATACGTGTTAAGCAAGCAGACGCAAATGCAGACACCCTGATTGTGTCCACCACATTATCAGTAGCAGAGTCAGAGCAGGTGCCAGTCGTTGTTGTTGGTACAGACACAGACTTACTGGTCATGCTGGTCACGCGTGCTACCGCTTCTGAAGACATGCACATGCTATGCCGTTGTAACCCTGTCACAGTCTTTAACATTCGTGAAATTCAGGATGCCATTACGGACACTAAGAATCATTTGATGTTTCTTCATGCCATAACAGGATGTGACACTGTCTCTGCAATTTATCGTCAAGGCAAGCGGAAAGCTTTCAACATGGTCCACAAGAAAAGGTACTATGACTTCCTTGATACTTTCACAGATAGTGGAAGCACACATGATGAAGTTCAGAGAGCTGGCGAAACTTTCATTCTCAAGCTCTATGGGGCCAGTAGTTATAAATCTCTTGATGAATACCGTCCCATTGCATAAAAGCGGGCAATAGGTCACAGTTCGCTGAGTTCTACATTTCGGCTGGAAAGTTTGCCTCCAACGAGTGCTGCAGCAAAACAGCATTCATATCGCACCTATCTTGCAGTCCAAGAATGGATGAGTAACTCTTTGCCTCCAGAAAAATGGGGCTAGCGATTTCAGGACAGTATTCTTACACCGATAGAGACAGACATTGCTGATGCACCCGACACATTTTTGAACATGGTATCATGTGGGTGCAAACCAGATGGTTGCAAATGTATGGCATGTAGCTGCAAGAAGCTTGGACTGCATTGTCCATCGATGTGCAGTAAATGCAGTGGCCTGAATTGCAACTATACAGCACCAACATTGATGGAAGCGGATGATGATGACAATGTGGACAGCAACACAGTTGAGGCAGCATCCGACGACGAGGATGATGATTGATGGGACAGAGAAATGTAGGTTTGCAAGTTTTAAGCTCCATGGATCTCAAAACACATGAGTACACAATAAAATTAATTGATGCTTCTGTTGCTAAAATGTCTAAAAAAGTAATTCATTGGGTTTCTTGGGTTTCAAAAATGAAAAATATACACTTTAAATATGACCTTGGGCTGCCTAGTTTCAAATATATGGGAACATTTGGAAAAGGCGTCCATTTTGAGCACCATTGTGGATGTTGTGAGTATCCCAACCACTTCAATTGATACTTCTGTGGTTAGAATTATCTAAATAAGTGTCTCATTTGGTTATTGGGTCTCAAAACATAGAGATATACACTTTAAATATGTATTGGGGTTACCTGGTTCCGAAGATATGAGAAAAACAAGAAATGGCGGCCATGTTGGACGCCATGTTGAATTATGGAAAATGCCCAAGGAGGATATATGAGGACTTTTAGTATAGTATTGTGGACATATTCAGTGGGCTATTTTGAGAAAATCAGCTTGTTACCAGGAATGTCCATGTTGTAACTAATGCTCTTGGCCTACATTTAGTAGCTGTTTGAGGTCTCTCCTATGAAATGACATGTCTGACGATTTTTCTTTTTCATTGAATTAAAAAAAAAAAAAACACTGCGAGATAAAGTGGGGGATGTAATGAATATAATACAGGTTTTACCGACCACATGTTCCGTCTGCGGGAACCGTTGCTTATGTGGAGCGAGCGAATCGATCACCTTTACAGGAAAGAATTTAATATTTAATCTATGGCAATAAATCATTTGTTATACACGTCATAGCCTGTGCGCTTCCCTATTGCTTTCACCGGTAGCATCAGAGAGCTTGCCCGGACATTGGAGATGTATCAAGCTTACCCCAGTCACGGATAAGTGGAGCCATCATTTCCCAAGCACCCAAAAACGCACCCAAGCTTTGCAAAATTCAGCTGGTCCAACTGCACCTCTCCAGTTAGCTTCAACTGTAGTGGCTACAATCAGGAAACGGTATTATGAAACTGTCACATTGGCGCTTACTGAAGTAACACAAGCATACCGATCAGAATGTTGCATATAAGTTAATGTCACGCGAAAAATGTGTTTCGCGTCCGGTGTGAAAGCGGCTTGACGTGTATTCGCGTCTTTGCACTGACATTGAGGCTAGGCTAATCTGTCCTGCGAAAAATTTCTTTTGTGTCTGATGTGAACGAAGCTTTATGGATAGGTCGTGACAGCTAGAGAGAGCTCGGTTATGTTATGAACATAATACAGGTTTTAGAAACTGTAAGTTCCGTTAGCGCGGACAAGTTTCTTGTGTGGAGCTAGCGGATTTATCACTTCTGCAGGAAAAAATTACCTATTTAATCTCTGCCTTTTTTGGCTTTTTATTAGCCACAACAATTTTTAAGGGGGATGAAATTATGTCCAGGTCCTGCAGAGAAATCATTTGTAAACCGGTAGAGCGTTTCGCATTGCTTTCATGGTAGCACCAGAGAGCTTGCTAAGACATTTGTGAAGTATCCGGCTGATCCCGGTCATGGATAAGTGAAGCGATGACTAACTGTTGTGGCTACACTCGGGCAACATTATGATGAAACTGCCACATTGATGCTGACCGAAGTAACACAAGCATACAGATCAGAACTACTGCATATATGTTAACCAGGAGCATTTTTAATTAGCACGACACATAAACTAACATGCAGTAGCTGGTCACCGAGTGGTCATAACCTCAGAGACAAACCCTTGCAATACAGGTTTTACAGACAGCAAGTTCTGTTACTGTGATTACCAAGCATCCAAATTACAGACAAGTATTAAAAGTTAGCTTCAAATGAGGTTAATGTTAACACACCTTCTTTAGAATTTCCCCTGATATCACTCTTGCATATTTAGGACACAAACATCAGCAACAATAACTTGGCTACGTTAGCTGCTGTGCTTCAGCCACAATCAACTGGCTATCACGTCAGGTTGGCTTATGCAGTAAAAGCAACTTACAGCTTCTGTGTCTGTGAGTCACGGACAGTCGCGACCAATACAGGCTTTATCTTCAGATATTTTACAAAGCCTGCGTTTGAGGCCAGTTGTTAGTGCTAACTATTGCTAGCGGTCCTGCTAGCCACCCGTAACACGTTAGCTTCTCTTACATTATTTGCTGCTACATGGTTACCTACAGCTTGTGGCTCCGAGAGCTTGATCGATGCAACTGCGTCAGGTTTGAGAAGCAGCTGAAATGCTTATCCTGTGTCGAATTATCCTTTATTGACAAAGCTGTCTTTGGTGAAATGCTGAGCACAAGCAGCTAACGTTCCCTTTGGCCGTGGCTGTTTGCTGCCAGCAAACAAAAAAAGCTACCCACTGATTTTTGGTGGCATCGTCTTGATGGAATATATTTGTTTTTCTTTGCATCCATAAGTAAATGGACAAGTAGCTTTGGGAGAGATACTTACAAAATTGCACCTCAAATGATCTGCGGTTCTTCTTTTGCATTTCTAAAAGTGTCAATGCTACTAAGGCATAGTATGATCTGCCGTTGTTATAGTGCCTGCTAAAATAGTTTCCGGTGTGGGCAGGTCCAGCGCAGTGGTTGGCTCTGGCTAGGTCTGTACTAATTGGACGGCACAACCTGACGTCAGGTTTTACCCAGATCTTGTGAAGATCTCGGAAGGAGCTGTTCAGAGAGGAAATCATGCTTACAAAATCACGTTCTTGGATTACGGCAAAATCTCTGTATCTTATGTTTATAAACTTTTCAGAGGTTGAGCATGGACAACCAATATTATAACAATACTAAAAGATAGCGATTATTGTGTGCTGGTTGGAATATTCAAATCACTGTTGAGAGTCCGGTTAAAACTCCAAGAAAGAGGCTCTGATGCTTTAGTGGTGTGTAATAAACTTGTATTCACAGCTTGCACTTCTTAATGCCTCAAGCCAGTGTGGTTCTAACACAAATAATAAAAAAAATATCAGAATCGATGTAATGCACAAGTCACAATACAAACACTGTACATAAATGAGAACTATATCCCGTTTCCTAAACATGAAAAGAAACCGCGCAGGCAACTCTTCATTCAACATTCACGTGAACAGGGCATGGCATCGATTAGCAGCGAAATGGGCATTTTCAAACATTAACACAACATTCATAACATTAGCACAACTTACTTGTTTTCACGGAGAACTTTAAAGTAGGACAAAAAAAACTGTGGACTGGAACTTAAACTACTAAAAATTTAGGACTGTAAACTTGCACACGTCTCATCGTCATCTTTCTCTTGTTGTATCTCTCATCTGCATGCTGCGTGCACCGGTGGTCTAGGCTCCGCCCCTTAAAGGAGCCAGCATGACAGTCTTTGTAGCCTTTTCTACAATTACTAATATGTATTAAAAGAAGGATTTGCTTGTTAGGCCCCTTTTAAAGACTTCCATCTGATTTGCAGGGGCCTCATGACACCTGAGAGGGGAGCAATAACCTGGGGCAGACTGGCTCCCATCACTTTGTTGTGGCGTATCACAAATTCTCACCATGACGAATGGCATCAGTGCATTAGTGCCAGCTTTTATCTTACCTTTCTGGCTCTCTTTCCTTTACTCAGGCCTTTTATTAAAAAGAAAGTTTTCTCTTCACCAGAGGTACCTGATTGCCCTTTCAATGCCACTCCTCAGCTTTGTTGATTGAATACATTACAATGTGAGCCGAACCAATTGCTCTCCCAGCTCATAGATCCTTTAATATGGAGCGCAGGGTAGCAACAAAAAAATGTCGGTGTGTGTATGTGCGTGTGCATATGTGAGTGAATGCGCGGAGGGAGAAAAAAAATACAACCTAAACATGCACTGGCACATGACGAACCCCCTCAGAGAGGCGAGGCTTACCTTCTCTCCCCGGAGAAAGGCTGTCTTCTGAGGAGACCCGTCGTTCCAGCAGTGAACAGCCCGCGCGGTGAAATTCCCCTCTTGGTCTTGCGGTTTGTTCAGTTTTGTTTGACTAATTTTTATTTTATGTTTTTTCCTTTTTTTTTCTAGAAACAGCCAAGCGGCTAATGTGATAACCTCAGTCCCAAAAAGTGATTTTTGCGGATGAGAGATGCGATCGCTCAGTCGCTTCTCCCGGCGTGGTTTACGAAAAACAACCCAAATTGTCGTGGAGCCACCCTGACCTACCTCCCTCTGGCCTGATCAGGCCTGTGGATTAAAAAAAACTCCTTCCCTGGAACTCACCCCATCACTGTCTTATAAGTTCATTTTATTTTTTCAACTTCCGCTGCAGCGCTTCAGAACAACCCGACTTTCTGCCATCATCCCGTTTGAACTCCCCACTCTCTCTCATATTAAAACGCAGCCCCACCCCTACTGAGGGAGCATCAACTGCACATGTGCAGATGCAACAGGTGCCAGTAATCGAGTGCAAATGTAATACTTTTTTTTTTTAAAGTGACATGTATGTGTATGTAACAAAAGGAACAAACAAATGACGGAGAAATTTCATGATGCTGGGCAGTACAGAATAGAGGCATGCTTGCTCCATGATTTTAATGAACTTCTCTCACTTTTCTGAAGTTCTCCTTTTTTTTAATCTGGCATCTCCCAACCCACCTGAATATTGAATATCCAATCAAGAAGCTCTCTAGATCCATGCTGGTACACGACTCATGCTGCTATCTTGGGAGAGCACAGACAGTTCACGGTTCTTCTCCAAAACACATACCTGTCAGCTGCCACTTCTTCTTCACTTGTAGCTTCAAACCTCACAAGCTCAGAATGAGAGTGGAGATGGCTCAAACTTTCGGATGCTTTCTTAGAATTTACTGCCAAGTGCCCAGATGGCCAACAGGTGTTTGATAACAAATAATGTCAACCCAAACTGACTATATCCCTCCCATATAGCTGAGCAGCATGAAACCAATTATGCACTGTTCTCAACGGGTTGCTAGCCTTAGTCTGAACTGGAACAGCTGAATTTGATCAAATACTATGGTGGTCACTCTTGCACCACAGTTCAGCACTTTTACCGAATGAATCAACCTTGCCGCAATTATCTTTTCTGAACCCCGACTCGCATCGCCATCTGCAGGTTCTGTTTTTACTCTTGGCTGCCGGCAGAATGCGGATAGGTAATTTGAAATTCTCTGCGCTTGCCCTCTCGTGATGACTATACTATGTGCACTCCTTTCTCCACTTACAGCCCAAAAAATAATTCAGGATGTACAGGTGTGGGAAAAAGGCCACGGTGCTGAACAAGTGGGTGCAATCTGAAAACGGATCAAACTTGCAGTGAGATCACATCAGCCATTCTTTTGGATCCCTTGCTCTCCCCAATCCCACTTTCAAACTTGGCCTTTATTTTAATCTCAACTACATATTAGTAAAGTTTGTGATTGGATCTTGCACTGTTGTTATGCCATCTCAGTGACAAAATCTTTCCACAGACAGAGGGACAAACCGGGCAAAGTGCTCAAAACTGCTGGGAAGTTACTGCTACAATAAGTGTCTCTGGGACAAAATTTTTCACAATGACACACACACAGTCTCTAAAGGTGAAAACGATTCCAGCCAATGCTGTTGCTGCGGATAAAAATTTGCAAAGATCTCACTGGATGATGACTCTGAATTCCTCTTCAAATCAGCTCTGTCGCATTTGTACCTTGATAGAATCCTTCTTTGAAGGAGGAGACAGCACCTCGGCAAATATATTCCTGTGGAAATTAGAATACTTCTAGTGTCTAAAACGCATAGTTTTATCAATTTTAATTTAGTAATAATCCAGTGCAATGCATTTTTAAACCAGCGAGTCTTCAAATTAGCGTCAATACCAGGAAACAGACATTTTTACTTGAGGAATCTACGGCTGCGTTCGGAATGCACACTTGTCCACTCGCTCACTCACTTTCTATATTGTTTTCAATGTAGAAGATTCACTACACAGTGCCCTATATAGTGGGTGAGTGTGCATTTCGAACTCATTATCCAATCAAACGCCAGTGCCGCGGTGCTTGTGCGTCAGTTATTCTCTTACGTGACGTCAGTTGCTCTCTTTCTTTTCATCTGGGCCATGGAGTAGTTCAAAGTAAGCTCTCCCTTTATGGGTTGGCTGTCCGCAAGCTGTTTTTATTTAAGCTGGCCTGCTTGACAATCAAACAATTTATCAACTGAGGGACCAAGACCAATACATGACCTTTAATTAGAAATGGTTATAAATGGTGAATTCCCATTGCCAACATTTATATAATTGATATGGCATTATAAATCCAAAACTTTTGCTGACTGTGTAGCTTTTATTTTCGTCCTCTATGGGATTGTCACACAGCTGTGCAACCTAACAGCACCCTTTAGCCGTGACAACATTCAAAATAAAGAACGGATTCCCTCAGCCTCGCAAACTAATTTCCGCAAATCTGTGCTCCTGAATGAGCGCTGAAATTATGAAGACATATTAATATGTTACATTGTCATTGATGTGCAGAAGAACCCTCATAATTTTGTGGTGCAATGCATAACAATGCTATGAAAAATAAATTGGACTTTCTTCGGTTTTTTATGCCCTCGCCCCCCAAAGAGGACAGGGGGCATTATGTCGACACCATGTCCATCCGTAGTCCGTCCGTCCGTCGTCCGTTAACTTTTCGTTTCCGTGGGATAACTATAGATTCCCTCGTCGGATTGATGCCATTTCTTCATCGCGTATTGGGAGTGACTAGAGGAAAATTCCTTTCGAAAACCAGCGTTGTGCGATATCCAATATGGCCACCACAGCAGCCATCCCAATATGCCCTTGATCAACATACAGGCGGGGGCATATGCCACGCTCTGCGTTGCTCTTGTACCAATTACTCTTAGCAACTGTGGCTAATTGGGAGATGTAAATTGCAAGAGGTTAAGGTTATTGATCATTTTCAAAAGTGAGGAAGTGAAAATCAAATTCAAATTTCCCAAGTAAAAATGTCTGCCCCCTGGTATTGAAGCCAATTTGAAGACTTGCTGGTTTAAAAATGCGTCGCACTGGATCATTACCGAATTAAAATTTATAAAACTATGCTTTTCAGACATTTCAAGTATTCTGCTTTCCGCTGAAATATACTTTGCCGAGGTGCTGTCTCCTCCTTTAAAAGGAACCAGTTCTTCAGAAGGTAATATTACAGAAAAAACTAACAAGAAAGCATCACATGACTAGCCTGACATATATGACAGTGCAGGGTTAATGTCAGCAGTTTCCATGGGAGTTATTAATTTGCTGTTGGTCTAATTTGTGGCGCTTCTTTACTCTGAAAACTTTGGAGCAAAATGTTAATTCCACTGCCATTACCCTAAAACAGGCAATAATCAACATGTATTCATGCCTCAAAAATGATCAGAAATGAAGCTTTAGCACTAGCACAGCCAGGTGTGGAAGTCAGGCTGGTCACTTGCCTCTTTCTGTCCATTTATTCTTGACTTTAGCATCTCCCACCTTGTAGGCGAGCTTTTATAATCGAGGCACCATTCATTTCTCTGGCTTCAAGCCCTCTACACCGCTCCTACTCTGGTTTACTAAACATCAGGATCTCATTTCCGCCACCTACCCAACCTCCTCCTTTAAAAATAACATTTTTCATTGCAAGCAGCATCTGTGCATATTGTATTCAATAATTGAAACGTGAAGAATCTTTGGCTCTGCAGGGGGGTTTGTGCTCTCAGGGAAGGTCTGTGTCATGCTTATTCAGATTGTTTCAGAGTATCAGTCGAGCAGAGTAACCACCAAAGTCAAACGCATGTAATTCTGCAATAAATGGCAAAATCTGACATGAGTGTCCTTCCTGGCTGAAGTGAATGTTGTGATGGAATAATGCGTGACATTTCTGAGTAACCAACAGTTGTTTGCCTGTGTCTGTAATGTCTCTTGGTTACTGCATGGTATTGTGCAATGTCCTTCACTTGGTAAAAACCACTTGATGTTTCCTTGAAAATTCAACCGATCAAGGTACCTAACAAGGATGTTTCCTATGCTTGCCACAGTAATGAGACATTCCTATGTGGCAGTATTTCCTCAAAAATGTCATCTATATAGGCAGCTTCCTCACGACTGAGACAGAGCCAAAATTTTGAGGAAGCTTTTAGGGTCTTTCATTCTGCTTAAAGACAACTCACCAAGTTACAGAAGTGGAGCACAATACACTGCCATGATTTGATGTACGGATCATTTTCAAACAGAGGGAAGTCGACCTGACTGATGTTAAATATGAAGGTGCATTCCCAACCACAGTAAATTTTAAAATTCGGGAAAGGAATTTCATTTTAGGGGAACGAATGTCTGCAGGGTGCATTTCATCTACACCACACCCACTGGTACGCCATGACATTGTTTAAAAGTGAAATTGTTGTCCAGGAAATAGGAGACAATCTTCAGAGTGAAAATACAGATGTTTTGCAATTTAATAAATTTTATGGAATGTATAAGCTTGAAGATGCTTTCATCTGGTTTCATTCAAAATTGAAAATTAAGGGAAACAATATATATATATTTTTTAATTTCAGCTTAATGGTGGTTTTAATTTTCAGTCTTCATCTTGAAACATCATCTTTGTTTTCTCCACCCACTAATTTGTTAAGTTGCTTAAAAGTTTTACGAGTGATCTATAAAGAATTAGAAATGCACAAGATTGTCCCCTCCGTTATCCATGAAATCTTGTTTGCTTTAATTCTCTCGATGTGTCTGTTAAATTTTGGAACCAATCAAAATGTATTTAACTTACACATTTACAGTAGATTCTACTGGCCTGATTTTCCCAAGTATCTGCAAATCACTAAATTGTTATAATAATAATAATAATAATAATAATAATGCATCAATTTTATATAGCGCTTTTCTGGACACTCAAAGACGCTTTACAATGGAGGCATTATTCATTCACTCACACATTCACGCTCTGATGGTGGTAAACTACGTTTTTGTAGCCACAGCTGCCCTGGGGCAGACTGACGGAAGCGTTTCTGCCAGTATGCGCCTACGGCCCCTCCGACCACCACCAAATATTCACACACAGCCATACAGGAGGGAGGGAGGGTTCCTATATTGCATGTTTTGTGGGTGGGGGAAACCGGAGTACCCGGAGGAAATCCACGCGAACACGGGGAGAACATGCAAACTTCATGACCTCCTCTTGCTCAGTCAATGGGAGTCGCTCACCTTCCATGTCTACATGCATTCTCTGGTTGCTGCATATGGGCGTGATTATTAGAAATGCACTTCATCATAAGAGATTGCAACATCTTCAATATCAGTATTGCCACAAACCGCCTGGATTCCAGTGTACATGCAAGAGAAATGCACACACTCAATTGACTTTTTTGGGGTATTTTTCAATACAGTGCTTGCCTTTATTTTGTATACATTAATAAAACATTTCTTTCTTTATGTTTCTCATGAAGGAATGTTCCTTGGTGCTTTTATGTAACTATGAAAAAAGAGCAAATGAAGACTTGACGTAAGTTCTGATAGGCCATGGAGTCAAGCCTGCTAACAGAGGAGCAGCTTCTATCTGAGTGCACATGACTGTCATCTGACCTAGCTGCCTGATTGACTGGCAGGTAATATGCTACTCTACTTAAGCTTGCCTTGGGAAGCTGCTCCTCAGTGCGCTCACTCAACAACCCTCCTCCTCCCCAGCACCTCCAATCAATTGTATTCATTAATCCGGCTGTCTTTGTCTAAATTTTCGTTCTATAGCAATGTCTCTTTCGTGAGGTCATTGCTGACTCTGTTCCGTGGAGGGGGATTACTAGCAGCTCACTGCCTTCGGTTCCTCGTTTGGACGGGCAGGGATCTCTCATAACAGAGCCATGTCGCCAAACTCAATGTATGATTGTATGCCTGTATGTTGCAATAAATATTCTTTTTTGACGAAGTGGTCCAATCAGAAACACACAAAGGACATTCACCAACAGCTCCGCAAATCTGTCTCCGCTGTCCTGTGTATCTTGTCCCCAGCAGCCCATCTCAGCTAGTGTTACATGCTGTCCTGCCTTACCCTTCCATAAATGTCTGGTGGACCATATTGCAGAAACAAAATTTCGGAATTAAAATATATTCATTCTTAATGACAGAAACTATTAAAATTCAAATTTTGGTTAAACTTGTCAGTGAAATCTAAATTAGCCCAACGGCATATAACATACGGGCAGCCAACAACTACTTTAACTGGAACAGGGAGGGCAATTTGATGTCTTTAATCATAGAAGTGTCAAGACTAACTGAAAAAGATGTTAGTTCCACTGGTGCTTCTTGTTGGTTATTTTTTAAAATGAAAGTCTGTGATAGTAATTGTCCCTGCCTCCAGACTCCATGCTCTGATTTACTCCATACTCCGTCAAGGGACACACATTCTGCAATACCAATAATAAATATATTACATTGAGCATGTATAACAAAATAAAATACAGTAAATATATACAAAACCCAAAAACCAGTAAAGTTGGCACGTTGTGTAAATCGTAAATAAAAACAGAATACAATGATTTGCAAATCCTTTTCAACCTATATTCAGTTATAATACACTGCAAAGACAAGTTACTTAATGTTCGAACAGGTAAACTTTGTAATTTTTTGCAAATATTAGCTCATTTGGAATTTGATGCCTGCAACATGTTTCAAAAAAGCTGGCACAAGTGACAAAAAAGACAGAGAGTTGAGGAATGCTCATCAAACACTTATTTGGAACATCCCACAGGTGAACGGGCTAATTGGGAACAGGTGGGTGCCATGATTGTGTATAAAAGCAGCTTCCCTGAAATGCTCAGTCATTCACAAACAAGAATGGGGCGAGGGTCACCACTTAGTGAACAAATGTGAGAGCTGATTGTCGAAACAGTTTAAAAACAACATTCCTCAACGAGCTATTGCAAGAAATTTAGGGATTTCATCATCTACGGTCCGTAATATCATCAAAAGGTTCAGAGAATCTGGAGAAATCACTGAACGTAAGCGACAAGGCCGAAAACCAACATTGAATGCCCATGACCTTCGATCCCTCAGGCGGTACTGCATCAAAAACCAACATCAGTGTGTAAAGGACATCACCACATGGGCTCAGGAACACTTCAGAAAACCACTGTCAGTAACTACAGTTCGTCACTACATCTGCAAGTGCGAGTTAAAACTCTACAGCGCAAAGCGAAAGCCATTTATCAACAGCACCCAGAAACGCCGCCGGCTTCGCTGGGCCCAAGCTCATCTAAGATGGACTGATGTAAAGAGGAAAAGTGTTCTGTGGTCTGACGAGTCCACATTTCAAATTGTTTTTGGAAAATGTGGACGTCGTGTCCTCCGGACCAAAGAGGAAAAAGAACCATCCGGACTGTTATAGGCGCAAAGTTCAAAAGCCAGCATCTGTGATGGTATGGGGGTGTATGAGTGCCCAAGGCATGGGCAACTTACACATATGTGAAGGCACCATTCATGCTAAAAGGTACATACAGGTTTTGGAGCAACATATGTTGCCATCCAAGCAACGTCTTTTTCATGGACGCCCCTGCTTATTTCAGCAAGACAATGCCAAGCCACATTCTGCACGTGTTACAACAGCATGGCTCCGTAGTAAAAGAGTGCGGGTACTAGACTGGCTTGCCTGTAGTCCAGACCTGTCTCCCATTGAAAATGTGTGGCGCATTATGAAGCGTAAAATACGACAACGGAGACCCCGGACTGTTGAACAACTTAAGCTGTACATCAAGCAAGAATGGGAAAGAGTTCCACCTGAAAAGCTTCAAAAATTGGTCTCCTCAGTTCCCAAACGTTTACTGATTGTCGTTAAAAGGAAAGACGATGTAACACAGTGGTAAAAAGGCCCCTGTGCCAACTTCTTTGCAATGTGTTGCTGCCTTTAAATTCTAAGTTAATGATTATTTGCAAAAACAAAAAAAAGTTTCTCAGTTTGAACATAAAAAAGCTTGTCTTTGCAGTGTATTCAATTGAATATAAGTTGAAAAGGATTTGCAAATCATTGTACTCTGTTTTTATCTACGATTTAGATAACGTGCCAACTTCACTGGTTTTGGGTTTTGTATCTTCTGACCGACACCTAATGTTGCAAACTGACGTGACCTGTAGTGTACTGTATATAGGGGTATGTTTTCCACAATATATGTAGCTGCAATCCATTTTCGGTAGGTTTTTTGGCATTTTCTGGTGGAATCACAAAAAAAGGTTGCGCTTTAGTTTGGACTGGCACTCAAAGGTCAAATTCAAATATCAAACGTGCCAAATCTCACCTTGTGCAACCAAATTTAAATGTCCCTCATGCATAATTTACAGGGAAATCACCCTGAAATAGAACTATGCCCCTGAGAATCAACTCTAGGACCTGTTGCAAAGTGTGCTGGCACAGAATTACCAATTACACTGTGCGACTGGGGAAAATAGTTTTTTTCAGAGCGGAACTGTCTGATCCTGTATCCTGTGATAACTTAAAACATGCAGGGAAATATTTCTAGCCCCCTGTCACACTCTAAATTGTATTATCTGCTTTCCTGGACTACTAGAAGCCTCAGAGCCAAGACAAAAAGAAAGTTGCTATCAACATACTTGACAGGAATCCTGTCCTATCCGTATTTATTCTGCTTAGTAAAAGTGGATTTTTGAGTAGTCATAACTCTGTTCCAAATGCAGAATCTTTCATTCCATTTAGTTACGAAGTACATACATCTCGCAGATTAAACCAAACTCAGTTTAACGTTAAGAAAACACTTTCTTTTTCAGACTAGCAGTGCTGGCAGCACGTCAGAATCTCAAGTTCATCGCTGTGAACACAAGATATCTTTAGATTTGGCTCTTTCAATGAAAACATTTTAAAATGCTTTCCTCCGATTTATTCAGTAGTTTTGGATGCCTAATTATATACAGCCTTAATTAAACTGCAGTGGCATCAGATGCCAGAATGTGTCGACAAGCACAGACTCTTTCTCAAACCAGAGCCAGCAAGTCAAGCTGGCACAGAGAAATCAGCAGAATATATCATTTACGTTACAGTCAGCTGGCATGGGTTGCTGGAAAGTGATGAAACATTGACCCAAGCTAACTAAACCAAATTTAAACCATTGTTGTGTTACCACTAATAATGACTTGTGTGGGATTCAATCGTGCAATATGCCCCAACCCCTCTCCCATTCACAAAAACAGGGCTGTTACAAACCACCCAACATCTCTTTGAACAATAAAGCCCCACTGGGTAGGAATTTCACCTGATAATGTCAGTTTCAAAGTCTATCTGCTGGTGGACTGGATTATGACAGTGAGAATGGCATCTCTCCCATTACCACAGTGGGACCTGGTGGCCTGCATCTGAGACTATGTAACTTTCGACTGCGGGTCCCGCACTCTCGTGAGATGTGTGTTCTGCTTTACGGCGCACATAAGCTTTTGAACAAGGAGCGTAAAGAGAAGGCAGCTAGACTAGCCGGCTAGCGTGTCTCAAAAGATGGCTGAGGCAAAGAAGCAAATAAGAGCGGTGTTGGTGGAAGCCAGGATAAAAAAAAGGGAGAGTGACCTTGCACGGCACAAAACCAGAGTTAATATTGGACCGGCTTTTCACAGTGGAGAGAGCTCATGGCAAAAGAGAGCTGCTAGTCGGACGCCGAGCTGGCAGTGTTGCTTATTGAGAGGTGAGTTATATGCTCGTGTTCATGCATTGTATTTGTCACACATTATTTTGTTGGCTGTGTTATCGTTTGTAGTCACAGTCACTATTTGGGTTATCAAAAACTAACTGACTGTAAACCCATTCAAATAATGTAAACAAGGTTAGCCGAGGTAGCATTAGCATTTCACGGGCAGAGTTAGCCCCTTTTTGGAGTGTTTATTAGAGCGAACTTTATGCTTCACGGTGAAAAAAGTTGTTGACTTACAAGGAACTATTGTTTGAAAGCAAAGACAGGCCATATCAGCTTTGTCGGCCGGCGTTGTACTGTCATTATATTTACATTGTCCCGTTTTGAGGCTACAATAGCTACTTCGTCTGCTAACCTTACTCTTAGGAGTGGTGCTTGCGCATACTTTGTTGCAGAGCAATAGTTTAAATCCAGCACTGTTGAAGACTTCTATGTAAACACAATCATCATAATAACTTTATTGATTCCAGCTCCGCTAGTCTCAGAGTGTAAAAAAAATGCACATTCTGACGGGGAAAGTCAGTCAGCAACAGCGCTCTGTGTGTTTTATGACAGCGGTGTTGCACTTCTACTTGCTCTTGTGACCTTTAGTGGCCGCTAGAGCGCATGAAACTGGGATTCCTTCCTTTAATGCCTCCACTTTTTTTTTTTTGAGTCTCTCCTTCAGCCACACAAATTCTCACCTTCAGCCATACTGAGAGCATGCAAATCTACATATGAAATATTTTAATCCAGTGTGATTGTGCTTGTTCTTGCTGGCTGTAAGAAACAATAGCGCTTGGAATATCCATCTATAATGTGTCTTTTCCTTCTGCACATCTTCTTATCTTATTTCTTTGTTTGGGAGGCATCCACATCTGGGCATTATGTCTGTGAGCACAGGGCTATGATGCGTACTGAGAAAAAAAGAACATTTTGATCATTGAATCTGGCGCTGTGGTATGAACATGAAGGTGACAACCCTACGGTGAGCGAGCATTTGTGGAAAATCACACTGGCTCACCTTTACAAGACATTGCACTGCCTGAAACATAGTGTGGACCTGCAATGTTGCACCAGCTCTGCCTTTATCTGCATTTCAGCATGTTATTCACCCGCATCAGATCCCCCTCCAACCCCCCCCGAACACACACACATACAGACACACACACACCTCGACTTGGACATTTCCGTCCTCCCTGCTCTATTTGGCGCCTTCCAGGTCATTCTTTTAACATCTAATGCCACCAAGTCTGTAGCTTTAAGAAAACTCTCTCTTTGTCCTGTAGGCCATACCAGAAATTTCCCCTGCAGCTCTAGGCTGATCTGTGGTGTGAATTTGTAGTCAGAGAGAGCTTCATTGTTGTCATAAACCCCACATTTTGTCTTTATACTTGGTGCTATCACATAAGTGTACTGCACACTTTCCACGCCATGGGGACGCTCATTACAATCACAAATCTGTGATAACGACAAAGCAAATTGCAAGAGGAACATGATTACTGTGGTGGTAAATTTTCCTGGCTGACTTATCTGGGCCCATGCACTGAAAGCACTGCGAGCCACCCGTACTTCAGGGTGGTCTCATTACAGCTCTTTACTTTTATTTTTCATTGCACTTTCTCTGAACTTTAACTACAGTTGTTTATCATGTCTCTTTCCCGAACCCCCTCCCTCTCCCAGAATATCAGCCCTGCCTTCCTCATTAAGGAGTTTGAGGTGTAAACACAGACAGATGGCAGAGAGAAAGAACAGGGAGGCAGTAACTCAGTCAAGCTCACCCACCTATCAACAGAGGGCTTCTCTTTTTCTCATCTTCTGGATGACATCATTTAATCTGCTCGTACACTTATGCCCCCAGGTAAAGGCAGATGTGCACAGCTCTGTGTGACCTGTCCAATCAGATGCAAACTAACCAGGGTATTTAGTGTTCATTTATTGCTCAGTGTCATCTATCTCCAGTACATATAGTGCAGGTCAGCTTGCAGATGGCATTTAAATTAGAGGACAGAATAAACAGAAGTTGATTGATCATGCCCTTTTATCACTGCAGCAGTCTGACACTCACTGTGTGTTACCCTAAATTGGAAGAAAAATTTGCTATATAGTGCTCCATTCACCAAGGATATGGAGTCCAACATTTGTCTGATCTATGTAAAGCTTTTCAAGTCCACTTGAGAAACAAAATGAAATATGGCTAGATAATGGAAGTCATACTAGCTCTGGTTTCACGAGGCCCTGCTCTAAATGCAGCCCTTAAGCTAATTACTGAGACCCTATCTCTCTCTTATTCCAGATATTTCAGTGGAAATGCAAATTACAGGATATACATATGGATAAAAAATGATGTAAAACTATTACACTGAGTACAAAAAACAGCTGTACGACACAACATACTCAATTAAATGGTACAACCCTCGGCAAAAATTGTGGAGTCACCACTTCAAAGCAAACAAATTGCTGATTTGCCACAAAACAAGTTCTGTTAATTAGCTTAACACTCAGGCTTCATGGAACACACCTCAAACAAATTAGATTGAATCACATTAATTAACCTCTCCGGAGTTGTCATCTGAGGGATATTTACACTGCTCTCACCTCGCCTTAGTGCACATTATATCTCTAAACTCAATCCCATTTAGGTTCCCTAATTACCAACTAAGTGTTAATTTGTTCAGTTGCTTGGATCAATCCGTATCCATTTCCCCTCAGCTTGTTTTAAAGTTCATTGCTATAATTATCTAGCATTTTCTTATCCACATTTATGGTGACGTAAAACATAAATGTCTTACGAAGCTTCTGAATTCCCGCAGCTTACAAAACGGAATATATTTATTTGTGCATCCGTGTCTGATTGGCTTGATATGCCTAAGAAAACATTTTTAATTAAAGTGACACTATCATTACTTTCTGAATAAGCTGTTTGTGAATCTCACCAAACGTGTTTCTGCTAACTGCAAATTGATTGATAGATTAGTGACGTTCAAGTCTCATCACAACACTCTTTCCTAAGCTTTGCTTATCCAGGAGTAAAAATGCAGTTTTGCCAAATTAATGTTAAGGTTGCTCATGCAAAAATAAAACTCTGTCTACAACCAGTAAAATTACCTAAATGCAGGTTAACATTCAACCTATTTCAAGGAAGAACTGTATGATAATAAACCAAATGGAGCTTTGACAGAAATTCTGATAGGCCACGGAGTCAAGCTTGCTTAACGTAGGAGGTGTTACCGCCTGGAGAGTCACCTGAGTGCATCTGACTATCATCTGACTTCGCATCACATGATTGCTTAGCTGGTAATATGTTGGGCTTATTTAAGTTTGCCTTCCCGAGTAGCTGTTTCTCAGTGCGCTGGCTCAGCAACCCTCCTCCACCCCAGCTCCACTTGTCTTTAATGGCATACATTGATTATGTTCTGTTGTGTAAAAATTACCGTTCAGAAAACAATGTCTCTTCCTTTTGAGGTCATTGTTGCTGTAGGCTCTGTTCTGTGGAGAAGGGGTTAGTAGCAGCTCCCTGCCTTCGGTTCCACGCTTGGATGGGCAGGGATCTCTCAGAGCAGAGCCATCTTGCCAAACTCAATGTATGCTTGTCTGCTAATATGCCTGTATGCTTTCAAAAATTGTTCTCTTTTTGACAAAGTAGTACTATCAGAAATTAATTTACCGATCAAATTGGCTTCTAATTTGCTGAGTTGCCATTAACAATTACAACACACAGCTTTGTGTCCACAAGGAAGGCTACAATATGAGATTGCCTGGACGGTAATTAAGTGAAATTTCTCGAAATTCCATCTTGAAGTAGAGTATTATGTAGTAAATGCTGCTGAAGATGGTACTTAGATAAGGTTTAGATTTTGTTTAATTAGATAAATACCGTTCATACAATCTCAAATTATAGCATTAATAACTTTCAACAACTTTCCCAGAAGTCAAACTGCAAAGACCTAATGAATGACTTTGCTATCTTGAAAGTTTGACGCATGGCATGCACACTAAATGATTTTAAATGTGTGCCATGCGTCAAACTTTCACGATGCACTAATATCCAATTTAATAAATTATTTAATCACCAATGCTTTGATTTAAGAAGCGTTGGTAATTTAATGAATTAGTTATTATCGCTTTGCGCGGCAACCAGAGTGAAACTACGCTTCCCTGCAAATGCAACCTACTATTCTACTAATCAAGTTCCCTAACAAACATTCCAAAGGTTGATTAGTAGAATCAGCTGTGTAGCAGCTTGGTTGGTATGAAAGCCTGCAGCCACAGTGGCTCTTTCTGGAGAAGTTTCCCTACCCCTGTTGTATGCTCATGCTTTACATACTGCCGCTGTTTCATGGGATACATTTTATAAATCATATATACAGTGCATTCGGATTGCAAAAACAATTATGCCAAAGAAATGTGTGATAAACAATTTCACTACGAGGTTCCAAGATAGAACAAAGTGTAGTAAGGATGCTCGTAACCTAAATGGACAACAATATCAATGGCTACACTCATTGTTAGTGAATGAGGAGATGACAATTTAAGACGGTGACAAGATATGCAGCAAATGTTATATCAAATATGTCAAAAAACGACCAAACCCAGACACAGACAATGACACCGAAATAACAGATGATGTTACTTCATCAAACAATGACATTGATGAAACAGAAACTGTGTTTCTTCAGGAAATCTTGGCAGATGAGGAAGACCTTATCCAAGGAAATCCTCTCAATGTATCGTGTCCAACTGTTGATTTAATGTATGGAACATCATCACATCGAAGGTGTTCCATTTGTAAACAATCCAATGGCAAATGCTTAACAATACCAATGGCTTCTCGAAAATTCTCAGTCTATAATTACATCCTAAAATCCACAAGGCCTGTATACAACCTATAAAATGTACAACAGTTTATGAAAACATCTAAATGGGTTTTCTGAGAAATATGTAGTATATAATAAAAATGGCTTGGATACACTATGTTATTGGTCGCGCAATTTAATGACACTCGCAGATTATTTAGCCAACTATATGAGGCAACATTTGTGAAAATATCTTAGGTGTGTTTTCATAAGAACCTGGTCGTTTTTCAAGATGAACTTTACATTTTGCATCAAGACAGATGCATTTTTCAATGGAAAATTTTCTGAAACGTCTTCTGTTTTTCTCATATATATTTATGGTTGGTATCAAAATGTCCTTCATGCTGTTGTGTAGCCATTAAAAATTATCTGGTTTTTAAGAACAATCATTTTTGTGTTTAAATATGGACTTTTCGAGGCCTTGCCCCACGAAAATCTTGAAATCACTAAATAGGTCACAGTTCACTTCCTGTATGCAAATTTCACCTTTCAAATCTATTTTCTGGACAGTCAAATAGGTACCTATAACCAGAAGATGGTTCAAACTGGACTATCGGCAAATTTGCCTATACCGTGCAAAACCTCCTTTCCCGGCTGGTCAATAAACGGGCCTTGCAGATTACATATTTAAGGCCCGATTGTAATGTTAGTGCTAAGTTTGAAGATTCATGCAAAAACAGATTGCTACTCCTGTTCCAATTTTTCATCAGCCACAAGGACTAATTTGTGATTGTCTGCCAGTGTAGTGCACAATTGGGAGGACAGCTGGCTCTCCAGGGGATAGTTTTATATCAAGAGAGGGGGTTTACAAATGTGACCCCATTTCTAAATGATTTGTGGTGGTATGAAAATGCAAATGAAAAGGGAGTGTTTTGTAACTCATGTCTGACTCTTTAAAACCATAACTGTTAAAGACAAAATATTGCATGCTTTACCTTATAAACTTTATATTATATATTTTATATATAAACTTTCTCTCTGAATTTGAAATATGGTCCAAAAATTAGGGCTAGATGGAATAATATTCCAGCTTGTACGTATTGGAATGCTAAAATGGGTGCACAGGGTATTGAAAAGGTGATGCTATTATGCATAGATATAAAAGGAGCATTAATGCTGCCCATCTAAAATTACTTCCTCCAGAATAGATATTATCACCTAATGATCTGACTACAATTCACACTCAAAATTCTCTTTCAGTGTATTTTGCTTGTTTCTTAGCTACTTCAATGCTTTTTAGTCATAGTATGCAGGTGGTCAGTAAGGGGGTTGCCACAAAAGCTTTTGTTATTTAATTGACAATGGGCCTCATGCAGAAACATTCTCTTAAATTTCTCATTTTTCTCTTATTTTTTTGCTAAGAGAAATGAACACCAGATGCACCAAACACTCTTACCGTCCAAATCTGCTCTTACCCATGTGTGCTGAATGTTGAATCCCACTTGATCGTAAATTGGAAGCGCGTGGCCAGTTGTTTTAAATTAGCATATATGAGACCCACTAAACACCATATAAGGGCAGGTGATGTGCGGTGTGCAAAGAGCCGACTGCTTGTGGCAATCTAGGGCACTTTCTCATGAGGTAGGATTGTTCCGCACCATGCCTCAGTACCATGGACAAGCAATAAGTGGACAGAGATAACAGTTTTCTATTTTCTCTAATCTCGGTAAGAGTGCTCTAGATCACTCGTGCAAAGAGCCGACTGCTTGGGGCAATCTAGGGCACTTTCTCATGAGGTAGGATTGTTCCGCACCATGCCTCAGTACCATTGTGCGCAAGGCCTAGATGGCCAAAGCGTGCAACAGCAATAGAAAAGTCACTCAGAAGAAGAACGCACGCAAGTATCGTAGGGTTTTTATAGCTTAGTCCAAATTAGGATCAGCTGGCCAGACTTTTTAGCCCAAGAATTAAATAACAGAATCATTATCATTTCTCAAAAACATAAATCAATCAAAATTTGATAATATGATGCATTTTTAACTTTTAGGTTTTAAAAATTGTGTTACCGTGCAGTGGACAAGCAATAAGTGGACAGAGATAACAGTTTTCTATTTTCTCTAATCTCGGTAAGAGTGCTCTAGATCACTCGTGCAAAGAGCCGACTGCTTGTGGCAATCTAGGGCACTTTCTCATGAGGTAGGATTGTTCCGCACCATGCCTCAGTACCATTGTCCCCCCTCCCCTCTCCCCCCAGCGGTCAGCTTTCACACTAGTAATATCGTACCGTACCCGAGTACACTTGCATACATGACAAAATTCTGATGCAGCTTGTTGCAGTGTGCACCTTGGTGGTTTTAAATGGGGAACGATTTTAAAAGAAGGCGCCAATATATTTCAGGGGGTTTTATTATTGAGAAGGGGGTTTAGAATATTAATATTGAGTATTAATATCGCAAATGCATATGCTTGCTAGAAACCCGGGGTGTCATCTGTAACATGGATTACCACGTATAGCGGCACGAAAAATTAAACTCAAAATTTTCTTGACTGAATGCTGAATGTTTTTACGCATCCAAATCTTTCTCTGGCTACCCAAACATCAAGGTAAGCCGAAAAATGTACTGATTACAATTGATATAAGTGGCTGATGCATACGGAATTCTTACCCCCTGGCGTTTTTCGTCGTTTATGTTGTCCACTGGCTCATACCATGAAAACTGATCTATTTCATAACTTGAGCTGCCGGACTTTTGC
Source organism: Gymnothorax reevesii (assembly GCA_029721435.1). Lineage (NCBI taxonomy): Eukaryota > Metazoa > Chordata > Actinopteri > Anguilliformes > Muraenidae > Gymnothorax > Gymnothorax reevesii. The sequence continues at coordinate 77,923,030 of CM056582.1, read as the reverse complement.
ACCACGTCTTGCACTTGCACTTTAAAAAAATCGCAGCCGCATTTTCTTTGGTTTGTCAGAGCACTGATCTATTACTCTGTGATAACCATGCGAATTTAACTACTCACAAATCATTCCTTAAATCTCTTGAGTTTTTGAATTTTTAAAATTTATTCATTTGAATTGAGTTATCTTTTCGCCGCTGCATTTATTAGAACAAAAGACCCGTAACCCATAACTGTAATCTTCCTTCCTCAAGTACGGTTACTTTCACATTTGGCACAAGTAGCCATTCATATGTCTCAGCAAACATATACACACGATCTCGAAAAATGCACTATCTGCGCAAGGCCTAGATGGCCAAAGCGTGCAACAGCAATAGAAAAGTCACTCAGAAGAAGAACGCACGCAAGTATCGTAGGGTTTTTATAGCTTAGTCCAAATTAGGATCAGCTGGCCAGACTTTTTAGCCCAAGAATTAAATAACAGAATCATTATCATTTCTCAAAAACATAAATCAATCAAAATTTGATAATATGATGCATTTTTAATTTTTAGGTTTTAAAAATTGTGTTACCGTGCAGTGGACAAGCAATAAGTGGACAGAGATAACAGTTTTCTATTTTCTCTAATCTCGGTAAGAGTGCTCTAGATCACTCGTAAAATTTTCTCTTGCCTAAGAGAAGAGCAAAAATAAGAAAACTTTGTTGCATCCCAGAAATCAATGGGTAAGAGCAAAATAAGAAAAAAATCAGGGATACGAACAAAAATAAGAGAAAATTTGTTCTTATATCGCTTCTTACATGAGGCCCAATGTTTGCAAAATTGAGCATTCTGCTTCCCTGGCCGCTCGTACCATGTCTGAGAGCCTCATTTAAGGAATGCTGTTATACATTGCTTGCTGTGGTTTGAATCAAGACTGGAAGCGTCCTCTTCGGATGCCTCCGTGTCTCTGGCAATTCAAGCTTCAGATTCTGAATAGACAACATCATCTCATTTCAAATTTTACTAAGCTCTGGGTTTAGTGATACATACATATTGAGTGAGGTGATTTCTCCCATAATTAATGATGGTGGCCTGTAGTGTAACTGGCTCAAGTATTATTCACAACTGGGATAATTAGTGATTGAGCAGGTCTTCTGGAGAGTACCTTTAACTCTGTCCACTTGACAAAATGGTGAAGGATGAGTCATCAAACCATCACTTTTTGCCGCACAGGCCACCGGAGGAAGAGTTGTTCATTTGTGTTGTTTTTCATCTGGCACATTAATGCATTACTTATGCGGTCATCAATGTTTTTTTTGTGCTCAATGCCTGATCCTATTCATTGATGCCTCATAAGTCTAAATGCAGGTATTACTTTAGTCTCTGTTCTTACTGGAGCACCGGCAAGTTCAACAGCCTTTGTGACCAAAGCTCCTGTAAACCATTCCCCAATTATGAGGGCTTTTTCAAAGTCGCTTAAATCTTTTCCTGGTCATCTTGCTCTGAAATTTTGGTCATTAGGACCAGCTCAGCATTTTTATACATTCGGCAGAACATGATTGGACATGAAGCGCTTAATTGCATCATGCAGTACATTTGCATGGAAAAACTTTTCCCTTTAACCAATCTGTAGGTTCAGCTTATAACTGATGGTGCTTTGTTCCCCTCACATGTGTGACTGCATGTGTGCGCGTGTTCTCGTGCATGTGGGGTTCCTTGTGTCTAGACAGAGAGTAATTTGCAGTGCAAAGCAAAAAGTGCACTGTCGGATATCCGCGGAAAAGCGTAAGGTAAGGAGTTCAGCTACTTCAAATCAAAGTATTTTGCAAACAAGTATAACAGGTAGACTTCATCACGAATAGCAGTTGCAATCCTTACTTTACCATGCATTTTCCTCTGTACTCATTCTCTGCCATTCAGCTTCTGAAACCTAATAGCAAAAGCCGTATGCTGAGATGGCTGACAAATGTGCAGCAAAATAGGTCTGCAAGTTATGTGACCTGTAATGAGATGATGGCACATCCTGGAGATTGTATACAGCAGCAGCATTGTAAGGCGCATCAATGTACATCTACACTTCCACTGAAAGGACACATTCAGGCATTCTGAGGCGCTAAGAGGGCTCAGAGAATAAAAGTCTGATGAGAACGACAGTGTTCATGCATCAATGGTGTAATTTTGTGCTGTTTCGTGACCATCACTGCCATCAAAGGTAATAGCTGCTGTCCACTGGGACATCATGTGGCAAGATGAACAAGATGAAAAAACGGCAAAAAAAAAAAAAGGCAAAGCATTAAAAAACACAGCTCAGCGAGTTTCTTCCCAGCATGTGCAACCAAGGTGGGCATTTGTGAAAATAAAAGCATATTAAAGCCCAGACATTGTTGAAACAGTGAGGTTCTAGGAGTGCTTTTCAGCTTCAAATATTTCTATGTGCACACTCTCCTTCCTGAATTGATCACATTGAATTCCACTGGAGCCAATTACTTCTCTCAGATATTTTGTTCTAAGCCTGGATGAAGTATTGCTGATCACATTAATTATGTATCGCGCTGGTAACCACTTCCGTTGGTGCTGGAAAAAAAGAGATGAAGGCCATTACAAATAAAATAAACACAATTATGTCCTTGAAGTATAGAGAAAAAAATAAGCAGCAGGAAGTTCATTAAACAGAGTTGAAAAAGACTGCCCAGCAGAATACAAGGAATATGAATGTCTGAAAATAATGCCAATGTAAAATTTTCATTACGTTATTTTTTAGGGTGCTCAGCAATCGACATAAACGTTTAATATGTCCATAACAGGAAATTACTATATTTCATCCCTCTCAGGGGGCCCACTATACAGTAAAAGTGGATATTTCATTATTTCTGTCAGTATTCATCATTGTCCACAGCAAACAGCAGTTTTATTAGAAATTTTATATAAGCAGTTTATTGGCATTTTATTAGGGGTTTGAAGGTTAAGCAATAGGGAAATGGGAAATACAGTATAGATAGGAGCCTAACAGCACTCATAATGTACATTAAGATCAAAAAGTAATTCAAGACTCATTTATTTCTATAAAAATCATGAAAGAGCAAAGTCTTTTGATGTGTGGATAAAGCGATAATATAACAGGATCATGAACTCTTGCTCGGCTGGTGCAATGATAGCATTGATGGTGTGGATGTTCAGTTCTATCACAATCTGACAGGGCTGTACAGTCTGAAGTTGACTATCACATTGATTTGTTGGAAGTGTTGATCATGTTTTCTTTTATTTATATGGGCAGTGCAGAAAATAAATGAAGATAGTCAAGGAAGAATGAAAATAATATTTTATTAACATCGCAAAGAAAATGTGATGTTGTGTTGTGATGTTTTCTTCCAGAAATCAAAAGTGAGGAAGTACCACACTTATAAATGCACATTAAAAATTTAGAAAAATGTTTAAAATCTACATTAACGAGTCGAAATATCCTGATGTGACATGATAATGGCGCCAGATGAAAAAGGAATTTTAGCGTCTGTGTTGCTTGCCAACCATTCTGTCCACTCGAACTTGCTTGGTGGAAGAACGAATAGTTCTCAATTTTATTGTTGCATTATTCCCAATAAATTGTTGATTTTTTTCTTGTGTGTTTATTTAATGGGCTATATGTAGGGTAACCCTTTTATAAAAGCAATAAGCCCCTGGAAGCAGTGGGCTACAGTGATTTTATAATGGCAGAGGGGCACTTAGAACACCCCTCTGCCGTTATAAAAACACTGTAACCCACTGCTTCTCGGGGCTTATTCCTTTATTCAGTATCGCTTGGAGTCTTACACTACTTAAGTGGTCAGTTGCAAATCCAGAAAATAACTTCCCTTAGAGAGGTAAAGAGAAAGCTGATCCTTAGAGAAAGCTGATCCAGGTCATTCAGTGAGGCCTTTCCTTCTAACAAGCTAATCTGACTTTTTCATTTAAGAAATTTTACCGTAGGGCTGGTCCTTCTGCATCCTCCTTCTAACTGCTCATAGAATAAGACTTTCAGATACTTCAGAGATGTACCTTTTCTGTTCTGACAGAATAATGCTTCAGTGTTCAGTGGCACATGTAACAAAAAGGGTGACTATTTTCCCCTCACCTCTCATCCCCAAGTGCATTCTATTGATGGGGAAAAATGACAATATTTTAGGGTGAAATTATTATTACAGTCAGAACCATTCACACAATAACTCTGCTTGAACCCTGTGAGGCAAACTGTAGTATTATGAGAAGGAATGCACTGTAATTGTCATGCAAAACATAATATAGATCAGAACAGTAGATCAGAAGCACATTGCTGGGAGATGAAGGGATTTTTTTTTTTGTATGTTTATGGAAAGACCAGAACATGTTGAGGGCTTGCCCACTGCCTTTCTTTAGAACATGCAGGATGTGGAATGAGAGCAAAACATGATTGGTACTGGATCTGTGGTCATATTCACCCTGGTCTTTCCATTTCTGAGACCTCGCGCGACTGAAACGACTCACATCTTTTGCAGTTTTTTCCGACTTTGCTTAAGCAGGTCACACACAAAGGCACAAACCAACAGCAGAGTTATGGGCAGGCTTAAACCACAGTCCCTGAATGCAATTATGATGCATTGCCTTAAAGGAAAACATGTCAAAGCAAGAGCCATCTTGGAGGTGTTTCATTTACACTAGTGCAACGGGGTCCAACGGTTTGACCTTTGAAAGCCAGGGAATGAGAATTGTGCCATTGAAAACCACTGCTGGGGTGAGTCCTCCTTCTTCCATTTTTCTTCAGCTGGCAATTAATCAGGTAACTTAATTTCGGGTTCAGTTCTGCTCAGCCATTTGCAGATGTTTCCTAGAGCTCAGCAAAAAAAAAAAAAATGGAATGTGCTCCCTGGGAATTCAGGGGAGAGAATCCAGATGAGCATGAAGAATGTTCAAAGAAACAAAATGATGGCACCTCTTCACATGTGATGTGATACAGTTGCTTCATTAACAAATGCAAATGCAATTTTCTTGCAAACCTTGTCCGACTTGACTCGCACTTGGTAGTTAAAGACTCAGGACTTGACTTGACTTGAGACATGATGACTTGAATGACTTGAGTGTTATTCAGTTCGTGTTCTCAGTTAGAATATAAAATTAATTAATTAATTTTAAAAATTATATTGATTACCCGGTAGTAGCACAGGGTGAGAATGGCGTTGTCATGATTGGATCACTATCCTGTAAATCAGTGATGCCCTCTCAATGTACCTAAGTGTTTATTGGAGAAACACGCTCTCTTATAGCAGATATAGACATCAACATGGCAGCGGGAGGGGTACCGAAAGGCATCATCTTCGGCTTTCGGTAAAAGATGAACAGCACAGTGCAAGACATGCGGAATAAACATCTCAGACAGCCAGAGGACAACTTGAAGAGCCATTCTGCCCAGTAAGTGCTTGTCAATTAGCTAATATTATCTTGTTAGCCTAGTCGATAGTTAGCTAACGGTAGCTTGATATGATATGGGGGGGGGGGGGGGGGGGGGGGGTGTTCGGTGGTACTTGTATTTTTTTTTTTTTATTTCCTGACATCCAGGGATGTAAACAGCTCACTTTTCGGCGACTATCGCTTTTTTCCATGTCAGTTTGGGTTATTTGTGAATCACGTAGGTTCGAGGATTTGTTTTCTTTTTTTTTTGGAGGGGGGGGGGGTCTGGGGTTTTCGGGCATAAACGGGTGAAACCAACTCTCAGGGAGATCGAGTTTTCAAATTAAGTTTCAATTAAGTTTTGTTGTTTTTCCCAAGATGTGCCTTTAATACCGCCCATAGCAATTTTTATGAAAGGTTGTTTTCATGTGAGACAAAGATGTAAAAGTTTTTAAGCATTTGATTGGGCTTGAACATCCCCGCTCAGTTGTAATATGTTAATTGGAACAATCAAGCTTACTCTCTCTCGGTAATTGAGTCCTATTACTCAGTCTGCCTTGGGATGCAATTAGAGCAGGTTCGTAATTTGTGTCTCTCTTCAAACAGAAAAATTAGATTGTTAAAATTATTGCTCAATACTTTGTTCATGTGTCATTTGCAATATAACCCATGAAACAGACTGTAGACTGTAAATAGCGAGTGTGTAGCCACATTAGCCTTTGTGTTTGTATAATCCATCCGGCAAAAGGAAATTTTTTTATTATATGCAGGTTAGCATTCCTTAGCTACTTGTTGCATGTGATTTGCTTAGAGAATAAATGCAAGAAACTGGTGGAAGAATTGACGGCATGAAATAAATAGGTTATGTAATAAACGTCAGCGTCAGTGTAGCGTCAGCGGTTTTCTTAAAGTATTAATTCAGAACTCAACAAATGAAATTAGTTGATAGCAACAGTGAAAACAAAAATAACTCTGATTGAACCCAATTCTTTACTGAATGTTATTTCCACTTTGTGTCTATTTGAGAGACATGATCAGAGACCATAAGAATTTTCGACTTGATAGTTTACAGTAAAACAATATTGGGACTTAACTTCTCTTGTTCACAAATGAGATGAACCAGGTTTATTAAATAAATCATAACCTACAAAGTACTTTTGTAGAATGCGTTATGATACGGTGAAATACCAGCATCAGCCTGTTGTGTAGTCATACTTCGCAAGTGTAACAAAAGAAATGGCAAGCGGAGCAGGAGTAGAAGGCTCTGAGCACGGTTTAAAATTGTTGAACAATCGGGGGGAAAAAATAAGAACGGCCGACTGTGGGTCAACTAAGATTAGTAGGGGACAGCCCTAGTAACTTATTAATCAAATCTGCGAAAATCGAAGCCCAGATATGAAGTGAGCCAATCCAGCTGATTAGACAGGGACTTGACCATATCCAGCTGGATGTCAATGACAGTGCAAGTGAGACCTTTGTCAGGCTTCAGAGATCAATTATTTTGAGACACTGGTGTTTTTTTTGTTTTTGTTTCATTTGTTTGTTTGTGTGAGTTAAGTACAATGTTCCATTCCGTGCTGTCTGCACTAAAGAATGCCTGCATTTAGGTGTATGGGTACTAGGTACTGATTTATTTTTTGGGGGGAGAGGGGGGTGGCGGCTTCGACAACCTCTTTTTTCACCGAATCCCTGTTTGCATCCCTGAAGACAACAGGGCGAAAACTGAGTAACCCAAGTAATTAAGGTTGTGAAGTTGAGTGAATACTGTTTGAGATGGACTAAATAAAGTAATTGCTTTAAAATTGAGTAATTATTACAAGCTAAAACTCTGAGAAATAAAGTAGATATTGCTTATATTCAGATCATGACATAAATATGGTTTTAATACTTAGCGAAATAAGTAAATATACAAACCCAAAACCAGTGAAGTTGGCACGTTATGTAAATCGTAGATAAAAGCAGAATACAATGATTTGCAAATCCTTTTCAACTTATATTCAATTGAATACACTGCAAAGACAAGATGTTTAATGTTCAAACTGAGAAACTTTTTTTTTTTTTTTTGCAAATAATCATTAACTTAGAATTTAAAGGCAGCAACACATTGCAAAAAAGTTGGCACAGGGGCCTTTATACCACTGTGTTACATCGCCTTTCCTTTTAACGACACTCAGTAAATGTTTGGGAACTGAGGAGACCAATTTTTGAAGCTGTTCAGGTGGAACTCTTTCCCATTCTTGCTTGATGTACGGCTTAAGCTGTTCAACAGTCCGTATTTTACGCTTCATAATGCGCCACACATTTTCAATGGGAGACAGGTCTGGACTACAGGCAGGCCAGTCTAGTACCCGCACTCTTTTACTACGGAGCCATGCTGTTGTAACACGTGCAGAATGTGGCTTGGCATTGTTTTGCTGAAATAAGCAGGGGCGTCCATGAAAAGACGTTGCTTCGATGGCAACATGTGTTGCTCCAAAACCTGTATGTACCTTTCAGCATTAATGGTGCCTTCACATATGTGTAAGTTGCCCATGCCTTGGGCACTCATACACCCCCATACCATCACAGATGCTGGCTTTTCAACTTTGCGCCTATAACAGTCCGGATGGTTCTTTTCCTCTTTGGTCCGGAGGACACGACGTCCGCAGTTTCCAAAAACAATTTGAAATGTGGACTCGTCAGACCACAGAACACTTTTCCGCTTTGCATTAGTCCATCTTAGATGAACTTGGGCCCAGCGAAGCCGGCGGCGTTTCTGGGTGCTGTTGATAAATGGCTTTCGCTTTGCGTTGTAGAGTTTTAATTTGCACTTGCAGATGTAGCGACAAACTGTAGTTACTGACAGTGGTTTTCTGAAGTGTTCCTGAGCCCATGTGGTGATGTCCTGAACACACTGATATCGGTTTTTGATGCAGTACCGCCTGAGAGATCGAAGGTCACGGGCATTCAATGTTGGTTTTCGGCCTTGTCGCTTACGTGCAGTGATTTCTCAGGATTTTCTGAACCTTTTGACGATATTACAGACCGTAGATGAAGAAATTCCTAAATTTCTTGCAATAGCTCGTTGAGGAATGTTGTTTTTAAACTGTTCGACAATCAGCTCACACATTTGTTCACTATGTGGTGACCCTCGCTCCATCCTTGTTTGTGAATGACTGAGCATTTCAGAGAAGCTGCTTTTATTCCCAATTATGGCACCCACCTGTTCCCAATTAGCCTGTTCACCTGTGGGATGTTCCGAATAAGTGTTTGATGAGCATTCCTCAACTCTCTGTCTTTTTTGCCACTTGTGCCAGTTTTTTGAAACATGTTGCAGGCATCAAATTCCAAATGAGCTAATATTTGCAAAAAATTACGAAGTTTACCTGTTTGAACATTAAGTAACTTGTCTTTGCAGTGTATTCAATTGAATATAGGTTGAAAAGGATTTGCAAATCATTGTATTCTGTTTTTATTTACGATTTACACAACGTGTCAACTTCGCTGGTTTTGGGTTTTGTAATTTAAAATGGAATAAATATGTTAAAAACTGCATATGAACATGATTTGGGTTAACAGCTGAGTAAATGAGGTGTATATATAGGTGTATATGAATATGATAAAACAATTAAATATGATTTAATATGTAGCAAGTTAATAAAAATGACAATTAAGTGTCGAAGAACAATTTTTTTTTAAAACCAGACATCATGTTGCATGTCTGTCCGTACAGTACATCAGATTCTTGCTTCTGCTTCTGTTCCACAGATATGCAGAGTATGAAAAGACAAAAAACGCCTGCACTGATTCTACACAGCCTGTAATTTCGCAGTACCTCCAGTCTCCTCCTCAGGAAGCGTATTCTCCTAACATCCAAGACAGAAGGCCATCACAAATGCCGTTCTAACAGACCTGGTGATAGGATGTAGCATGCCTCTTTCAATCAAGGAGAAGGGGCATTCCTGACACTTCCTGTCTGTGGCTGACAAGTACCAGCCTGTCTGTCGTAGGACAATAATTTTAAAGATCGAATCCCTTGTTGCAGAGACCCAAGAGAAAAGAAAAAGTGCTTCTTGCTGGTGCAGACCATGTATCAGTTACAGTGGATATTTGGTCAGACAGGAGAATGCGTGGCTTTTTGGGAGTCACTGGCCATTTGTTGGCAACATCTCAGGGGGTTCAGCTGAATTCATACTTGCCTGCAATAGATTCAGAGGAACTCACACAGGAGACCGGATATCAGAGGCCTTTGATTCCATATGTGATGAATATGACATCAGACAGAAACTTGACTTTGTTATATGTGACAATGCTGCAAATATGAAGCAAGCATTCACAGTGTGTTTTCCAAAAGAGCAAGATGGTGAGGTAACGATGGCGACAATCTGGATGATGCAGAGTTGTGGGAAGACCTATCCAGAGGTGAATGAGAGACTGTGGACCAGATGCTCAACAGAGGAAGCCCTAAACATCAGCAATGCTTTGTCCATACGCTGCAGTTAACTGGTGGTGATGGCCTCAAGGATGCATGGATCATGAACAGCACCTTTGCAAAATACTCTAAACTGAGCTCTCTCCTGCATACATCTAGCTCCTTTAAAGATACATTTGAAGACAAGTTTGGGCAGCGAGGTATCGTTCTGGAACCAGATGCAAGAGTTTCAGCAAAAATGAGTTTAATTGAAGCTAGGGGCTGAACCCCCACAGGGCAGAAGGCAAGGGTACAGAGTCCACAATCCAAAAGGACGGGTCAGAATCTCAAGGACGTAATCTAAACTGTACACAGGGCAGCAAACACAAAACTAAGAGTCGGGCAAAATAGGTTCGGTACACAAGCACAGGAATGTCAGAGAAGCCAAAGCCATAGTCCAGTAGGCGTAATCCGCTTCATTATTAGGGCAGCAGAGACAAAACTCAGGCTCAGGCAAAACAGGTACGGTACATGGGCACAGAAGTATCAAAGAAAAAGCCAAAATCAGAATTGGGGACACAAAGTCAGAAGTATAACACTATGAATACAAGGCATCAACAATCAAAGCACAGGGAAAACGTTCTGACAAGAGCTGTTAGTGAAATGACTGCGTAAATACACAAATGGGAAGTCACATGCTACAGTGGGAAACAGGTGAGCTGGATCAGACTAATTACAAAGGAATGAACATGAGGAAGTTCCTAAACACATAAAATTGGTAAAAGCCAAAACGCGGACAGGGATCACAAAGACAACCTATAGACAAACATACGGCTCCGGTTAGGGAGTTCAGATAAGGAGGGAGTTTAACAAGTGCGGAGGTTCCGCTGAAACTGCAGCAAAGTAGATTGAGTAAAGCTAAAGGGGTGGAGACTAGAATAGGGCGAATGCTGAGAGCTTGTTAGTCAATTAGTGAAGTGCAGCTATCCCTAGTGCTCGTTAGTAGTATAAACAATGTTAGTCTGGGTTAGTAACTTTAACTAAAATAAACTGTTATTATTGTTAGTAATTTAGAAAAACATTTGAAGGAAGCAAACGAGATTGGAAGGAATGATTGAAATCCCAGAAATTATGAAATCACCCGAAAGGGTGGCACGCAATACTGGGGCAGTGAGCGATCACATGACATAAGACCAGACAAGGGGAGACAAAGTGCAATGCATGGTATGAGACAAAGAATGGACCAGAATATAACTGCAATGGTGGAATATGAGAAACAGAATCCAAATCACAACTACAAAGCAAGGTCAGACACAGCAGAATTCATGAACAAACATGGCAGTCAAGGCAGAATCATATCCAAAACATGGTCAGGCAGATCAGGATCACAACAGGTCCCTGCTGCTGTGAACACATGGTGGAACTCAACACTCCGCCAAGTCAAAGCAGTGCTCTCGTTCAGTCATCAGGAACTGTCCAATGTTGTTCAGGGCACAGACCACAACGAACTGATCTTCTCAGTTACGGAGTGGAATCTGATGAAGGAGCTTCGTGATGTACTACAGCCATTTGCCGAGGCCACCGATCTTAATCAGGGAGAGAAGATTGTGACAGTCAGCTCTGTCCTCCCCTGTGTATTATCACTAAACCACCATTTGGAGAAACTGAAACAGCAAGTGCGCTTCCTTGGAAGCATGATCCATAGCCTGCACTGCTCTCTTAAAAAAAGATTCCGTGAGATCTTTGTTAATGTGAAAATGATATCAGCAGCACCAGGAGAAGAGCTGCCATTTGCAGACCTGCTTTACATCAGAGCGGCTGTCCTGGACCCAGCTTTCTCCATGATGTGGTTTCAGCATGATGTGCTTATCACTGATGACATAAAGAATGACATTGCTGATGTGGTGAAAGGTCAGTAAATGTTTTTTTTTAACAACATGCTCTGCAGTTAGGCATGTCTTGACTATGCATCACCATTATCAATTTAAGGGTATTAAAAGATTTTGATTGACAAAACATTTGTACAAATGTTTAGAGCTTTTTTGCAAGCATTATCAAACTGAGCTGTGAAATACTGAATGAGGAAGTTTCTAACAATCGTGGGCTTGTGTTCACACTTGCAATTTAAATTAACTCTTATTTTTTTATCTTTGTTTTTATTAGATCTGATTCCACATGACGTGCCACCTGACACAACACCCCAGAGTCCTGTATTCCAAGAGGCTGAGAGCCAGCAGAAAGATAGCACTACAGAAAACGTTGCAAGCAGAACACAACCAGCAGTCCAGAGACACAATTAAATAACTATTTTGGTCTTTGTTGCGGGCAGCCTTGTCTGTCATTTTGGTATGCAAATAGGGGTGTCCTCACTGCACTTTTTCTTGTCGCATTGAGAGGTCTTTCAGTGCCAGCCTCAAGTGCCCCAGTTGAAAGGGTCTTCAGCCATAGTGGGATCAACATGAGGCAACATCGTGCTCGACTTTCAGACAGGACCCTCTTGAATCTTATATTCTGCAAGTGCAATACCTTGTAAAATGGGAATGACTTATTGATATACTAGAGACATGAAATGTAACAAAGTTTAAAGAGCTTAGGACATGCACTGGGCAGGTTTATGAATATAAAATGGTATAATTAAAAGAATTCCCATCGTCTGCCTAAAAAAACAAAATGTAGAAAATGATTTTTAACAAAAATAGCTATTTTTTGTTACTTGCCCCGCCCCCCCTCATTACCAAACATTTTGAGCAACTCAGAAAAGTGATTCTGGCACTCCCCTGTGTGGTCACGTCATAAGTTGTACACGGTGGGCGATTGTGCGTCCAACAACGATGGTATCAGAGTCAGATTCCGGTAGTTCCTCAGAATTTTCAATTGAATCCGGCCATTTTGATGGAGAGTACTTTTTTGTAGAAGATGAAAAAAAAAACAGCATGAAGCTGCTTTCACACCAGACGCGAAACAAATTTTTTCGCACAACAAATTATATTCAAAGTCAATGCATAGACGCTAATACGTCGTGCCTGCATTCGCGTCTTTGCATTGACTTTGAGTGTAATCTGCAGTGTGAAAAAAATTTTCGCGTCCAATGTGAAAGCAGCTTAACACGGGATTCAGAACCATACAGATTCCAGCCTGAGCATTACTCGAGCAATGAAGACAGCCAATTGTCAGTGTCTCCGCCTGTCCCGAACAAGCGGCAACCTGCGAGGGTGAAAAGTGAAGCAAATACAGAAGTGCCAGAAGCTGCAGTTCCTCGAATGGCCACTTGAGGCTGGTGGCAGAAACGAGTCAATCCCCATTGACCCCCATATTAAAAAGTCCAATTTTACAGCAAAAATAAACATGTTTACAGCCTGATACAAAATACGGTTTTGGTCTCTATTGCTAATTTTCCCCTCCGTGAAAACTGTGGGGGGAGTGAATTTTTTTGGTAATTTTTTGTAACTCTACTATTTAAAGGTTTAAATTTCTGCATAATTAAGGGCGTGGCCACGTAGAGTGACAGAACCTTAACATATTTTTGAACAAAAGCTGTCAGTCAGTTGTTGGAAAACCGTCACGGTTTCCCTAACAGGTTACCAACGTAACTGGCTGGTCAGCTACCTTAGAACCACGATAGCACGCTACCAATTGACGGGCTGATTCCCCGGAGTAATAGGAAGGCTTGACCGGAGAATGCCGTGATTATACAGTCAGTAACGTTAGATTCACACACCTTTTCAGTGTGATTACAGAACCGTATCATTGTAAATAGAAAGACTAGCTAGCTATAATTTAACATCTCGCTTATTCCTCACTAGGGTCACGGGGCGAGCTGGAGCCTATCCCAGCTGACTACGGGCAAAGGAAGGGACCCACCCTGAACAGCTTGCCAATCCATCGCAGGGCGCACACACCATTCACCAACCATTCACTCTCACACTCATACCTATGGGCAATTTACTGTCTCCAATTAGCCTGATATGCATGTCTTTGGACTGTGGGAGGAAACCGGAGTACCCGGAGAGAACATGCAAACTCCACACAGAAAGGCCTAACCCATTTGAACCCATGACCTTCTTGCTGTGAGGCAGCAATGCTAACCATTGTGCCACCCCTATAATTTAACATATCCCACGTTATTTAGCAAGGTGTAGAAGAACTGAATATGAAGCTTATGTGTATTTATACACGTTGCCAACAACACAAAAAAAAAACTAGATAACTTGGTCGCCACAGGGACCAAGTTGTGAATCTCCCCGATCCCAAATTTCAGACAAAATGGCCGCCGGCAGCCATATTTGATGTCCAAAATTGCCAAAAATCAGTCTTGAGCATTGCCAAATAAATATTTTCACCTGTGTAAAATTAGAAAAAAATTTCTGCAGATGCGGCGGCGGCCTCGGGACTAAACCATAGTATCTTCTGACTACTATTGTCAGGGAGATACAATGATTTGTACAGTCAAATGATTTGTCAAGTCATCATGCTGCTTTAATTGAGTGAAATGTGAAATTCACTGACTGTGAATGTAATGCATACATTCAGAGAATTTAGCTTAGTCAAAGCGATAAGAGGACTCAACTAGGTAAAGTTGACGTGATAAATCATTTTTACATCATTTATATCCATTCCTGATAACAAATCTGTACAACAATCTGTTTTTCAGTTTGAAAATGAGAAGACATGGTTTTAATTGACAAGTTTTCTGAGTACAAAATGCTAATTTTTTTGAAAGATGCTAAAAATTGCATGGTGGGATGTGAAAGCAGGAGACTTGCTGGAATATATTTAACCATACAAGTAAAAAATGCTACCTAGAGCAGCACAATGTCGAGAGCACCATATGCCTGGTTTCAAGTAAATTGTGATGGGCGGTGATAGGGCGCCAGGTGCCGCAACCAGTGAGAGAAAACAAAGAGCAGCTCAGCTAAGAGACAAACACAAAAGAGGTACACACCTCCGGTAAAAGCTTGCGCTGCCAAGGACAAATAAATGACCGCAACACGGAAGCAGTGCGAGAGAAAAAACAACAAGAGAGAAGAGAGAAAATTTCTAAAAGAAGCAATTCCTAATAATAAATAGAATATAACAAATCACTAGGAAATCAGACTAGAGATTTTCTCCAGCCGAAGTGCTAGAAACAATCAGACACTCTAGCGATAGGCGTGGCGAACCCCCGGCCATATATAAAGTCCAGACAACTCCGCCCCAGCTCAATCAGCAAGCTGCGCCAGGAATTCGATGGAAAAGAAACTCCATCTCATCCTGCACAATAGAACAAAGAAAGGTCCAACAAACGCACGACTAAACCATGACATAAATAAGCTGTTAACTTCAGCTTACAAATAAATATGCTCTGTGAAAAAATAAATATTTGACCTACTCAAACATGCTTTGCAGCCGATTGCCTTCCTGAACTTTACCTTACCTTTGTCAATCAATAGACTCTATTTGTAAAAATTATTGATGAATGTTGATAGTATTCAGTCATTATCTCACAGTTCTTAATTTGGCTTCAAGCTCTTCTCTTCCCACGCCTTTTAGCAGAACAACTCATATGGAAAATGAATAGGCTTTACAAAACACAATACAGACAATACAGAGTATGTCTCCATCAGTATACAGAAACCTGCTCAGTTCTCATTATACCCCATAGACCGCAGTTGAGAAAATATAAAGACACTGCAAAACGCTTTACTTGGCTCCATATTATTGAAATGAGATCAGCTCGCCCAGAGACTTTATACTGCATTTGATTTTTGAAGCTAGGAGTTTGTGCTCTGTCAGTTTGAGTATGAGTAATAAGCAATGAGATAATGAATAATTATCAGTGTTGGTAATATGCCAGCAGCTATGTTAACAGTTACTTACCTATGGTTTGACAAATACGATACTGTTGCAATGGGATCACTTGTTTGCATTATCATGTACAGCTGTGTTGCCAGTGTGACATCTTCAAAAGAACTATTTAACACAAAATGACAGAGTAGATTTAGCAGCTGATACTAAATGACAGAAGGGTGAAGATATGCTATTGCCAAAAGGAGAAGGGAATGGAAAAAGAAGTTGCCGAGGGGCAATGGGCAGCATGATTTAAGCAGCGAACAGAGTTCTTGATGAACAAGATTGTGCCTGTGTACCCTGGAGAAGCAGGAGCTGTCTCTCTAAGATTACACATCTCTGCAGCAATCCATCAAAGCATACTCCTCTATCAGCACATATCTGTATGCCGTTAAAAACAAATAACTGAAAGGAGTTGTATTTTTTTATATGCCGGGAAAGTGATCATAAGTAAGTGCATAAAATTTGTTGATTTTATTCAATAATGGCATATTTACCACAGTTTTAGATTCATTTAGCAATTACGGTTTACTCATTAAGCTGAGTATTCCTAAAATGGAGGTTTGTAGCTGTGTGCTTCAAGATTTGAAGCACTGTAATTACAAAAAGAGCAGCACATTTCTTGCAGTAGGGAAGCTAAGGGTAGCTATCAGGCAGATTTTCTCTGTCAATGTGGGAACTGCAAGACAACTCCCTCCGTACCTATTTATTCTAATAAGAATTGGGCACCATATTTTTTGTCTGATATTTCACAGCAGTGTTATTTTCTCAGATCTGTAATTAATGATCCTTAGACACAAATCCAATCATGGAAGAGTAGTTGGTGTCTCCAGAGTAGCTGCATCATTAAACAGATCAGTAAAATTAAGTATGTTAGCAGCACTGTTATTTTGCAAACAACGGATTTTTCGTTAGCACTTGGTCACAACCCGGCTCACGGAAGGGACAAAGTGGAGAGGACAACACATGAGTTTTTGCAAAAATATTAATCAAAATGTAAATCAACCAAGGCAACGAGAGTATGTAAATCTGTAACATCAGTCATGCAATGCATGTATGAGTGAATGTAGTGTGAGGTGTAGCAAACAAAAAAGAACTAAACGCAAGAGAAAACCCAACAAAAACCACAAACCATGGCCCCAGGGTAAGAGAGATAAACTGACTGACTCCAGCAGCTTATATAGCTGAAGAGTAGCAGCACAGGTGAGCAATCAATGATGCACTTCCTGGGAAAAACAACCCACCCAGTAAGTGAGGTAAAGAAGGCCCAACCATAGACTGAGAAAAGACAGGTCAAGGGGCTGTCACACCCCCTTCCTCAAGAACAGCACCCCACTCTGAGCTTTGAAAAACACTGAATTAGTAAAGCCATAACATAATTTATGAAACATTTCATATATTTCCAACACTGTCTCTAGTCCCTGTAAAAAATTCTCTTATCTGTACAATATGAAGGCTCAGTTTACTGGGTTATTACCCCAAATAAACAATCCCAATCAATAGAGAAAGGCCACCATCTTCTTTGCACTAATTCTTACAAGCCAACTGTAGCCATACCTAAACAGGCTACCAATTTAAAGAAAATGTTGGCCAGCAGAAACTGTTACTAAAACCTAAAGACACAAAGGCACAAGATAAGGCATCAGCAACAAGGTTTGCAGTGCCTTTAACATGACGGATATCCAATTCATATGGCTGCAAAAACAAAGGCCCACCACATTAACCTTTGATTTGGTTTCTGTAGGGACTGCACAAACGTCAGTGGGTTGTGATCTGCATATACAACGAGGGGGCCGCCTGAACCAACATAGATGTCAAAATGTTGGAGGGCCCAAACAAGTGCAAGATTATATTTCTCAATTGCAGAATAGTGTAGTTGATAAGACAAACTTTCTGGAAAAATTGCAGACAGGCCTAATATCACGTTTTACACCTGTTTTACATCAACATTGCTGGCTTCAACTTGAAGTTGGAATGGTTCCCCTAACTGAAGGGCAGCAAGTACTGGTGCCGAGCACATCAATGTCTTCATCTTATCAAATGCTTTCTGGCACTCAGAAGACCAAATGAACTAACAAACCTGCGGCTAAGTGGTGCAACAACAGACGGAAAGTTGGCACAGAAGCTACGGTAATAACCTGCCATACCAAGGAAGCGCATTAACTCCTTTTTGGTAGAGGGAGTGGGATAAGTTTTAATGGTCGTTATCTTTGCATCCACCGGCCACACTTCACCTTGTCCCACCACTTTTTCCAGATATGTAACAGTGGCTCTAGCTAACTCGCATTTAGCTAGGTTGACTTTTAAATATGCCCAAACCAGCCTTTCAAACAATGCCTTTATCCTACTGAGATGCTCTTCCCATGTGTCACTATAGACGACAACATCATCACGATACACTGCACAACCCTGCAAACCAGAAACAACCTTGTTCATTAGTTTCTGGAATGTTGTAGGTGCATTTCGCAACCCAAATAGCATAACAGTATAACTGTAAACGCCCGACGGGGTGACAAATGAGCAAATTTCTTGCGTTCGTTTAGAATGTGGGACTTGTCAGTAGCCTATCAGGTAATCAAACTTGCTGACATATTTTGCTGCCCCAACTTGATCTACATAATCTTCCATCCTAGGGAGCAGGTAGGAATCTGGCTTTGTAACCGCATTGACTTTGCGAAAATCTGTGCAAGGCCTGAAAGACGCATCTGCCCTCTTAACCAACAAACATGGAGAAGCCCAAGTGGAGGAAAATGGCTCAGCCAATCCACCATTCAACATGTACATGACCTCGAATTCTAAGATTTCTCGTTTCCCAGGAGTCATCTGATAGAAGCGCTGCTTGATAGGCTGAGTATCACCAGTATCAATATCATGTTCAATCAAACCCGTGCGAGAAGGAGTGTCTGAAAACAAAGACAAGTAACTGTGAATGATATCAATTAACTGTTTACATTGATACTGTTTACATTTGATTTTGCAAAGCTTCTGAGTTTTTGAGGCAAGGTTGCAATACCCGCCCATAGCTTAATGCAGGTTCCTTCTCCTCCTCCTCCAAAGCTACCATCTCGAGGGTAAGACTCGAGTCAACACCAGCAAGGAGTATGGGGTGACGACATTTTATAGGCTCAGTGGTATCCAACATGCGAATATGATATAGTTTTAACAAATTATCATGACAAGTTTCAGTTGTTTTTCTTTTGTTAGGCATAGAAACCAAGTAGTTCAGCTCAGACAATTAACGCAAAACTATACAAGGACCAAAAAATTTAGCTTAAAAAGGAGACTGAACCCCTAGCAAGAGCGCAAGAACCTGATCACCTGGGGTATATTTGTTTTGTTCAACCTTGCAATCATACAATCGTTTCATTTTTTTCTGACTAAGTTCCAAGTTTTCCTTAGCCAATTCACCTGCCTCGTAAAGCCTCTGTTTAAACCCAATAACATAGTCTAAAAAATTTTGCTCTGGTTTGAGGGACATCCAGTTATCCTGTACAATGGCTGGAGGACTACGCACTGTGTGCAAGGACACAAGATCGTTGGGATTGAAACCGGTGCTTTCTTGTGCAACTTCCCTAGCTGCCAACAAAAACCAAGGCAGCCCCTCCTCCCAGTCAGCTTGTAGTTCAGTGCAATAAGCGCAAATCAAAGATTTCAAATGTTGGTGAAACCACTCTAATGCACCTTGACTCTGAGGCTGATAGACTGAATACTTTTGATGTTTGATCCGGAGTTGTTGAAGAACCTGTTCAAATAGCCAAAATGTAAAATTTGTGCCCTGATCACTCTGAATCATTTTGGGTACCCCAAACACAGGGATGAGCTCACTGAGAGCTCTAACCACCAACCTGGCAGAGATTGCAAGCAGAGGATATGCAGCTGGATATCTAGTCACTTGTTAGCTAATAGCAACAGCCGGACTTTGATCAAGGCAGTGGACCAACACAGTCAATTATGAGGAGTTCAAATGGCTGATTTACTACAGGAATGGGTTGCAACGGCGCAGTGGCGATAGTTTGGTTAGGTTTTCCTGTTAACTGGCCAGTGTGACACATCTTAATGTAGGCAGAAATGTCACGCTTTAACCCTTGCCAGAAGAAATGCCGCAGTATACGGTCATACGTTTTTCTCAACCCCATATGACCAGCTATGCTATCGTGAGCAGTTTTACTATAAGTAAAGATTGTCTAGACCTACTAGACAAAACTACCTGCTGCACAACCCCACAAGCTAACTTTTCTCCATAAGTGACCCACCCTCTCATTAACAGCCCATCCTTGAGATAATATGTTGGACACCATTCCTCCACCTCAGACATTGGCACCACCGAGACAAACAGTTGTGTTAAAGAGGAATCCAATTTTTGTGCCTCCACCATTTCTGCATGAGATACAGCCAAGAGGTCATCAGGTCAAGACAAAGCAACTTTAGCACCATCTTTTTGTGAATTAGAGTTCATTTCACTAACAGATGCAGTCATGGGCCGTGTTACTGTATAAATGGAAAATATGGTCTGATCCGGTACCTCAATACCCTGGTGCTTTAACCCCTTTGCGCAGAAGCCAAATCTGGCTATTTAGGTGTTACCTGATTTAAGGCATTATAATTCTAGACTGCAGCTTCACAGCCAGAAAAACTTTGGCTCAATTGAGTCTAGACACTTGAAGCATTTAGACTCCCATCGTATTTCAGTTTATTTTTATGATTTTGGTGGAGAAAAGGGGCTGCAAACACAAAAAATCTTCATGAAAATTCAACTTTGAATTAGCAAAAAAAAAAAAAATACTGACAATTGAAAAACTGCTGGAGCTCAAAACTATACATTTCTGGAATCATAAACTTCTTGACCACAAGTAAAATTCATCTTGAACATTACATTCTAGATTACCCGCTTGCTATAAGCCAAATTAGACAGCTATCCAGGTGTCTCCCCAAAGTCTGAGATCCATCGAATTGTGTTCACTGTCAAATCATACATTTATCATATACACTCAAGAAAAATATAAACGCAACACTTTTGTTTTTGCTCCCATTTGTCATGAGATGGACTCAAAGATCTAAAATTCATTCCAGATACACAATATTACCATTTCTCTCAAACATTGCTCACAAATCTGTCTAAATGTGTGATAGTGAGCACTTTTAATCATAATACTTGTGATCAGAATGTGCGAGAGAGTGGTAGGAAAATGAAGATCCATCAGGTTTGTCAGTAAGGTTACATAGTGCATTGTTATCGTTTGGATGGCCAAACTACCGTTAATGGGACTGGGGTAAGCTGCGTACAAGAGCGAAGATGAGCCCCAGCTCGCACTCTGGAAGGATTCTGATATTCAGTGAGCCAACCGCCACGACTTCCCAGCGATGTACAGCGTTCGTCGCGCTATTGCCTCATGGATATGAACAACGTTCGTCCTGCAACTGCTTCACGCATATAAACAGGGTTCGACCTGCCACCGCAAGCGACTTGGTAGGATCCATTGCTTTACTGGAACACATATGACCTCGCATCTCGGCCTTAGCGAACCAGGAAGTATCGAGCTGGTTGAGGTTTTCAGTCGAATATGGAAGCCGAAGCGAGCTTGGTAGCTGCGGGCTTGGAGGGCGTGTTTCAGCAAACAAACTCCATTCGGCCTGCCCACTGGGCTTGCGTCAGCTCCAGCAATGGCCCGCCTTTTTGCCCATTTCAGGATTATTCGGGAGGTAGGCGGAGACAAGTAAGTGCCAAGATGGCGACCAAATTTGCTTCAAAATGGAAACCTATGGGTGACGTCACGGAGGCTACGTCCATGTTTTATACAGTCAATGCTGGCAACTTTGGGCGTACCCCAACCTCCAGATATCCCTGCACTAAGAATGAGGACAAAAACATCTTGTGAACAGGAACAAAAATAGTTGTCAAACCCATTCCTCTAACAGGAATACAACTTCCTGTGTCCGACTCTGGAGAAAAGGCAAGAGCGACTGACAAAAGTACAAAAGAGCGACTGTACAAAGGTATTCAAGGCACCAGAATCTCTCAATATTTTAATAGCAATTTTTTTGTCACCCTCCACTACAGATACAAACCCCTCAGAAATGAATGGCTCAGAACCTGCTACAATCTCCTCTGTAGCCAAGGTTTTAGTTTGCATCTGAAACGGGGATACCAATCTGCTTTTTGAGGAATCAATTGGTACAGTCAATGCAGTAGGTTTAACGGGATACATTGAAGCCTCTTTTCTTGAGAAACGGACAAGCATCCTTCCAATGCCCAATTTTTTGACATTAATTACAGGCTGTGTCATTTGCCACATAAAAATCTTTGTCTTGCTTCGAAGAAATTGGATCCAAATCTGACCGGGACTTGTCAGCATTAACTTCTGGACCAAAGTGCCTTTGCTTCTGATCACCAAAGATATGGTTATGTGTCAGTATATACTCATCTGCAAGAATAGCCGCATCATTTGGAGTTTTTGCCACTTGTTCATTGACGTATGTGGCAATATAGCTAGGTACAGACTGTTTGAATTGCTCAAAAACAACTTCACTACCTGATCAGAGTGCTCCAACTGAAACTCCAAGCTAATAAAGCATCCACCTAGTTGAAAGCACAATTAAAACAACAGAAACCACTAACAATCTAACAAAAGAGATGACTACTACCCTCAAAGAAAAAGCCACAAACAATTGGGTTAGCACCGAACAAACAATGGACCCAAAACTGTAATGGGTCAAAGGGACTAAACCAAAACTCTCTACCAAATACTAACATGTGTGTCACTCTCCAACAATTTTCCCTTTTGTGTTAACCAAACAAGTCAGCACCCGGCTAATTTGCAAGCTACAAAATACCAAATCACAACTTTTTAAATAAGCCCCCAACTTATTTATTATTTGGGGATTGTGATTCTCAGCGTAGTTTAGGCAAAGGAAGGGTCGACTATCCGTCTCAGCCATTTGATTTAGCTTGTGGCTTTGGATTAGCAAAATACTAAAACATTGATGTCATAAGTGTGAACGGCTTTTTCATATTTTTGCAATGTATATAAAGACTCATCCTGAAAATACATTTCCAGAAACAAAATTGAAAAAATAACGCTGCAGAAATTTTAGGCTGTTTTGGAGGCTTAATGTAGTCCACCTTGGTGTGTTGGTGAGCCTTATTAAGTTGCCACTGAGTGTAAAACACACAAAAGCTTTTATAATGTCATTGATGTTCTGTTAATTCTTGTCTCAGCACTACAGAAATGTTTATGTCCGGTAATTGTTACACTTCATCTTTCATTTAACACCATCTCCCTTTTTATAAATATATACAATATTTTGACGCCATTGCGGGCTGAATTAATTAATGTTGAGACTAATGAATTTGATCCTAACTTGCTCACAAATGCAATAAAAATAGGACCAACGGTCCTGTAGCTTACCAGCAAGCAATCTTATAGTGATGATACAAGTTATGAAAATTTCATGTGAAATTTGACCTCCGAATCATTGAAGGTAAATGTCAAAGTTACTAAATAACAGTTCACATACATTTATAAGACCTCCTGTAATACTTTGTTCAATCCTAATCTCTGAATCAGTTTTAGTGATGCATGCCATTGAAAATTCAATGACAATTTTGTGAACTTTAAAAGTCACAGAATGTCAAGTTGAGGTCAGCAAATGGACTTCATAATGACTTCTTAAAAGTCTGTAATACAAACCTAGGCTCCGTCTGTGACCATTTTGGCAATACGAGTCATTGTATTATGCCAAGTTTGAATGTCACAAAATGAAAGTTCACAAGTGACTCCCTTTCAGTCTGTGATACAAACTAAGACTCTATCTGTGACCTTTTCAGTGATAGAAGTCATTGAATTTTCACGAGGTCAAGTTTCACCTTCGAAGGTCAATATGAAGGTCACCAAATGAAAGTTCAAATATGACTTCCTACTCGCCTCCAATACAAACCTACACTCTATCTATTAAGATTTTGCAGATATAAGTACTTGAAGTTTAATTGTAGCGTTTGGCCTTTAAAGGTCACTGAAGGTCAAGCTTGTCAAATTAAATTTAGTACATGACTTCCTATATGCCCACAATAGAAAACCAAGCTATATCTGTAATAGCTTTGGTGATAGAAGTCATTGAAATTTCACCATGTGAAGTCTGACCTTCGAAGGTCGCCAAAGGTCAAGTTCAAAGCCGACAAATGAAAGTCCATATATGACTTCCTATAAAATATAGTCTTCAATAAATAAATGTTCCCAATCTTCCATATTTACAAGCATGGAAGCCTTTGGAAATTGTAACATTTTTCCCTACCTCACGTTTGACCATTCAAGGTCATCTGAAGTCAACCAAAATAAATGTCATATATGACTTTCTATATGTCAATATTACAAAGTTAATCTTGAACCATTTGGCCTCCACAGGCACCTTGCACATTTTATGAAGGACAGAAAAATAATTTAATTATAATTAGGTCTATGCACCTGCACTCGGCAATGGAATTTCAGACTAGTAAGTGGTTTCGTCCGTTTACATTTCCCAATCAGACAGCTGTCTATTTTTTTATACTACGAATTGAGCGACCGTGCTGCAAAATCAGGTGTCTGTATTTGTCACCGAAATTACCTTCATTCGCGGAAGAGTTCTGAAATGCCATTGCTGAGTGATGGTGCATAGACCTAATTATAATCAAATTATTTTTCGGTACTGAATATAGCCTATTATTTTGTCGCTTTTAGATCGCATGGGGGAGAGAAGCCGTGTCCTCAACTGTCACTTGATTATTCTTGAACTGGAGAACGTGTGAATGAAGGAAAACCATCTTGAATTTGCCAGGACTAATTATCATCCCTCGCCACACGATTAGCGCAAAGCAGGGGATATAGCATTGGGGTCAGTCCGTCCGTACGGACACATAAAATTGAGGCGGCAGGGGATATTGCCATGTTAGTGGCAAGCACTTGTTTTCAAAAAAAGGAGGGATATTAGCCCCAGAATTTTCAGGTCTAACGACCTGACGACAGTGTTGACTGTTCGCAACAGTAACGTCTAGCCTTGACAACTTGGCCGCTTTCATAATGTGAACGTGCAAAGTCTCTCCGCAGTTGCATGCATAACAGCTCACGTGCACGGCAGCTTTCTAGGGGAGGGTCTGAGGAGTGCAGTGGAGAGGGAGGGGGAGGGATCTGAAAGCTTTTTTTCAAATTTTTGAGCGAAGTCCTCTCTCTCCTCAAAGTTACCAATTGCAGCTTTAAAGGGTTTGTGAACAATAAACTTAATTTGTTTTCAAAAAGTATATTTTGTATATATATAACTTCATTAAAATCGATAAAATCAGTTTATCTTTTCTATAAATAAACAAAATAATGTCTGTTTCTGCACAGCCACAGAGTTAATTAGGTGCCCGTGACGTCATCTGATGACGTCAGAGAGGTCTTCATCTTGCCTAGCCGCTATCAAGGTCTATAGTCGAGGTGATGTTATAGCGTGTCTGATCGTCTGTGTGTGCAGAAAATATGAGTGACTATGATGGCTATCTTGGTAATAAATTTTAAAGGCATGAGAAAGCAGTAAGTTCTGCTAGGTAATTTTGTCCACAGGCACAGGTCAAATAAATCAGAGAGAGAGAGTGAGAGAGATTTTCCCCACTGACACACGTCAAATGTCCTGAGGGAGAGAGAGAGAGAGAGAGATGAACACTGAAATAAAAAATTCAACTTGACCTACATGTAGCCGAGAGACAACAAGAGAGCTCAAGTCGAGTTCCTAGTTACAGCATGGCATTCCGCAACACTCGGTGAACTCAACGCACTATATTAAAGAGACTGCTCTGCTTGAATCAGCAACCTATCAGCCAATCAGAAAATAGTATTTCTTGTTGCTAGGTGAAATAGCAGCGCCAAATAACGTTCTTCACTCGCGCTCTCCATGTAGTGTATTTTGGCTGAAAACAAACCTTGCTCCAATCCGTTGTCACAGGTGGTACTACAACAGTCACAACTCTTGTTTGTGACAAACAAAACGATACAAATACACAAAAGAATTATTTAATTTAGCCTTTATTATACTGGGGAGTCCCACTGAAACTAGAACACTCGGCAACGGAGCACATGTAACCCCTGAAGGCCCCCCAGTTGGGCCCAGATGGTCCCAGAGTACCCAAAATCAATAGGTGTCGTGAACTTACCATAATATGTTGTCCCTGCAAAATTTGAAAAGAATCGGTGCACTTACGTGGGCTGTAGAGCGTTCACAAGAAAATCTCTGCAGACGCGGACGCGGCGGATGCGTGACGAGGCCAAATCCATAGTATCCTCCGACCTTCGTTTGGGGGATACAATAAAAAAAAAGTACAAGTATGGCTAAACATTATCTTGTTCAAAATCTATCCACTACTCCAGGGGGAAACGTTAGCAAGTTGAAATCAAATTTTTAAGCTCATGTCAAATAGCATTCGCGAATGCCGTAGCTGGCCAGCAAACTCATATTCGTGATGCTAAGCACAGCTGTTAGCTGTGTGGTAAAATGCTTGATGTTGCAAAGAAAAAGGAAATATACACGCAACATGCAGATATAAGATAGATAGTTGTATATCGCAACAATTAATTGCTCGACTACTTGAGCTACCACTTCTGACGACAAGATGCGACGGATAACGCGGTCAGCATTCAATCTGCAAATAGCCTACAACGCGCACACCCGCATAAATTTGCAGCTCCACGTCCACTGGCGGACACATCTGCACAAAGATATACCTTTGTTCTTCGCGAACGCGCAAAATCCAGATAATCCGTAAATGATGAATTCAATTAATATTTTAATTTGAAACAAGTAACCAAGTTGCCAGTGTTGAAGTATGTAGTAGAGTAAAAGTCCCTGTTAAAAAAAAAAAGTAATGCACAAATCCTCAAAAAAAAAGAACTGAAGTGCTGTAACAAAGTACATGCACTTAATCCCGTTTTCAAAGGTGTAATTTATCAACCCCCCCCCCCCCGAGAAAATCTCACGCGAGCCTGCATTCAAAACTTGAGAGCCCTGTGTTTCCATCAATGCGATTTTCACCCGGCTCTTGGAGCGGAGCCACATGCGTATATTTCCGATTTATTTCACAATAATAGCGCAGTTTAGCCATTTATATGGAAACACTGAGGACGCACCATGGGCCGCATGCGATGTCCAATGTCAGCCCCGCAGCCTGTCGCAACCGGACTTCAGTCGTATTAATGGAAACATAGCTTTATATGGCTGCCCCTGGTCATCAATTAAGACCTCTCTGACGTCACTCGGGTCATGTGACCTTGGACAGGGCAGGTTCTTGCATAAACGCTACAGGGCGCACTGTTGTGTACATTTGTATGGTGGCCCGAGAAAAAAATTATTTTGAAAAATATGTTTCCAAAACACACACATTTTGTATTTTTACTACACATATATTGGATTTTATGTATTAAATGCAGTTATGGAAAGTTAGTTCAGAAACCCTTTAAAGACTCGAGGGAAAACATAATGCTCTCACTCTTTTCAGTCTCTCCAGTAATTAAGCCAATGTGTTCATTCACTTTTGACAACTTGGTCAAATTCTAATGTCGACCTGTGGCTAAAATATATTTTTGTGGACTTACATCCTTTTCTTCACCTCCAGTTTTATGTCAACCCATTTTCTTTTAACCAGTTCCAGTTTACAAGAAACTTTTGACACCAAATTTACTGCTGCAGTTGCTAGGCCTCGGTCTTCCCTGGATGCGGCCCAGTAATAAGAAAATGGCAGTGTAAATAAACATGTCTTTCTTGATTTATCACATAGTTATATTTGTACAATGCTATCTACATATAAAATAGTATTTCATTGCAGGAAGGGAGACATCATAATGCCAGAAATTCAATTGATCACATTACCTTTATAATTAATTGACTGGCAAGATTGTTTTCCAGAGTCGTTTGCATAAATATTAAACAATACTGCTTTCAATAAGAATGGAAAGCCAATAGCATTATTGCCTTGATATGTTTCACTTGTCCAAGGAGGATACTCCAAAGAGCGTAGAGCCAAATCTGTGATGTTATTTTCGTCTGCACTGCATTGTTTGTCTGTCATTTGAATACTTGATCTAGCCAGATTAAAAAGACCCATTATGCTTCAAAAGTGAAATCAAAGCACAGCCAAAACTAAACACACCAAGGAATTCACAGCCAAATGTGAAATGCGGAATAATTCCCAAGATACACCACTGTTATGATCCAGACCAGGAATCCAGTTCTGAGGCAGAGTACAATCCAGAAGTTGAGTTTATCGATAGTAACATGGTGACGATGGGATGGAACCCAGAAGAGGATAGCACAGTTCAGTTCAGATGTTGCCAGCAATGTTAAGAAGCATTGCCAGTCAACGACTAGTGGCTTTCCAGGATGACAGCCGGGTAATGTCAACACTTCACCAGAGCCAAACTGTCCAAGGGCAGGTAGGAGTGGCTTCGAGGAATGCAGTTCCAAGCCTGATAACTATGAATGCATTCAGATGACAATCTAAAGAATATCAACAATAGAGAAAAACATTCTACCATGGCATTACGGGAATGTGCTGGGATTCGTGTTGGGCCCTGTAGTCTTCTTCGTTCGTATGAATGACCTTGATGGACATATTAGCAGTAAAACAGAGGCATCTGCCAATTACATAGGTCAATAAAAAGAAATGTTATCGCATGTTAGGGAAACACTTTAGAAATAAATCTAACACCTATCAATTTAGAATTTTCCATTTGAATCTGTGTTTATTGTCATCTCTCTTCAGTATAAGTTTACAGGATTGCATTATTTTATTATTATATTATAACCTTCATTTAACCAGGTAAAATCCCATTGAGATCGTGATCTCATTTTCAAGGGTGACCTGGCCAAGAAGGCAGCAGCACACGTCGAAAAGAGCATTTAACCCAGTTCATTATGTTATGGCCCCAATTTGTTATTTCATTTACAACACTACAGCAACAGCAACAGCAAGGGATGACAGACACTGATTTTAAAACTTATATACATTTAATTATCAAAGACAACAACTAACAATAATGACTAAACTAATTTTCTGACCAAGATTAGATATATACAAAAAACAGAAATATTTACAGTCCCTTTTGTAGGTTGTTTGGTGATGTCCTGGGTGAGGAAAATGCTCTAACACAGGCAAAAATCCACAAAAGAAAATTCACAGGTCTTGAACAGAATGACAGGTCTGGTCACATGTATCCTTCCTCTTGCAATTTCTCCTACTACTTTACTGTCTCAATTCTTTTCCTTATATACTCTTTTGCAGACCCCACCCACATTTAGGCCTCTTTTTTTTAATTTTCGGGGACTTGCCCCAGACATGTCCAGGACATGTCTAAACCTAGCTCCAGTCTGAGCTCAATAAAAGAAAGGTAAATGCTGCCATTTAGTGGCCTCTATTCGCATCACAATTACTAAATACCACGGGTGTGACTCCTGCTCCAAAAAGAACATCTGCACTTCCTGTGTGTTGGTTCCCGGCAGGAGTGGGGGGAGAGTAGGAGAGGAGGTACCCATCTCTCGTTGGGGAGGGGCTAGGGTTCTCCCTCCTGGAAATATTTAAGATCTGGGGCTCTAATTTCGTAGACCAGGCGCAGGCGCGGCGCAGGCGTGGCGAACGGGGGGTGCGCCGCGCCAACGGGGTGTGTCCAGGCGTATGTGGCAATTTCGTGCCTGGCGTAGCCTGGCGCAAGTACTCCTCTGTCCCGCCTCGGCCCCTCCTTCCAGCGCAAGTTGGCAAAGAAGGCGAAGCCGAGTCAAATCTTGCTCACTGGCAAGAGAAACGATGGATAGCGTGTTCCCATTAGTTACCAACTGTTGCTGCTTTAAATTTTGGGATTAACATGCATGGACAGCAATGCAAGATACGTGACACATATATTTTCAATATGTGATCTTAACTCAATACGAGATAATAGCAATCAGGCTCTATTTCTTTCCTCCACTGAAGACGATAAAACCTAAGTGACAATAATAGTAGCCTAGTATTAAGCCGCTTGCACACTGGACGCGAAACGAATTTTTGCTCGACAGATTGCGTTGAACGCAGTGTCTTGGGTCCGAAAGTCTGACAGGGTTTTAATATATCTCCGTGTCCGAACTGGCGCGAGACAATGCACAATGCCTCCGTGTCTGACAGCCAAACCAAAAAAAAAAAAAAAAAAAGAGGATGATTAGAACAGACTGATAACGAAATAAAGAATAAAAAGAAAAATTTTAACAACAGAACATCCAATGAACACTGCGATTTATTTATTGGCGGGTCATCTTTGTTAGATATCCCGTTTGTTGGTTATTATTCTTTATTTCGTTAAAAATCTGTTCTCATATCAATAGCCTACTTTTACTTTTTGCTGGCAGGTGGACATGGAGTATTTTGCATTTCGTGTCGGGCAGTCTTGATCGTGCATGCGATAATTTCTTCACACTGTCAATGGTCATGGAATTGATTTGCTCACACACTATTCTATCTCTGCTGTGGAAATTAAGAGTGAATCTGTTCGGTCCATCTGACTAATTTTCAAAAGAAAGACTGAATAAAGACTGCCGTCTATCTTCAACGAAAACAGACAAATAGGCTAAAAAGACCAAGAAAAGTCGATAGCTATCAATTTGCATTTTGTGAAGGTCGAACGCAAACATAGCCAAGTTTGCACGTCTAATAATTCCTGGAATACTCAGAAAAATTAGAACTTTTATGACTTTCGGACACGGAGCTATATTAAAACCCTGTCCGACTATCGCGTCTTTGCATTGACTTTGTCAGTAATCAGTCGTGCGAAAAATTTGTTTCGCGTCCAGTGTGCAAGCGGCTTTACTGAGCATAGAACGCAAGCATTCGATATATATATACAGTTTGTGGTTGGCTAAGAAAGGTGTGAAGTCGTTAGTTTGCATCACAGATTCAGCTGCATTGATCAAGCCAGGTCAAGTTTCCATTACGTGTGGCAACCGCCTTTAATCTGACATCAGGACAATCGATATAGATACTATCATTTATGTCCTTATTAAGATAGTTACATTAAATAGTGCATTCCTGTAATTATTTCTTGCATTGAAATGTGCCTGACATTCTGTAAACCTGCCTATGAGATTTCGGTGACGTGTGCGCACTCTGCGCCGGTCAGCCAAATTACCACTGCAGGGAAATTAAACCAGGTTGGAGCTGGCGAGTTTTCTGCGCGACTCCAGCGGAGTCTTTTTCTACGAAATTGTCACTGCGTCTTGATGAATATGTGACACCTCCCCTTACTACGCCGCCACACCCATCTCGGCGCACCTTCGTCTACCGAAGGCTGTGCACCTCACGAAATTACCACTACGCGGGCTGCGCCGTACGAAATTACCACTGCGCGGGCTGCGCTTCGCTACGCCACCTGCGCTGCGCCAGGAAATTAGAGCCCCTGGTGTTCTGAGAAGGCCTCTGAGTCACTCAGAGAGGCCTGACCTCAGAGAATCAGATTGTTATGATCACCAACTTTTAGGGAAGAAAATTCGACCCAAGATGGGGAAAAACTAAAAAAAATACAAATTTACCAAAAAGAGCGTACTTTTTACATAGCATATGAGAACTGTTTAATTTCAAGCCCTCAGACCAATTTGATTCTTTGAATAGAAAATAACCTGCAGACCAATCTTACTCACATTATGAATGACAAGGCTTAAAACAAACTTGTAGAACATTGAACAGATGAATCAAGAAAAACAGCAATGTCTGCAGTTCTACTTTGTATGTTTTTATTATCAATTTTCAGCTGGAAATACAAAATGAATGACAAATTGCATGTCAATACAGAATATAAAAGTAATAAACGTTCCTGCTCTTGTCAGTATTTTAAGGTCAAAATCGATTATAATATTTTTCACTCAAAATATTTCACTGGACATTACCCAACAAAAGAGGTCACCGGAACTGCAGGAAAGACTATAGATAAATAGACTAAGATGTCGACAGAAACTTATGTCTGGTTTCTTGAGACAAACAGTGGATGGTTCATGCAGCGCACTGTAGAAAAAAGTTTACTTCTCAAGGTAATACTGCAGGATTACCCTATGAACACCTGAATAATCTTTCCAACATTCCCTCAAAATAGAACTGACTGAGAGAGCAAGAAGAAAGTAAGGTGAAATGTGGAGATGATCCATCCTGCTAGAGCCTACTATCCAAAAATTGATGATGACACGCACATACTTAGCCCCGTGGTACCATTGCAATTCTAAAATACCTCTTTGTTGCCTAGAGATATTCCTCTGTAAACAATGAATGAATGACGGTGAATAACAACATCAGCCGCCACTCTTTGAGATGTAAAATTTCACCGTAAACCAGGCTTGAGGGTGGGGTCTGACAAAAACGGCTAAAAATGGCCTGGGGTATGGTGCCCGCAAAGGCTCCTATTGGAGTCGAGAGGCAACACCCTCTTGGGGGTTCAAGGAGGTGAAGCTGCCTTGAAACTTAAAGAAATTTGCATTGGAAGGGTTTTGTTCAACACAGTTTTGGAGTTAATATGAGTAAGTTATTTGAGCAATTTCATTTTTCCATAAATGTGGATAAATAAATAGGTTTTTCATCATGATAAACTAGAGTAGACTGTTGCACATTTCTTGAAGAAGGTATGGTCTATTATGCTGATCCTTCTTTTAATACATAAAAGTGCTATAATGTTGGATGTCCAAACTCAACCTCTGCAAAGTGTCTAAACATAAGATATAGAGGTTTTGCCGTAATCCAAGAACATGATTTCCTGCACGTGATTTCTTCTCTGAACAGCTCAACCTGAGATCTTCACAAGATCTGGGCATTACCTGACTTCAGGTTGTTGCGTCAAATCAGGACAGACCTGGCCAGAGTCAATCACGGAGCTGGACCTGCCCACCCCAGAATTTATTCAATCAGACACAAATGAGCCCAAATCATTTAAAGTGTAGATTTATCAGTATGTCTCCCAAAGCTGATGTGTTATTTTGGATGTGACAAAAGCACAACTATTTTCTCTTCCAAAATGCTATGCCACCAGAAATCAGTGGGTACCCTTTTTGTTTGCTAGTGGCAGACAGCCACACTCAAAGGGAATGTTAGCTGTTTGTGCTCGGCATTTCAGAGAAGACAGCTTTGTCAATAAAGGATATTTCGACACTGGATATGCCTCTCAGCTACTTCTCAAACCTGGGGCAGTTGCATTGATGAAACGCTCGGAGCCGACTAGCTTGTGCTTGTGGTCTGCTACAAAAGTAGATATTTCATTCAAATTGTTTAGCCTCTGCCTGCTCAGTATGTCCTATGGCCTCTGTGCCAGTTGCTGGGTTGACCCAAGGCTCACTGTCATTAGCCTCTGGTGTTCGGGTTTGCAACACCATCGGTTTTGCGGGGATTCTAGAAGTTTACTCAGCTTTCAGATTCAAGAAGGCCCTTTACAGTTTTCATTCATGACATGTATTTGTGTGCGTGCGTGTGTATATACAACAAAAATATAAACGCAACACTTTTGTTTTTGCTCCCATTTGTCATGAGATGGACTCAAAGATCTAAAATTCATTCCAGGTACACAATATTACCATTTCTCTCAAACATTGTTCACAAATCTGTCTAAATGTGTCATAG
Organism: Gymnothorax reevesii; assembly: GCA_029721435.1. Taxonomy (NCBI): domain Eukaryota; kingdom Metazoa; phylum Chordata; class Actinopteri; order Anguilliformes; family Muraenidae; genus Gymnothorax; species Gymnothorax reevesii. The sequence goes on along the minus strand of CM056582.1, from coordinate 77,889,836 downwards.
TGAGCACTTTTGCTTTGCTGAGACAATCCATCCCACCTCACAGGTGTGCCACATCAAGATGCTCATCAGACACCATGGTTAGTGCACAGGTGTACCTTAGACTGTCCACAATAAAAGGCCACCCTTTATACAAGTAAAATGTTATTAATGCTGAACAAAATTCATATCAAGACCAGGATTTGAACCCTGGTCTCCAGTGTTAGTGCTTTACTATATAAAGAATGAGTCAGGAAACACGTCACTCACCCGGCTTATACTGCTGTGTTCTCAATATTCACGCGGAATGGCACAGAGAATCTGTTAGAAATGACTGTTCAATATTTAACGGATAATTATACCGAAAATATCACAAACAAACCATTTAAGTGTTAATATTGTCGCGCTACTTAAGTACATGCGAATGGCCCATGAACCAGTGGCGGCTGGCCAATGGAGGGGACTAGGGCGCCACCCCACCACTCACCACATTACCTTGAATAAGACACAAAAAAATGAAATAATAAAATAAAATTATTTTGAAATATATGTATATCTATTTTTAGATAAGCAAGATAAATATTATATAGTTAATGATGAGTAAAGTTGTTTCATTCATCTGTGTTGTCTGATTGGTGACATGTTCCCACCCTTGGGTGCAAAAATCTTTGCCCGTAGACTCTCGTTAAAAGTTGTACATGCGCAGTCGCTCCTCTTCAATACAAGAGATAGGACAATGTTGGGGCGTACCTTACCTGCGCCCAGAGCTGAATGCAGCTGGATTTACACACCATCACCCTCCCGCCAGCTGATTTTTTTATCCCACTAGAGTTGCGGACACCAACAGAAACTCATTTGCATACAGTCAATCAACAACCTTGTTCCGGACCACTGAAGGAGTGTCGTGAGACAGTAAAATTTTTCTGTCTTTACGAATCTTGCACCAAGGTATGGTCTCGGAACAACTGACTGCACAGTTCAAGCCCAGAATACTGCAGTTACATCGTACATGTCTGCCTTACCCTCACCATAACTGTTGGCCAAATCATTCGTCTCGCCTGCCATTTAGATAAATGTGTTGTTATGAATGTATTTTTTCTAATAGTGAAGCTGGTAAAATGAGCTGGTTACAATCAATGTTGTCTAGCAATACCCAGCTTGCCGCTTTTTTATCCTACACTGGTCTGGCATATTAACAATAAACTAGTCTGTGACACCGAACAAAATCTTATGAAAATAAAGAAGAAATAACCGGGATTGCATCCACCAGGCATGAAAATCTCTCACCTTTCGACGAAATTCGCCGTTTTGAAGTCAAAAAGGGTGATCTACTTGAATGGTGTAGATCAGAGGAGAAATTTTTTGGGGGGGGGGGGGGGCGGGCGGGGTCGGGAGATTCTTTTTTTTTTTTTAATTATCATATGATTGACTTAATACCTGAACTGAGCACTTCAGAAATCGGCCCTTTAAATGACACTTGGACGGTCAGCAAATCCGCCTGGCAGCTTTGCTGCCGAGAACTAATCATAGGTCAAACAGCGTTCCGTTATTCCAATCATGCGCACACTCTTCATGTGTACTTGGAGTGCTTGGAGAGCCTGTGGTTGCATTGCAAAGCTGCGAGAACGAGAAGCAGGACTCTTCCACACCTGGGACAAGGTAGACCAGAGCGTAGCATAGACATTTACCTGCATTTACCAGCGGATTGAATTTGGTGAGTAATGGTTTCAATCGTTTTCATATTTTGTGGTATAACAAAGTTACTGCCGTTTGCTACAGCTTGCGTTGAATACTGCCAGAGCAGGCCAAAGCTCCGGTGAAAAAATAGCTCCCATTTGCTAGATATTAAGTTAGCGTCAAGCTTGTGTAGTTAACTGTAACATAAAAGAAGAAACACAAGCTTCTTTTTAATATCTCTGTAATTGGTATTTCAGGGACATGTGAGGATAATAGTCACGTGAGGGGCTGAAAAGGCTGCAGATGAAGTGGTAAACTCTAGAACTTGTTATCTTATGCTTTGGCCCATGCTTGAAGCCTTTTGGGAGACAATAAAAACATGTGAACCCTGGTCTTTTTTACACTCCGTTTTGCCCCTGATGTTATTTATTGATTCATTAAAATGTAATGGTCTAGAGCCATCTAAAATAGTGAAAGCGGGTGTCTCGCATTTACTGCTCTGGCTCCATCCATTGACAAGACGGGGCGTCAATTTTTTTTCTGCGCGACATTAGCGTGAGAGAAGACAGCAGGGAAGAGTGTGTCACGAAAGGCCTGCTGTGTGTTTAGACCTAAAGCTGTCGTGTAAATCGCTATGTTGCTATTATTTTCAGTCACTGCTGTAGCTTTTGTCACCATTCTAAGTCAGTTACTTCTGGCCATTACAGCTTTAGTAGTTTCTGGTGTGAACGCAGTAAAGAGACTGGTTTACAGTTAATACTGATGTACCACTTGCACTAATACAAACATTATCCTTGCAGAATGAGTGTGTTAGGGGAAGAGGACGCCGAGCTGTTAACAAAGGTTGTCAGAAAGACAACAAAGCTCGCCGGGGCAGGGTTAAAGTTTTTCTGCACGCGGACGGACGCGGACGCCGGGGGTACGACAATAGCTCTCCGGACATTCGTCCTGGCGAGCTAAAAAACTGGATGCAGGCATTAAATGCAGCTAGAAGTGGGCCTGGCTTAAGCTGGAGGGCTAGGTATCAGTAAAGGGGCAGGAGGTGTCCTTTCACGTTGGGGATTTCTTTAAGAAAATTGACAGACAGGGATTGGCCAGGTGTGTCCTCTGCCATGCTTTGATTGCTCACGTCCAAACTGAGATGCATAAGAAGACGATGGAAGTCCAGCCTCCCCTCTTTTATCTAGCCGCGCTACTGAATGTTATAAACATATCGGTAGGTTTGGCAAGTGGTGTTAATGAATTGTATTCATACTTCGCTGTCCGCTGTTAATATAGGTTGATTATGGTGCTTTCATTCTACAATATAGAAACATAATTTTAAGTAGATGGCCATAGCTACGCATTACGCTCTCTATGGAGAAGAATCTTGTCAAAACCATCCCTGATTTTAACTATAGAGCCATTGAAAAATGTGCTTCTCTCAAGGAAAGAAGGGCAAACTTTATGTACAAACAGTAGAACACTACATGATACTAAAATGTTTCTTTTGTTGTTTTCATTTATGTAAATACACTAGTGTGATACCTTAGTACATGTTTGCTTGCTTTTTGGTATGTGTCTATTTTTGAGTTATAGCCCCCCCCTGGAGAAAACCCCACCAGCCGCCACTGCCATGGACTCAGTTTGACGCACTGGGAACGCAAGGCTCAGGCTAGGTTTGTGGTTTAGAGCTCGTTGGAAACATCAGAACCCATAGAATCAAATGGGCACCGGCAAAGTCTTAATGACAGCATCACAAGCCGATCACAGGGAGGAAAATACATTGCAAGCAAGCTGAGTGCTGCGGAGCTGAGATCTTTGAAGCAGTGCCCCGGCAAAAACATGCTTGGAGACTGGAAGATCTAGTTTCGTTATAACACAAACACATTGGACTAACAATAGCTAGTGAGGATTTACCCTCGGACAGTTTTTTACTGCAAAATATTAAAGGCAAGAGAATTTTTTTGCTCATATCTGTAGACTGTAAAGTGCATGCCAGCTGTTTATTTGAGTTTGGTGACGGTTTAAAATGACAAGGCTTATATCGTTGAATTCTGTGGACTTTCCTCTTTCATTTGAGGTATCGTTTGTGTGCATAACACAAATTCACTGAAAATTCTAGTGACTCTGTCCTGATATGATTTTATCCTATGTTTTGCTCCATGCTTACACTACCGCTAAAAAGTTTGGGACCACTTGCAAATTTCTTTGTTTTCTAAAGAAAAATGCATTTTCATGCATTTCACAAACATTTTTTTTCCATTTCACAAAAAATTTTAATTATTCCGATGATTTTCAAAAAATGATCTACATTTCTGCATAGAGGCCTATTATCAGCAACTGTGAGTCCTCTGCATCAGTCTCCTGGTATGGCTGCTATTTGAAGTTAAGCATTTTATAAGGCTAATTGATTATTAGAAAATCTTTCCACAAATGTGTTGCACAGCTGAAAACTGTTGAAGTAACAAGGGAGCGCAAAAGGAAGCATGGCATTCTTGAGGTTGGTTTTGTACCTGAAGCATCAGAAGTTGTTTGTTTGTTTACAGGCTCAAAATGGCCAGAAAGAAAGAACTTCCTTCAGAGACCCGTCAGTCTGTTAATGTGCTTGGAAAAGAAGACTATTCAATGTGAGAAATTGAAAACTTAAAATCTCTTACCATGCTATCAACTACTCCCTTCAGAGAGCAGCACAAACTGGCACTAACAAGGACAGAAAAAAGGAGTGGGAGGCCCCGATGCACCTCACAGGTTGCCAACTAGCAGCTCTGCTAAATAGTTCCTGTCAAACACCAGTGTCAGTATCAACAGTGAAGCTGGGGTTTTTTTTTGATGAAGGCAAAGTTTGAAGTACTTATTCATAATTTTCCATTAAAATCAATATTTCTGACTCAGACGATGTCAGCATGTTCTGTTCATTTGCTGTATTTACTATTCAAACTAATTTCATGTGTGTTTCCATAGAAAACAAGAAAATTTCCAAGTGATCCCAAACTTTTGAGCAGTAGTGTATTTACTTGCTTGGTGCCCCGAATTGTGCTCTGTTGAGGTAAAATGGTCAACATTAGCTTTTTACCAAGTTTCTTCGTGTAAATTGGATAAGCCGCATGAAGATGTTGCCATTAGGGAACAGGCTGTACTTATTATGCGTAACGACAGCCCCCGGTACTGGGGGCATGCAGATTTAAAGGGTTAATTAGGGCCCTCTTGTTTGAAGATATTCATCCAATGTACTGCCACACTATCATAAATGTCAGGTCAGGCAGGGTAAGCTCAAAGTATTTCTGAGGATATATTTTACAAAGTGAGACTATTTTGAACCTTTTACTTTCTTGGTTTGAAGAAATATTTTTTTGACTTTGTGATTCATGGAGAGCAGATCTTGATAGATTTGGTCCACAGTTGTTTCTGTCTCCCTGTCCCCTCAGAAGAGATTCATCTTTCAGAGGAAATGGCATGGATGTTTTTGAGAGCACCTTCCAGCTGTGATGTATTGTAGAGGCACCATGTGCCTCTCTCACTTTTCATCTCCAAACCTGATCAGATTAACCAAAGTAATAGTTTCATTGTGACACAACTGTTCCGTCAGCGGAGACCTCTGGGATAGTGCTGAATGCAATAACAGGGACCAAACTGTCCATGACAGATGAGACTCAACTTAAAAGCAGTAATAAGTCAATCTTCGGACAGGAGTAGCTCCTTCTTGTGGATATGTCATATCAATTCTCTTCGACTTTATTTCTGTGTTATATACAACAGTGCCTAATACACTTAAATATGGGTGCTTTTGAAATGTGACAAAGCTGTGAATGCTGCGCCATCTACAAATGCAGGTCCAGTTGGAGCTCCTTTTACCCATAGACCCATTTCCACTGGAGAAATTGCTAAGGCTCTGAAAGCAATTGACCTTAAGAAATCTCCTGGGCCAGATGACCTGCATCCTTACTTTTTGAAACTCACAGCTGACTGTATTGCTGAAGCTATTACGTATATTTTAAATCTCAGACTTCAGTCAAATATTATTCCCAAAATATGGAAATCAGCCTTTGTGCTACCTCTCCTTAAAGGTGGGGATCCATCAGATCTAAATAACTGTCGACCCATCTTCAAACTATCCATCTTATCAAAGATTCTAGAATCTCAGGTCAATTCTCAACAAAAACCGTTTTTGGCAGAAAAGAGTATCTTAAATGAATTTCAATCTGGCTTTAGATCTGGTCACAGCACTGTCACAGCAGCTATATTGTTTATAAATGACGTTACCAATGCTCTGGACAAAAAAACAGGCTTGTGCTGCCCTTTTTATTTATTTGAGTTGAGCGTTTGACTCTGTTAACCACCAACTTTTGCTAAACCCCTTAGTTGTATTGGTGTTGGAGAAACAGCCATAAAATGGTTCAGAAATTACCTAATGAATAGGACCCAGTGCGTTTCTGTGCACGGTCACTTATCAAGCCTTCTAGAGGTCACAAAAGGTGTCCCTCAAGGCTCAATTGTGGCCCCTATTTTATTTTGGATTTTTATAAATGATATCTGTAAAAATTTAAATAACTGTAAAGTATACTTCTATGCAGATGATATGGTACTCTATTCATCTGCCCCCTCATTAAGGCAGGCAGTGACTCCGCTTCAGTCTGCCTTCAGTCAGGTTCAGGACTCATTGCATGACTTGAATGCCAAAAAAACTCAATGTATGATGTTTTCTAGAATGCAGTCTCAGTGACAACTGACTCTTAGTATTCAAATGTTGGGAAGGGATATAATTGAAAGAGTATCATCCTACAAGTACTTAGGTATTTGGATTGATAAAAAGCTTTCATTCAAAGAACACATTGTCAGGCTTGTAAAGAAACTAAAAGTTCGATTAGGTTTCTATTATCACAACAAAGCTTGTTTTGACTTTGAGACTCGTAAAAGAATTGGACAAGCCACTTTTCTTAATGTTTTAAATTACAGTGACATTATTTACATGAACGCATCCTCCCTTTCTTTTTGCAGTTTGGACTGTATGTATCATAGTGCACTACGCTTCATAACAAACTCGCACTACCGCACACACCACTGTAAACTGTATAATCTTGTTTCATGGCCTTCTTTAAGCTTAAGGAGACATCATCATTGGTTTATTGCTATATATAAACCCACAATGGGTAAATTACCTCATTGCCTCAGTAGCCTTTTGACCCCACTCAGCAACCATTATCAGCTTTGTTCCACAAAAAGGTTACTTTACCAGTTACCTCAGATTTCCTTAGAGCTTGACAAAAGTGGCTTTTCCTATTTTGCTCCTTGGTCTTGGAATAACCTCCAAAATACTCACCAGTTGAACAATTTAGTCTCCTTGGGTGTGTTTAAGCATAGACTAAGATTGTATATAAATAAGTTTTGCAGTTGTTGTCCTTAGGTTTATATTTTGTTAATTTGTTGTATTTTGTCACTCCTATTGTGAATACACTTCGTAATTTTGAGTGAAATGGTGAGCTGTCTTGGCCAGGCCTCCCTTGAAAAAGAGATTTTGTGTTATTATTCTGCCTTGTTCTGTTCACGTTGCCATGTCTTGATCCATGCCATTTTTTGTTCCTGTTTATTCCTGCATATTCTCCCATAGTCCATTCCCTCAGTTATATTCCGGTCCATGTTTTGTCTCATACCATGCATTGCACTTTGTCTCCCCCTGTCTGGGCTTTTGTCATGTGATCACTCACTGCCCCAGTATTGTGTGCCACACTTTCGGTTGAATTCATGGTTTCTGGGATTTCAACCATTCCTTCCAATCTCGTTTACTTCCTTCACCTTGCTTTTCTATTTTACAAACAATACTAACAGTTTGTTGTTTTAGTTAAACTTACTAACCAAGACTAACATTGTTTATAGTACTAACCTACTAACACGCACTAGGGATTGTATAGCTGCACATTAATAATTGACTAACAATCTCTCAGCACTCGCTCTGCTCTAGTCTCCGCCCCTTGCCTTCACTCAATTTACTTTGCTGTGCTTCAAGCAGATTTTCTGCACCTGGCTAATCACTGTTCTGCCTCTCACTCTGTGCAAGGTAGAACTCCCTAACCGGAGCCGTATGTTTGTCAGTTGGCTGTCTCTGTGATCCCTGTCCGCGTTTTGGCTTTTGCCAATTTCTTGTAATCAGGAACTTCCTCGTGTTCATTCCTTTGTAATTAGTCTGATCCAATCCAACTGCTCCCCCTTTGTAGCATGTGACTTCCCCTATGTGTATTTAAGCAGTCATTTCACTCGCAGCTCTTGTCAGAACGTTGATCTATATTTCTTTGTGCAGAGCGCCTTGTATACCATTGAGTATTATTTTTCTTCGACTGGTTTGTCCGACTTAGATTTTTGCCATTCCCCTTTTTGTATTGTTTTTGTCTTTCTGGATTTCGACCCATTTTTGTATGACCAGGATTTCTGTGTTTGGATGCCCTGTGTATGACCCTTGGCTTTGTCCATCGACTACGACTTTTTGCCTACCGTTTATGTACCTTTGCTCATCTGTCTTCCTGGGCCTGACCCCTGCCTGTCTCGTCGACGCTGTTTCTGGATTTCGTATTGTGGCTTGGCAATTCTTGTGTTTTATGGCTTTGACTGGGACTCCATTAAAGGCATATGTTTTTTGGATTACTGTCTCTCGCGTGTGGTTCCTGAACTGTACCTCACGTTTTGAATCTCAAGGGATTTTCCTGGTTAAATGAAGGTTAAATAAATAAAATAAAGTTCGGTTTCAGCCCCAACCTCTATCACAAGGCTGATTATACACCAAACAGAACCAACTTATACTCTAGTCATACTTTTCCAGTGTGCAGATATAGGTTTTCCTGGATCAGCCAGTCACTCAGGGGTTTGACTCAGTCATGAAAATAAAAACTGTACCTCGAGTGAATTTTGTGAACATCCGGGTGCCTTTGGCACCTGTGTGAGGAGAGTACAAGAGGGGGTATCCCGCTCTCGTTGGGGTCTGGGGCCCTGCCCTGGGAAGAATTTTTTAATTTGGGGTTCTGTAATGGCTTCTGGTGCACCTTCCGCGATATTGACTCACGGATTATAACTTTTATTTTCCCCTGCATTTCAGAGTATTTGAGACCCCACAGAGATCCTATATCGTGTTCTTATTCAAATTGGAGAAGGCCGTATGTTTTGAATTCAACACACATATCTTGCATTATGGCTCTGGTGTTTAATTTACACAAAATGTTCAATAAAAGGAAAATACGCGGACATATAGCACATTATATTTGAAAATTTTTTTACAACCACTAGTGATTAAATGCTGTACAAAACAGATGCACACCATCCAATGTGACACAGAAGTTACACAGTATTTATTCCGATCATTGCCTTTTGATGACATCAAATATCGATGTGAGACAAAAGACTGACATCTTATGATTCATTGGGGATGCTAACACCATATTTGTTGTTTTAATTGCTGATTACAATGGATGTTTTCAGCATACCATTTAGGAAGCCTCGATTTTGCCAATTTGAAGAGCGCTATTTCATCATTTTGAAACCAGATGTAATTCCAATTGGAGGAGAGCATGAATTTAAGATCCAGGGAGGAGCAAGGGGTGGATCTACGTGTGGATCTGACCATATCTGAGGAGGACTAGAGGATAGCCACACCCCCAAAGCAAATTCTGGCTATTCTAGTCTATTTGGGACCATAATTTACAAAAATGAGCATCATGGTATATCAAAGAAGACTTGAAACCTGTGTTGGATACCATAAAATAATTTCTAAAATCCTTATTGAAATAATAAATCAGGTGGGAAACTCAAGGTGGGTCATTTTCTCAGACTTAAATGGCACTGACCTTCTTTCTGCAATGACCAACGTCGCCATCTGCTGGCCATTAAATAGAATGCAATTTTTAGAGATTTCCGCATTGGCCTCACTTTTCAGACCCTGGTGCTGTGTCCATCTTTTTATACTGTTTATGAATGAGATGCAACTTTGGTGTTGTTGTATGGCTGCTGCCATTTTGATTCGTCTCGGGAGCGTTCATATACTTCCACCCGTCTTCAAGACCCACATGACTGTCTTCACCAATCACAGGGCGCCATGCTGGGAATTAATCATGGAGAACAAGCTGAACTATAGGGAAATTCACTCGTCACAGTTGTTTCATCCATCTTTTAATACAGTCTGTGATCTCAGTTCCCTTATTTGTATGTCCTCACTCCGCTATCCTCAGTTGACTCAGAATTTGATCCAGATCCCTCATGTTGCTGGCTGTCTCAAAGCGCTTATTTCTCCTGAGAGGAGAGAGGAGGGAGGAGGTGGGTCTGAGGTGCTATGAGTGAGGTAACATGAGGGCGGCCTTCCCGGAACACTTTCAGCTGAAAGCTATGACGTCAATTGGTAATGATGTAAGCTAGCAGTAAAAAAGGGTGCATTGCAACAGAAAACTTGCGGTAATGATCGTATCACTTTTATGTAACGGGTCGGATCATTATTTGGATCAACAAAATAAACAGACAAAGGGGAGACAATTGTAACTTTTCTTTCAATTTAATCTGTCAAACACATAAACTGAGGAACTTTGGCACATGGTCTTTATTGCAAAATACATAATAATGCTCAATCCTGAATAAAATATTCAATATTCAATTGTTAAAATAAAGTACAATATGAGGCATAACATCCGCTTCCTTTAAAAATAGTAGAATGGAGAACAGCCCGTGTCTACATCATAAAGCAAAGCAAAGCTGATTCTATACCTTCAAGAAAATTTGTCAAATTTATGATTATGTCCATATTATTAGTGCATTTTGTGTGTCCCTCAACAGACATTCAGCACATTGACAGTGCTTATACCACAAAACGCTCTCAGCTCATCAGGCATTTGGCAGAGATTTTATTTTGGTTAGTTTTAGCTGATGACAGAACAGATGTCCCATGTCCTAAATGATCATGTTTTAAATATGAATGTATCTTTGCTATATTATACAAAAGGATCAAGTGCAACACAACTTCAATATTTTATGAATAAACATTAATCAACTACTTCAGAAACTGCCATGGTTAAAATGTAGGCTATCCTTTGGCATTTGGGGTACTAAAAAGCATGCTGCAGTTAAACTGTTTCTCACTCAATGATGATTAAATATTGCAATTACTCCTGGAATGACGTGTGCCAATCCCCACGGATCACATTACATCAGATCCAGCGGAGCAGCATCATCAGAAATGAACGTGGCTTCATGTGACGCTTCAGAGGAAACGATGGCTCATCTTGCCAAAAACATATTTTACAATTTTGTCTTTCCTCTGTCCAGTTCCTTTGCATCTCCCCCTGAATCCTCGGTGGGAGGAATTGAGATGCGAGAATGAGGATGCAATTTGAGAGAATTAAGATGCACCCCAAGTGACCAAAACTTTACAGCTATGCCCCCCCCCCATTTTCTCAGCAAAACCCACACAATTATTGTGGGTCAACTTTTTGGCCTCTAAAACTTGGAAATCCACGTTCCCGCAAAAAAAGTCACACGCCTGGTCACTTCATTTTTGAGCTTGTGCTATGGATATGCAAATGAGGTGAAAGACATGAGTTATCTGTACTTGAATTTTTCTGCAGCAATGTCAGCACCAGCACCAAGACACACTGAACAGACAGGTATTTACATTTCACTGAGACTGCCTACCTTTTCCTCCACTTCAAATAATATACTATCATTGCTATACCGTATGGAGTAGGACCGTGGGTAGTAGTATTGTGTGTCATCAGACAATCAAAGCTTAATGAGAAACTTTTACACATAGCCATAATGTGCTATGAGATTAAGATCATCATAAAAACAGTTGTAACTGTTGCTTTGTATTTCTCATTTAATCTTGGCTGTATGCCTTCTGCACTACACAAACGTTTTCATAAGACAATATAACCACAAAAATGATGCCACAACACGCAAGATATGCATAAGTGATGAATTATCATAAATTATCAGAACGTGCCCCTGACCACTTCGACATGAGCCGAGACAAGTCAGTACCATCAATGCCTAAAGACGAAAGGCTTTCTGCAAAATGCCGAAAAAAGCTTCTGCTTTCCATTGAAGGGCTGAATTTCTGTTGAACAAGGTCTTCCCATAGTTCATGTGCTCAAATGCTACACTAACAGAGGACTTATTTCAGAGTTTAGCCAGGTTTCCGTGAACCAGCTATCACGTCATCTCATATACACTGCTATAAACTGAGTGAATTTAACGGTTACATTTTCTCATTGTTTCCTGGTTATTTTAACCATGAGTGGAGTCCTGCGCGCATTTAACTGTGGTTTACACTTAACATACACGGTACTCTGCTGCAAGCTTATTATCAAAAAATCAGTTAAAATAACTGGTAAAAAAGTTTATAACAGTGTAGCTTGTTCAGTTACATCACTGTAGTCTACAGTGACTTGCATGCAATTGGCTGACAATTTATGTTAAGTTTTAGCTGGCAATTTTCAATTAAGCATGGTTCTGCTGTGAATTGTTATGATAATGTGTTTTTAGATCATGTGTTGTTGAGCTGGTCTGATCAGGTCACTCATCTTGGTCAGATTGTGAATACTAAACTTAATGATTCTGATGATTGTATCAAAAATGTTGCTTATTCATTAGCTCTGTAAATAAGTTGTATGCCATCTATGGTAATCTCCCTAATGATGTGTTGTGTAAACTTTTCAAAAGTTATTGTTGTTCTTTCAATGGATCTCAACTATAGTATTTGAACTCGAATGGGTTTCTTAAATGTTGCAAACAGTGGAATAAGGCTGTACGTAAGTTGCTCGACATACCCTTTAAAAGTCATTCTTGGTTACTTGGACCTCTCATTGATCAGAAACATGTTAGCTTGCAGTTAACAGAAAGAAATTTGTACATAAACTGTCAAAATTTGGTTGTGTCATACATAGGTCACTTGTGTTCCAATAATGCTTTGACACTAATTGGTCAAAACTGTGCTTTTCCGAAGTACAAATATGATATTATAATAACTGAACCTTTACATGTCAGTCGTAGCAAACCATCTCATGATGTTCTTTCACCTGACCAATTAACAATAATTGCTAATGCCTTTAACTTACTCCATGTAAAAAGTAATTATTTGTCAATTGATGGTTTTACACATAATATTATCCTAGATATGTTGCATTATGTTGTGGCATCTTCATGTATTTAACCTTTCTTTTATCTAGTTAATTGTGATCTGATGTTCCTTGTGTGCTTGTTAGTGTAACCCTGGATTTCCTTCTTCTTTTGTTGCTTTTCCTTTCACATGTACCATTTATTACCATGAGTACGAAATAAACAAATAATAATAATATGCTTATTTTATTTTTTTTAACTTTTGTAGCAAATCTAATTTATAAGTTAGCAGTACAGCAACTGAAGTGAGCAGGCACCGCCTTCACAGCCCCGCTTGTGACGCTGATGCAGAGGAATGTCAGTCAGTGTCTGACAGGGAGATAAATATAATTCAATATAAGACACTGAGTGAGAGTCTTAACTGCAGCTCCAGACTGGGCTCACAACTGCATGTGATCGCATTGCTTTGATGGTTCATAAGCCAATCATTACCTTTTGTGAGGATAAGACATGATGCGCTGTCAGAAAACAATACAGAGCCAGTGATCTGATAAATAAGATCGTTCACAGCAGCAGTGCTTATGCAACGACATGCCATATGGAGAAGAAAGTAAATCTGCCACGTTGTCCTCTTGGGTTTTGGATTTGTTTTGTTCCTCAGCTGGAGAGTGATTACCTCATCAACACAAAATTGACAGGGCCTGGCTGTTCAAAACTTTAAACATTCAGGAAAGTTCTGCGGCTTTTAAACATATTTCATTACTTATGACAGAGAAGTGCAAATTGACACGCTTTGCTTCTATTTTCTTTGTCTTATTGGTCCACTGATCCATTACAGGCTAAGCTTCTGTGTTGGCAGTCAAATAGAGCAGGCAAACAAATAAGTAGATACAGCACATCAATCAAAATAAATTACCTGTTACTCAGCAAAAAAGCCACACCATAATAATAATAATCATAATAATAAGACAAGTACATTGTCTCACATAATTTGTAAACTGAAATGAAAGCAGCTTATCATCCTCATTTTCTCTGGGGTCTCTCACAAAAGTAAATTGGAGATTTCAAGCGAGTTGAATTCTGCACCTACAGTATAATCAATAATCTGCAACTCCCACTGAGATATATATATACACACACACACACACACACACAACCCCAATTCTGAAATAGTTGGGACAAAGTGTAAATTGTGAATAAAATGAAAATGCAATGACTTTCAAATCACACCAGCCAGTATTTTATTCATAATAGAACAAAGATAACATAGCAAATGTTGAAACTCAGAAATCTTTCAATTTTATCCACAAATGAGCTCAATTCAAATTTGATGGCTGCTACAGGTCTCAAAAAAGTTGGGACAGGGGCCTGTTTTCGATGTTGCTGCATCCCCTCTTCTTTAAAACAGAGTGGAGGCGTCTGGGCATTGAGGAGACAAGTTTCTTCAGTTTAACCATTGGAATTTGATCCCACTGTTGTTTAATACAGGCTTCCAGCTACTAGAGAGTTTTGGATCTTTTGGATCTTTTTTGACAGAGTTTTAGGCGCCATCTGTGTTTATAGACAGTGGTTTCTTAAAGTATTTGTGGGCCCATATAGTAATGTCAATGACAGAATCATGGCAGTGAATGATGCAGTGACGTCTGAGGGCCCAAAGATCACGGGCATCCAGTAAAGGTCTTCGGCCTTGTCCCTTACGCACAGAGATTTTTCCAGTTCCTCACAGTCTTTTGATGATATTATGCAGTGTAGATTATGAGACTTTCAAAGCCTTTGCATTTTGATGTTGAGGAACTTTGTTTTTTAAATTATTCCATTATTTTTTTTGCAAGTCTTCACAGGTTGGAGAGCCTCTGGCCGACTTTACTTCTGAGAGACTCAGCCTCTCTAAAACATCCCTTTTATAGCCAATCATTTTACATTCCTCATGCCAGTTAACTTAATTACTTGCTAAAGTTCTTCCATCTGATTCTCTGATATATCAATTGCTTTTTCAGCCCTTCTTTGCCTTTGTCCAAACTTTTTTGAGACCTGTTGCAGCCAGAAAATTTGAATTAAGCTCAATTGTGGATAAAAATGTAAAATGTCTCAGTTTCAACATTTGAAATGTCATCTATGTTCTATTGGAAATAACATATTGGGTCATGTGATCTGAAAGTCATTGCATTTTGATTTTATTCACAATTTACACTTTGTCCCTGCCAAACTTCCAACGCAACACATACAATTTTGAAATATTTGATGTACATAACATGGGATGTTGGTTTTGAGCCATGATACATCAACTACAACTTAAAAACTCAAAAAAATTGTTTTGATTTTGTCATGTGGGCAGCTCGTTCCGCATGATTGCACATTTTTTAGAATTTTGCCTATCCCGTCAGGTTGAGTAGAACTCATTGACCAATCCTTCGAGAATTTGGTCAATAAATGGCCATAGCAATGGGCAGCATAAATATTCCTTTGCATTATCCTGGGTCAACGTGTGACCATGCCGCGCCTAGGTCAAAATCAGCAAGAGCGAGCCATTGGTATGCTCACTGGTGGAATGTCACAAAGATGGGTTGCAAGGAACCTGGGCGTCCACGTGTCGACCATATCACGTCTCTGGAGCCGGTATAATGAAACAGGAAGCACCAGTGATCGACCACGTGCCCCCAGACCACGTGTCACCACCCCTCAGCAGGATCGCCATATTCGCCTCCAGCACCTGCGTAATCGCTTCCTGCCAGCTGCAGTCACTGCTGCTCAGACCGGAGGTCGTCACCAGAACTGGATTAGCGACCAAACTGTACGCAACCGCCTGCGTGAAGCCGACTTGCACAACTGACGTCCCCGCTGTGGTTTGGTGTTGACTCCTGCACGTCGCCGCGTCCGTTTACGATGGTCAAGGGCACATTTGGGCTGGAATGCTCTCAGGTGGAACAGGGTGCTCTTCTCCGATGAATGGAGGTTCAAGTTGAGTGCGTCTCACGGAAGACTGCGTGTATGGCGTGGGCGACGGGAACGTTATACTGACGCTACCATCCTGCAGCGTGACCGCTGAGGTGGACCCAGTGTGATGGTTTGGGCTGGAATAAGCAGTAGACACAAGACAGACCTCATTTTCATCGATGGAAACCTCAGTGCGGCCCGTTACCGTGATGACATCCTTACCCCTGTCGCAGTTCTAACAGGATAACGCGAGACCACATGTCCCCAGAGTCTGTCCGGAATACCTGAGACAGAATAATGTTTAATGTCTTGATTGGCCTTCATATTCTCCAGAATTAAACCCTATAGAACGTCTATGGGATATTCTGGATCGCCTGGTGAGAAGGCGAGATCTAGACCCAGCCACAGTCCAACAGTTGCGTCAAGCACTCCAGGAGGAATGGGACCGCATCACACAGGCTGAAATTCGGCATTTGATTGACTCCATGCATCATAGAATTCTGGCTGTGTGACGCCAGAGGAGACCATACAAGATACTGACTTCAGTGATCCAGAATTGCGCCTTCAACTGATGCAATGTATTGGAAAGCAGGAAAAATCTGTTCTTCATTCCTGACTCTAAAACTGTGTTTTTGGTTTGAATCTTAATAGTTGTTATGTATTGTTAAATTTATCGTAAGAAAATGACGTGTTGCAATAAACCCGAGTGTTGCGTTGGAAGTTTTGGTCGGTATATATATATATATGTATACATAAAACAATAACAAAGGCATTGTCCAGCTGTCCTCACAGAGGGGTACAATGCCCTCTCATTCTGCTTTTCTCTTGAAAACCGAAGGCCACCGCGGCTCAGCATTCCCAAATTTGCAGTTTTTGAGCACACTTGTGTATCTCGGCTCAGGGGAAGAAAGTTATCGCAAAGATCACGCTGTGTGTGTCTGACAGATTCATCAGTTTTTTTCCTCTTTGACAGATGAACAGTTGTGGGAGATAGCAACTCTCTGCTGTTTTTGAAAGCTTAGTCATCCTGCTGAGTCAGTGGGTAGTGTGCAAGCTCAGATCAGGAAGCACACAAAGCAGGTATATAGGCCAAAAGTTTGGAAGCAAGATCAAATTTGCACGGACAAAGATCATAGTTTTATGGGCATACTTTGCAACAAAATAAATATGATTATTATACAGAGCGAGTCAAAAAAAAAACAAAACAACTTGTTATGGCCCCAATTTCTTATTACAATCTACAACACAACAGCAACAGCAAGGGATGACAGACACAGTTTTAAAAACTTAAACACATTTAATTAAACACAACAACTAACTAGACTGACCAAGATTGAATAGAAAAAAAAAGAAATATTTACAGTCCCTTTTTGTGGGGTGGCTTGGTGATGTCCTGGATAATGAAAATGCTCAAACTCAGGCAAAGAAATCCACAAAAGAAACGTCACAGGTCTTGAACAGAATGGCAGGTCTGGTCATCTTCTTGCAATTTCTCCTACTACTTTACTGTCTCAATTCTTTTCCTTATATACTCTTTTGCAGACCCCACCCACATTTAGACCTCTTTTTTTTTAATTTTCTGAGACTTGCCCCAGACATGTCCAGGACATGTCTAAACATGACTCCAGTCTGAGCTTAACAAAAAAATGTAAATACTGCCATCTAGTGGCGTATATTCACATTACACCTCCATTCCAAAAGGGAAAAATTTTGACTCATAAAGGCAAAATTTTTCTTTTCAATACAAAATGGTTAAGTGAACACTTGTCTATATATACATATCATACAATATTCAAACACATGATATACACATTCAAACACGGGATAAGCAATCAGCAATTACATTGTCTGTACCCTTCACATGCTTAATTTCCAAGTCAAACTACTGTAAAATCAAACTCCAATTCAACAATCTCCGATTCTTGTTTTTCATCTTACTCAAAAACATTAACGAATTGTGGTCAGTGTACACAATCATTGGCTTTTGTCCTGTACAAACATAAACCTCAAAGTGTTGTAAAGAAAGGACCAGAGCCAACAGTTCCTTCTCTATTGTGGAATAGTTCCTTTGGTGGCGATTGAACTTCCTGGAGAAGTATGCCACGGGATGCTCAATGTCATCAGAGTCACTTCTCTGTAGGAGCACAGATCCACAAGCTTGGTCGCTAGCATCGACCGCGATGGAGAACGGTTTGTTGAAGTCAGGAGATTTGAGCACGGGGAAGTGACACAGCAGAGACTTCAGGCGATCGAAGGCTCTCTGGCATGCATCATCCCAAGTAAACTTTACGCCTTTCTTCAGTTGGTTAGTTAGACTGAGAGCAATCTCAGCAAAGTTCTTGCAGAACTTGCGGTAGTACCTGATCATTCCAAGGAAGCGGCGCAAAGCTTTTTTGTTGTCAGCAACTGGAAAGTCCATGATGGCTTGGACTTTAGCATTTATGGGTGCCACCTTACCCTGGCCTATGACGTAGCCAAGATAGGTGACAGTAGCACAACCAAAGTCACTCTTGCTCAGGTTAACAGTCAGGTTAGCCTGGGTCAGGCGCTGGAACAACGTCTCTACATCTTTTAGATGTTCTTCCCAGGAGTCACTCCATGTGATCAGGTCATCGATGTACGCACCCGTGTGTGGCAATCCGGCGATTGTAGACTGTATCATCCTTTGGAACGTGGCTGGGGCATTTTTCATGCCAAAGGGTAGGACTTCATACTGGTACAATCCAGATGGTGTGGCAAAAGCAGAGATGCTCTTGGCCCTCTCACTTAAAGGCACACACCAATAACCCTTTAATAAATCAATCTTGGTCAGAAACTTTGCTTGCCCTACACTATCAATACAATCATCAATCCTAGGTATTGGAAACACATCAGTTCTAGTTACAGCATTGACTTTGCGATAATCTGTACAGAATCTAGTACTTCCATCAGGTTTTGGAACTAGCACACAGGGTGAACTCCAATCGGAGTTGGAGGGTCTGATAATATCATGTTTTAACATGTACTCAACCTCTTTCTCAGCAATCTTTCTCTTTTCAGGATTCATCCGGTATGGATGCTGTTTTATTGGTTTGGCATCACCAACATCTACATCATGAGAGGCTATAGTAACTCTCTTTGGAACATCAGGAAACAAATCCTCATATTTCTTGATCAACCTTTCAAACTGATCTCTCTGTGAGGGTTCTAAGTGCTGGAGTTTTACATCAAGATTTTGCAACACTTCAGTGTTTGACAATTTACATGAAAGAACTTCAGCTTTAATTCTTGGTTCATCATCTTGAAACTCCCCCTCATCTTCACACGTTTCGACCATTGGAGAATCTGAAGTGACAGCTGCAACCCTAGCATTTCTGTCATGATAAGGCTTTAGCATGTTAATATGACACAATTGTTTTGGTTTTCTCCTATCTGGAGTCTTCACAATGTAATTGAGATCATTGAGTTTTATCAGAATTTCATAAGGACCATGAAATCTAGCCTGCAATGGATTGGACTGCAAGGGAAACAACACAAGGACCTTTTCTCCTGGTTTAAACTCACGGCTTCTAGCCTTATGATCATACCAAGTTTTCATTTTTCCCTGACTTGATTTCAAGTTCTCTTTGGCAAGGTCACAAGCTGCACGCAATCTTTCCTTGAACTTGCTAACATAGTCTAACAGACTGATATGCGGCTCTTTCTCTTGCCATTGTTCACTCAATAATAGCAAAGGTCCTCTCACTTCATGACCAAACACTAGCTCAAATGGACTGAATCCAGTAGACTCCTGCACTGCTTCTCTAGCTGCAAACAACAGCAAATGAACCCCTTCATCCCAGTCTTTCTCATGGTCATAACAATAAGTCCTCATCATTGTCTTGAGAGTGGAATGAAACCGCTCTAAGGCACCCTGACTTTCTGGATGATAGGCACTAGAAAGAATCTGCTTTGCACCTAGTTCATACACAACCTGCTGAAACAATCCTGAAGTGAAATTGCTACCCTGGTCTGACTGAATTTCCCTGGGAAGGCCAAACAACGTGAAGAACTTTATCAAAGCCTTCGAGATTGCAGTTGCCTTGATGTTACGTAGAGGTATGGCTTCGGGGAATCTGGTAGATGCACACATGATTGTCAACAAGTACTGATTTCCAGATCTAGTCTTGGGTAATGGACCAACGCGATCAACAATGACCCTAAAGAATGGCTCCCCAAATGCTGGGATAGGCTGCAATGGAGCTACAGGTGGGTCTAACTGGTGTTTTCCAACTACCTGACAAGTGTGACAGGTTTTGCAAAAGTTGGAAACGTCTTTCCGAAGCCCAGGCCAAAAGAAGTGTTTCATGATCTTATCAACAGTCTTGTTAACACCAAGATGACCTCCTAAAGGTAAACTATGAGCCACTGTTAAGATCTCATTCCTATAGACCTTCGGAACAACAATTTGCCTGACCACTGCCCAATCTGCATTGGCAGGGATATCAGGAGGGCGCCACTTCCGCATCAACACACCATCCTTGAGATAATACCCAACTGGAACTGCGTCTATTTCTTTATCAGGAAGGGCTCTCCTCTTTAGTACACAAATTTCAGGATCATTAGTTTGCTCCTCAATCAACCGCTTTCTGGACAGAGACAAGTCTCCAGACACATCAGAATCACCAGACCCATCCGGCTGGCTGAATAGAGAACTGATAAAAGTATCTGATAAGTCCTCAAACGGAGAAACCATAGTAGGCCAATCAGAGTCATGAGGCGAACCACCTGAGTCCTGACTATTCAATGTACTGGACGGCACCACAACATCATCTTCTTTAGCCTTCTTGGCCATAGCACGAGTCACTGCGCAAGAAGGATACAGAGATGGGTCCTCATCCCCATTTTCAGTGCTCGGCTGTGAAGTAAGATGTACAGGGGGAACTACTTTGCCCCCAGCCAGGTCATTGCCTAGCAACAGAGAAACACCCTTTATAGGTAGACTTGACATAAGTCCCACCTTTACCTGTCCTGTAACTAAATCTGACTTCAAGAATATAGAGCGCAGGGGTACAGATACAGTCCTCCCTTCAATACCTTGTACAAGTATGAAATCCCCTGAAGCGGTCTCATCACGTAACTCCAAGGAGTCCATCAACAAAAGTGACTGAGAAGCTCCGGTATCCCTTAGGATATATATGGGGACAGGAGTAGTATGCTCATTCAGAGCCACAAATCCCTCTGACACAAATGGAAGAAATTCCTCCCTCACAAAGTCAGCTGTATTAGGCTTTTTAGCCCCACAAGAAGCAGGCAATTTAGCAGATTGGTTATCTACTACAGGGGTTTCTAACCTTGTTTTCACAAAGGCATTTGGTTTGGTATCCTTTTCTGTTTCTTTCTTAGCTTTAAGGAACCAACAGTTAGTTGTAACATGACCAGATTTCTTGCAATAACTGCAAACTAGACCACTTTTGTCACTGTCAGCTTTCACACTTTGATCAGACCTGTTACTGGATTTCTGAGCACCATCACCAGATTTGTCTTTGTCTTTGGGTGAGGAATCTTGGGTATCACCGTAACCCTTTTTCTGAAATTGGGACCATTTATTGTTACTACTAGACTGAAATTTGGACTTATGAGTGAGAACATATTCATCTGCAAATTTGGCAGCTGATTGCAAGTTCAGTGCTTGCTTCTCATTAAGGTAGGCCTTAACATCATCTTTAACACAGTTCTTGAATTCTTCAACTAACACCATCTCTTTTAGTGAGTTGAAATCATCCTTGACCTCCATAGAAGTACACCAGCGCTCAAAGCAAACTTTCTTCTCATTAGCAAATTCAACATAAGTCTGATTTTCAGATTTCTTCAGACCTCTGAATTTCTGTCGGTAAGCCTCTGGAACCAACTCATAAGCTCTCAAAATAACCTTTTTGACAACCTCATAATCAGAGGAATCATCTGCAGACAAAGCCGAATAGGCTTGTTGAGCTTTACCCTTGAGGACAGTTTGCAACATCAGAGGCCAGTGTTCCTTTGGCCACTGGCAACTCTTTGCTACCTTTTCAAAACACTGGAAATAGTTGTCAACATCCTTTTCTGAAAATGGAGGCACCAGTTTTACCTCCTGACTGGCACAAAATTTATTTTTAGTTTGAATTTTTATTTTTAGTTGCTCTATTTGGAGTCTTTCTTCTCTATCGAATTTCTCTAATTCAAAATCTCTCTGTCTCTGTCTCTCTCTTTCTGCTCTTTCCTCTTTCTCTCTCTCAAATTCTCTTTCTTTCTCTTTTTCCTCCCTTTCTTTTTCTCTTTCCTCTATTTCTTTCTCTTTTTCCTCCCTCTCAAATTCTCTTTGTTTTTCTCTTTCCTCCCTTTCAATCTCTAGCAGTTTTAATTTAAGTTCCATTTCTATATTTGGATTTTTCTCTGGAAACTGTTCCAGATCTCCTGATGCAAACACATTTTCATCAATGTAATATTCAACTATCTCTCTAGCCAGTCTTGCTTTTCGCATGGCTGGTTTCACCTCTGTCAGCTCTAAATGTCTGCAAATTTCTAGCAGTTCTGTCTTTTTAAAAGACTTCAAGACCCCTACGGTTGGTGATGCCAAGAAATCATCCATTGCTGTTGTCAATATATATGTATTCAATTAAAAAAAAAATCAATTTTACAATTTGAAATGTTAGATTTTTAATAAATGACTCACAAAATGGTCTATCCCGGACCTTGAGCCCCCAATTTGTTATGGCCCCAATTTCTTATTACAATCTACAACACAACAGCAACAGCAAGGGATGACAGACACAGTTTTAAAAACTTAAACACATTTAATTAAACACAACAACTAACTAAACTGACCAAGATTGAATAGAAAAAAAAAGAAATATTTACAGTCCCTTTTTGTGGGGTGGCTTGGTGATGTCCTGGATAATGAAAATGCTCAAACTCAGGCAAAGAAATCCACAAAAGAAACGTCACAGGTCTTGAACAGAATGGCAGGTCTGGTCATCTTCTTGCAATTTCTCCTACTACTTTACTGTCTCAATTCTTTTCCTTATATACTCTTTTGCAGACCCCACCCACATTTAGACCTCTTTTTTTTTAATTTTCTGAGACTTGCCCCAGACATGTCCAGGACATGTCTAAACATGACTCCAGTCTGAGCTTGACAAAAAAAGGTAAATACTGCCATCTAGTGGCCTATATTCACATTACAAACTATACACATTGTAAATGTCCAATTATTATATTCTGTAGCATTGCATACAACATCTTTTTACATGTATGATTTCAGCAGCTCTTTCTGCTTCTTTTGACATCAGTTTGCACCTTGTTAGATTGAACCCATGGCTGCTGTGGAAAAATTTAAGGAGTAATGTGAAAGTTCACTCGTGCCAACTGATCAGGTTCTGATACAAAGCAAACAAAACAGAATTCCCTCTGTGAAGTTTCAAGTCAACATAAAACATTTATGGTACATTAGGAAACTGATACCGAAAACTCCGCAGCACATTTGTAACTTTCCGTGTCCTAAAATATTCAGCGACCAAGAAGGCCCTTTGCCTGCAGTGGCGGAGCTAGACTTATTCTTGGGGTGGCCAGAGGGTGGCCAAGGCTATTTCAGGGGGCCCACAGACTGTGACAGTGATGTGTTTGTCAAACAATCAATTGCAATAGGAGTCTGTAAATGTTTAAATATTATATAACTACATCTTATGCACACAGGAGATAAGATTTGCATACCGGTATGTAATTTGTTCAGTTTATTAACAATGTACAAAATGTAGAACATACACAATTTGGCATCAATTTTGCAACAATGACACCATGTTGACATGAACTACCTTATGCAGTGTCAGATCATAATTTTTTGATTGTGGTGAGAAGTAGTGCTGTTACCCTCGATACCAAGGCTTCAGAGCCTGTGTCAAAAATGTGAAGCACTTCCGAATGGAGCTCTGTTTTGAAGCTTGTATCGTCTCGGTGAAATGATGTCACTCGGTACATTCGAGGCCTCATTTGGGATGCTTCTTCGATAATGGGGTTCACTTGATTCGACTATTAAATGCCTAATTTTCTTGGGTTGTTGTCAGTAGTTGAAGTTTGTCAGTGCGGTTTGCAATTTCGTTCGGTGTGCGAGTTTGTCTTTGTATGCGATGGAGCCAGCAGGAAAGATTAAGTTTTCACCTGTTTGGGAATACTTTGAGTTGATTTCTCCGAATAACGTCACTTAGTTAGGCTTTTAGACAAAATTGTGAAGCTATTATTTGATGTCATATTTTCAAACCTTTTCAAATAATTTCCAATACATAATAAATGTGATATTTTTCCCGTTTATTATTAGGGGAAACACTCATTATTTTGAACAAAAACACAAAGCTCTTTGTTTCACAAGCACATTCACTGCCCTCTGTCAAGTCCCCGAAGGAATCACTTTCGCTTCCCTTCCAGTTATACAAAAGCACTTTAGTCTGCATTTATTGATTCTGCCAGTTTCACGCTGCAGGCTTATGCTTTCCAATCATTTCCAACGAAGCACAATTCAATATCAGTGTTTTTATTGACCAGTAGGGGTTTGTAGAGAGCATTCGGAACCTCAAGAAATGAACCACACTTCAACACATCTGGCTGGAAAGCTTCAGCGATTCAATAAGTTTCATCTCACCAGCACTAGTGAGAAGTCACTAAAAAGGTAGGTGCAAATGCTCCACTGTAGATGTAAGTGTAATATTCAACCTTTTCATCTAGATGACAGGCTAGTATATTCACATTACATTTCATTTAGGCCAATAGAGCATGAATCAGCTAGCTAGCTGAAAGTCTGCAAATTTCATTCATCTAAAATCATTGGAGAAACGCGGAAAAAATAAGTGGCAAAGGGGTCGGTGCTCAACAAATTACCCAGTTCAAGGTGACGCCCAAGGTGAGTTAAATGTAGACATTAACGTGGAGCGTGCTGGGAGCTGATGCTGATCTTCTGTTGACGCCATGAGATGTAACGTTCAGAGGAGCTATGCAGGTTATTTGCCTCATGATTAAAATATAATATATATATACATATATATATATATATACATACACACACTGCCCAGCCAAAAAAAAAGTTGCACACTCAAATATTTAGTTGGAACCCCTGTAGCTTTGATTACAGTGCTTAGTCATCCTGTCATTGTTTTGATGACTACATGCAATGCCAGAACATTTATTTTCGATCAGAACTGCCATAATTTTTGGCCGAGATCTTGTCTTCTCGACATAATGAACCACTCAGTAGTCTTTCTTTACATCCCAATAACTTTTGATGTGTTAAAGGTCAGGACTTTGTGGTGGCAAATTTGTTTGTGAAAATGATTCCTCATACTCGTTTTTGTCGTTCATGGTTTTCTTTGCTAAATACAGGCCAATAACTTGCCCATTCTGAAATACTGTAACATCTTTTCCACCATCAAGGGATGTGTCTTCCAACACAATTTTTTAAGAAATGAATAGCGATGCGCTTCATCAGTCAGGGTAAAAATGATTATTTCCAGCTGAAACATATTAATAACTGCAATAATGAACCAATTATAGAATGTGTTCATTAATTTCCAAATGGTGACTTTTTTTTTGGTCGGGCAGTGTGTGTGTGTATATGTATATATATATATTTCGTTTATTTTATCCTAATTAAACAGCTTCGGACTAATTGTGATGGTTCGATTAAAAACTTGTAACTTGTCACGGGTAGAGAAGCGGCTCTCCGCCTTCGTAGCGTCTCGGCTGAAAACAAACCTTGCAAGATCAGAGCCTCCGACCCAGTGCCCCAGCTCTCCTCTCGGTGGCACCGAGGCACAAACATGCCCCATAACCCATAATCTCTTGTTTACGACAGATAAGACCACGCAAATACACACATCGTAGCGCCTATATGATGATCCACCGCTGCACGGATCGATTTCTCAACAGCAACGTTGAAAACAAATGCACACGGCCAGGAGGACGGGTAGCTAAACAGCAGTAAAGTGACTGAACTTGCATAGTTCCCCTTTAAAGTTAGCTTGATACTCGTCGTTTATTGCGAACAACAAAAACAATCTCCAGCATGAACACAAAAATGATTTGAAAAAGTGACTCATTAAAAAACCCCCGTAAAACTAACTTCAGAATTTGGATTTCACTGTCCATAAATGCTGCTCATCCCCTAACCACAGAGATGTATCTCTATGCCCCTAGCCGCAATATCTTTCCTCATTTCTTCCTCTTTTCCTTGCGGTACGTAGTGCCAACTACTGTACAGGAGGGACCTAGCAGTCATTAGGCCTTACCAATTTCAAAATGCAACAGGGTCCTTTCTACAAAATGTGCTGCTGTGACATGTCAATCACCTGGGGGGGGGGGGGGGGGGGCACCTGGGGTGTCAATCAGATTTCAGGGGGGTCCAGTGCCACCCCGGCCTCCCCTTAGGCTCCGCCCCCGTTTGCCTGGGGATAAACTGTGGACGCATCTTGCTTGGCAGTGCTTGGTCATTACGACTATACACAGGCAAGATTCATATGTCTGTTTTCAAGTTCAAATGACTATGCAACCCATTATGACATGCATAGTCAATTTCATATCCAGCCCTGGTCAGTTGGCACAAGTCAGATTTAACTTGAGTCCCTTAATTGTCCACTGTGCAGTCATGCCTCAAACCTGTTGAAGTGTAACTGGTACCAATATCAGCGGAAAGATCTGAGGCAAAAGTACAAAATATGTTGTATTCATGTATATTGCTACACCATCACAAAATGACCCGTTAAAAAGTGTATAGTTTTTTTTCATTCACTCTGTATAGAGTCACTTATCCGAATACATTTTTACTGTAATTATCAGGCCCATATTACTAGGCCCATGGCCCTAGTGCCTGCTGGATTGCCGTTGGGATCCGGTGGGCTGTAAACCATGATATAAAGTGAATAATGCAAACCATGATTTGTCTCTTTACTTTTTTACTGAAGTTGTGACTCTTACAAATCTTCTCAACCTAAAAACTACGCCCCACATTTCTTTTTTTTTTTACATTTTTTCAGCAATGGTCCGGTAGCATCACTTATACAGTACTTAAAGGTAAATAGAGGGAAATGGTGCATATCAATGAAAGAAAAGTCTAATCATGCACTAAATACATCCCAAAATCTATAGATTTCGAACTAGTTTTTAAGAAAGGCATTGTGAACAGACACTTGCAGTTGCTTCCAAATTTTTGACCTGTATTGGCCTTGCTTCTAAACTTCTGGCCTGTAGTGTAGGTGAAAGTTCAAAATGTCTCTGGTGAATAGCATAGAGGGGAGGGAGGCAAAGCTGTCCCTTATGAAACTTTTCACAAAACCAAACAAAGCAGTGCATAACTGCAATTGTATCTATTGAAATATCTTAAATAACTGGCAGCAATAGCTGCAATCCATATATTGTGGGCACCATTTCTTCACATTTTCTCAACAAGTCCTTATTAAATATTGTGCTTGACAATAAGAGAATAATGCCTCCAATAAGAGAATAATGCCTCTCAGCAGATGATTTTCATCATCTATTTTATCTGCAGATTATACATCAGCCAGATTCTTACACTCTCAAAACCCCTTTAAAATAAAATTATTGGCAAATTTTAATGGCACAGGTTCTGCTCTGTTACAATGAAATACTCTAAGTCTGCCTGTACATAATCAATCGTCAGTTCTTATTTGTAAATTCAATGATAAGCTAGTTTTTGTTCTCTATCTAATAAGTACAGCACAAACCTAAATTAGGCCAACAAAATTTTTTTTTTTGTTGAAGAAATTGTGTATTTATTCCTGACTCAAATTTAGGACTAGACATTGATCCTAGCATGGCCAAAGAACAACAGGTTATGGTTACCTGCATGCGAATGCGCCAGGAGTGAAATATGTGAATGAGATGGGTGAACTTAAAGCATTATTTTGGCAGCTGTCGTCAAAACTCAGTCAATTAAGGGCCTTTGAGTGGCGCACAGCTGAGACATTCATCTGGGAACCCTGTGGTTGGGTATTTGAATCCCAGTCGTGCCATCAACGACGATGGCAAGGGTCTCCATGGGCGAGGCAACAATTTGCGCGGCCTTGGAGGGGATAATAGGGGTTGAGCCGGTCAAAATTTATTGGTCTTATTGTTCTCAAGTGGCCAGTTAGGGTTGGCCAGATGCTTGCAGCTGTAGCAAATTGTATGCTGACTGTGTTATCTTCTGATGTCATCGGTAGTGGCTGATTGGCACCTCACTAATGAGTGTCACGTGTGAAGACTGCCATGCAGCCATGGAGAGCACTCCTCCTGAAGGCGCCGGGATATAGATGCACGTGTGTACTTTGGGACACCCTTGCCCTAAATCCACCAGGAATCGGGAGGAGACGTCACCATGATGAACAGTAGATGTGTCTGATAGATGAAATTTCCACTTCCGGTGAGGGAGAGTGAAATGGGAATGTCAGCATTGCCGCAGACTTACAGCTGGAAGGTTTTAGTGTCCGCAGCCACTCACTGCTAATTTTATAGGGACAGACTCCAACATGGTGGCCCCTTGGGGAAAAATTGGGGAAATCTCCCCTCAATCCTCCCCCAAAAATTAGTTAAATATTTCACTGCAATGTTTCCCCTTCCATGGTATGCCCCAACGCTGGTGTGCCACCAGGCTTACATGACCCCTCACCAGTCTAACATTCTTAAACGTTAATCTTTTTTAAATCACGCATTGGTACAGAGATCAATCATTTATGCTTAGAAGTGATCTCCACACTTGTGCATTCTTAACTGCACTCTCTTGTAAACTCTGGCTGAGCCTTATTGGCTTCGGTGAATGATGAAGTAAATTTATTTGGCCAAATATTTTTTAATGAAAGCATCAAAGCCAAAATTAAAGTGTTATACATACATCTTTGCTTCTTTTACCATCATGCAATGCCACCATAAGCTATGCAAATAAATTAGTCAAAAATAGACTATTAATCGATACCGTTGATGGGCGATAATGATTAGGATTCAGCTATTATGAGCAACATTATACACAAATTAGTAATATTAAGAAACAGTCTATTGTGAGGACTTTTGCTGGGTAGCTTGTGGTGGCATTGCAAAGTGTCTGCCTATGAGATGCAGATCCAGTTTTGATTTCGGTATACTGCCAAAATAACAGAGTAGCCCTGCTCCAAAAGCTGAAGAATGATGTCGTGAGACAGCTGTCCATTACATTCTTTGCTGCTGTCGCATTTATGCCTTTTGATCTTATCAAGGCAGAGACCTGGACTGATTTAGGGCTTCGTATTATAAGTTTAAATGCATTTCAAGACGACAATGGAAAAATGATCAGAGTCACATTTTCACGTTGTGGTGAAACGTTCTTAGAAACAAAGCACTGAAAAATATGCAAAAATATGAACTACATATAATATTATAATATAATATATTATTATAAAATGTAATACATTTTATGATAATATATACACTGAACAAAAATATAAACGCCCCATGTCAAATATTGATGCCACATGGAGTTAACAACTCTAAGTGAGCAAATTCTGACTGAGCATTTGCTCAGTGATTTCACTCAGTACATGGGTGTGGCATTTCCAGACGGTGATCAGACAGAATGAGCAGTACCCAGACACTCCTTACACTGGGGACAATAAAAGGCCACCCCAAAATGCCCAATTTTGTCAAAAGTCATCATGCCTCTGATGTCTTAGGTCATGTGTGAACGAGCCATTGGCATGCTGGATGCAGGGATATCCACCAGAGCGGTCGCTGTGCAGCTGAATTTTAACTATCGCACGATAGGCCGTTTGAGAGTTCGTTTCCGACAGACGGGCAGTACTGCAAATCGACCTCATCCAAGTCGGCCACGTGTGACCATACCAGCACAAGATCGCTACATCCGGCTCGTCCACCTGCAGGATTGGCTCAGATCAGCGACATTCACAGTTAGATGAGACCGTTGGTCTGCACAACAGACGCATCACACCACAGACAGTCCTTAACCGCATGTGAGAAGCCAACTTGCACGCTCGGCGTCCTCACTGTGGTCTGGATCTCACTGCTGTCCGGCGGCGGAACCGACTCGCATGGGAAAACGCACATGTTCGATGGCCCTTGGCATGCTGGAGAAGAGTGCTATTCACAGATGAATCCCGGTTCCAATGTTTTGTTAATAAAAACTCAAAAATTTGATATGGTGCGTTTATATTTTTGATCAGAGTAATATACAAAATGCACAAGAATGCAAAATTTGATTGTTTTTCCCTTGTGGTCTTCATTTATTTACCCATTAATGTCCTGGAACAGCTGAGTTCCATCATATTGCCTAATATGTGAGCAATATCACCTTGAAATTTTGCCATTTGATTCTTTAAGTCATGCAAGTTCATGGAATCATCCTCACCACCTTCTGTGCGTCCCTTGCAGATCCTTACTGTTAACACGATGACTTGAAAACTATTTTCAGATCCTTGTCAAATTTGAAATGCCCTTAGATCTTATCAAGATGGAGAACTGGATTAATGTTAGTTAATTAAGTAATTGTTTCATTTTCTGGAGCTCCTGAGTTCTATCATAATGTCTGATATTTAATCAATATCAGCTTGAAATTTTGCCATTTGATTCTTTGAGTCACGCACCTTGATACTATGGGATCATCACCAGCGCCGCATCCCCATCCACATCTGCTATGTTTGCATCCGCCCCAGATCCTTTGTGTTAACACACAATAACTCAAAATTATTCTATCAATCATGTTCAAATTTAACATGCCTTTAGCAGATATTAAGACAGAGAACTGTTTTGATTTTTGGCTTTGTATTATTAATGATTACTTATTTAATTTCCTGGTAAACCTGAGTTCTGGCATATTGCCTTATATCGAAGCAACATCACTTTCAAATTTTGCTAATTGACTCTTGCCGTCATCATCAATTTTTCCTGAATACTACACCCTGACCAAAACTTCCAACGCAACACTCAGGTTTATTTCAATACAAGCTATTTTATTAAGAGGAAAGTTAGATTCTCAAATGTGCCTGCAAGTTTCAGTTTAATGCCATGTTTTAGAACAATTAGTGAGGAATAAAACAGTCCAAGTTCCAGTTTGCTCAGTCTCTTTGAATGAGTATTCCAGATCGCTGAAGTCGGTATCTGGTGTGCCCACCTCCAGCCTCAAACACAGACTGAATTCTCCTGTGCATGGAGTCAATCAGGTTCCATATTTACACCTGTGTGATACGGTCCTATTTCTCAGTGAGAGCCTGGCATAATTGTTGGAGGGTTGATGGTTCTGGATCACGCCTACTCAACCGATGATCCAGAATGTCCTAAGGGTGCTCGATTGTGTGCAAATCTGGGGAAAACGCAGGCCAATCAAGACACTGAACATTTTCCTGCCTCAGGTAATCCTGACAGGCCCCTGCGACATGTGGTCTCACGTTGTCCTGTTGCA
This sequence comes from Gymnothorax reevesii, assembly GCA_029721435.1. NCBI lineage: Eukaryota > Metazoa > Chordata > Actinopteri > Anguilliformes > Muraenidae > Gymnothorax > Gymnothorax reevesii. Next base: position 77,858,767 of record CM056582.1, on the reverse strand, counting down.
ACGTCAAGCAGTAGTGAGTCTTAAGAGGAACAGCCACAGGGGCTAAAATGTTGTCACGGTAATGGGCTGCATTCAGGTTTCCATCGATGAAAACCAGCTCTGTCTTGTGTCTGGCACTTATTCCAGCCCACACCATGACACTTAGTCCACACCAGCAGTAACGCTCTAAGACATTGGCGTCGGCATAACGTTCCCTTCGCCTTCCGAAAACACGTATTCGGTCGTCACCCATGCTCAGTTTGAACCGGGACTCATCTGAAAACTAGACCCTGGTCCACCTGAGTGCATTCCAGCCCAAATGTGCCCTTGCCCACGGCAGACGTGCACAGCGACGAGCAGAAGTCAGCACCAGACCACGATGTGGGCGTTGGTTGTTCAGTCCAGCTTCACGCAAGCGATTGCGTACAGTTTGGTCGCCTATCCTGTTCTGGTGACGACCTCTGGTCTGAGCAGCAGTAACTGTGGCTGGTCAGAAGCCATTACGAAGGTGCTGGAGACGAATATGACGGTGCTGTTGAGGGGTGGTTACATGTGATCTGGGAGCACGTAGATGGTCGTTTGTACTGCCTGTGTCATGAAACTGCCTCCGGGGATGCGCAATGGTCGACACATGGACACCCAGATCCACTGCAACATGTCTCTGTGACATTCCACCAGCAAGCATGCCAATGGCTGTTTCTCGCTGATTTTGCTGAAGACGTCCCATTATCTAAAGTTGCACCAGAAGAATGCCAAGGAATTTTTAAGTTTCCCATTCCTCTGGCTATTTATTGGCCACATTTCATAAGGATTGGACAGTGAGTTCTGCTCAGTCTGAGTGGTGTGGCAAACATCTCAGCTCAGCTGTGCATTCAGGTTAAAAGAACTGTCCCGACAAAAAATTGAACAAAACTTTGTGAGCTTTTAAGGTTTAGTTCGGATATAAAGGCCAAAATTTGTTAGATAATAAGGTTTACCAAAAATATTTCAAAATTTCAAGTGTTGCATTGGAAGTTTTGATCAGTATATAATAAGTTAACAAATTGAATTTACTAATGACCACATGAAAAATATTTTAGTGTTTAGTATTGGCAATTTGAGCATATGTAAGATAAAATTGGGCTCAATTTATAATAACATCAAAAGGCTGTCTGGGGCAATACTGTCGCTATGCTTTCTTTTTGGGTGTTTTGCTTTCGCTTTGTGGGTTTGGCCAATTTATCCTTTGCTGTCGTGGGCAATCAATGCACAGGCCTGCCTGGTCATAGTTTTGGAGGCTGGTGGTGGCTTTGGGAGCTTTCTTTGTTGCCTTCGTCTGGGAAGATATCATTTTGCCCACAATCGGATTCTTGGACCAGCTGGCCTAAATTGGGGGCGGCGCCCGGCTATATTTAAGTCCAAGTTCCTCCTTGCTGCCCTTGCTAAAGTGTTAGTGTTTTGTTTGCACTTTAGCCGGTAAGGTCTCTAGTTTGAGAGTTGCTGAGGAATTAGCTGCAAAAGAGGAAAGTGCTAGTTAGCAAGGGAATCTTTCTCTCGCTTTTCCTCTTCCTGGGCACCGTCAGGTGCTAAATCTTATCTTGGTTTCGGAAATTTTTCCCTTTCATTCAATTTTTGTTAAGCTTGCATTGCTTCCTGATTGTTACTCAGATTGGATCTAGGTCTTTTGGAAGCGCCAGTCTCCCTCTCTGATTTCTGTCTGTGTTTGTCTTTTGTTTTGCTGCTCTTCCTTTCGTTCTGGCCACAGCATTTGGCGCCTGTAAAATCCAACCATCACATGCCTGGGTTGAACCCCAAGGGCCTCCTCTCACAAGGGGCTCAGAATTTTTGCCCCCTAAAAATACAGTAATACACTGTGAGAAATAAATGAATTGCATAAAATTAGGGGCTACCTTTGTATGAAAAATGCCTGTCGTCCTGACAATGTTTTCATTTTTTTTTTAAAATGAACTGGGTACCCTTGGCAAACCGTCAGAAAGAAGTGTGCCGATTTGCGTGAAAGTATTTTAAATTTATCCTTGATCATTTCTTGGGTGTTGATTAGCTTTTCAGTGCAACAATGTAACTTGGCAAGTTTGGTGGAAATGTTGCCTTTAGTGAAACTGTGATCATGGTGGGAGGGTAGAAAATAAAAAAGTGCAGCACAAGAAAGAAAATCTTGGATGCTGATAGAAACACACAATTGTGAATTATTAAACAAAATTCCTAAACTCACTGGATATTTCAAGCTTGCTGCTCACTCATCTACAAGCCAACTGTTGGGGGATGCTAGCACTGACAATGACAAGCCAGCTAACAACACAACTGCTATAGCACCTGAAAATGCTGATGTTACCGCAAACTCCAGCTTCAATGATGCCAAAGCAGAGAGACCAGAGGAGAAGCACTCCATATCAGTTGGGCCTGCTTCACTAACTCCTACTCCCAAAGTTCCCATGGATTCTTGAAGCTCGGACCCTGCATGTTGACAGTCAATGGATGACAGTATATAGGCTTACAGGGGTAGGGTAGGGCCCAGGATTATGCCAAAAGAAAGAGGCGGATGTCAATGCATCTGAGCGACAACACAAGCTCCAAAAAAGACACTTCTCGAAAAGCCTGCTTCAGCAAAAACTTGCCACTGGCAAGTCTGTGGCTCAAGAATAGCTTTTATATTCTCCCTCTCAAGGTGAAGTATTTTGTTATGCTTGCCCACTCTTTGGGGACATCAACCGACAGTCTCGTCCAATGCCTTTCTCCAACGGTGCCAGTTTCTGCGACTGCAAACGTGTGAATGAGTGCCTGACTAAGCACAAGAATTTGGTGAGTCATAGAAAGGCAATGTTTGCGTATATTATGGATGCTGCGGAAAGGGGACAGATTGACTTATTCACAATATGAATGCTGGACTGAGATATTGAGATGGGTAGTCGTAGTAATTAGATTTCTTTCAGAACTTGGTCCAGCAGTAAGTGGACACAGTGAAATTCTTTGGAGGCCAGATGATGGTAATTACATGGGCATCCTTGAAGTCCTAAGTGAGTTTGATCCATTCTTAAAAGCACGCATTGAGAAATACGGTAGTACAGGCAAAGCAAACACCTCCTATCTTTTGGCAATACCTGCCTTCCTATTGATTTTTCAGTCAGTAAGTTGCTTGATTGATAATCAAACGAACGTAAATGGACACAGCTTGAGAACAATTATGTGGTAATGGTTGAGGTTACTGAAAGCCCTTAGAAGATCTGATGGCACGCTACTGGTTTATAGGCAGCAATCCTTGTACAGCATAATCGCAGATAAATAACACCACCCTGCATTTTGAAACTTTTTTCTCTGTTGATTTGATTAACTGTGCTGATTTTATATAATTTGAAGGCGTTGATTTCAAATTTGTCCTAAAAATCTGTGTATCACGTCAGGTTTTTTGAAAAATCGCAAATTCTTTTTTTCACATTGATATATCTAAGAATACACAATGGTACATGAAAGCAAAATGACACAGTTAGATTTTAAGCATTCTGCAACATGTAATAAAACAAAATGCAGCTTACCTAAGGATTAAATTTTCTTTTCTTTGATTTACGGGAATAACTTCATTCGGGGCAGCCTCTCTGTAGGCACCAACTGTAACACCACCCTGCATGTAGAAAAAAATTTTCAGCTGATTTCCCAAAAAGGCCTCATATTACCTAATTTGAGGGTGCTGAATTAAAAAATGTGAGTAAAAAGCTTCTATCACAGTTTTTTCCTAAAATAAAAATGAAGATATTCCTGATTATATCATATAAATTGACTTTTATGCACCAATGAGAACAGCAACAAATGCTATTTAGGTGTAGTGAAACACCAACACATTGCAGAAAACATTTTCCTCCGTCAGTGGCCATATTACTACGCCTGGCATCAGGATTAAGCACAAAATAATGTCCTTAGAAACGTGAAAATCAGCCAAGAATTGGACAAATAGTTCTCACCTACCTCAGAGGAAAATAGAAATCATTAATCACCTCTTAATCGTACAAGTGGTTGTCGAAAGTGACAATACCATGAAATGCTCCTCATACATTATGTGAAAATTTGACGTGCTAGAGCAAAACTGAAACTTTTTTTTGGAATCAGCACCCTAAAGTTTGTAAGAAACAAGAATTGGATTTTTCTTAGCAAAAATGATGCAGGGTGGTGTAATCCATTTGGCAGACCCCCTAGTCTTTGACTATTCACTTAAACAACAAACTTAAAATTGATTGTCCTCTTTGCCCTTGAAGATATGAACAAGACCTCTTTATTAAGAATTTTTTATTTATTTGCAGTTTTCATAAAAGGTTTTTTTTTGTGATCAGTTTTTTATTACGCTATTTAGCCAATACAGTCACATTACGCGTATGGAATAAATTGTTCCATGGTGTAGAAAAACATTAGTTGTTGCTCTAGTTCTCTCCAGGGACTGTCGATATGGGGTCAATCCACACTTTAATATGGTGTAATTGATAAGCCATATGCTAAACGTTAAAATCAGGTAGTGCCAAACCACCAAGCGCTTAGTGCGCTGCAGGGTATAGTATTTAAATCTCGGCTGTTTATTGTTCCATACATATCTGCTAATTAAAGAATAAAGTCTTTTCCAAAATGTCATTGGTGGAGGTAGTTGGATCATCGCACTAAGAAAGTTAATACGGGGTAACGCATTCATTTTGATAGCTGCTATCCGGGATTAAGGGGACGCTGGAAACGCTGACCACCTAGTGAGGTCATTTTGGATGTTCCCAACATCACCTCATAATTGTCTTTAAAGATTTTTTTTAATGAGGTGTGTATGATGATACCTAGATATGTCATTTTTGACTGAATCGGTATCATACTAGACATGGATGGTGCCATCATCTTCTTGTTTAGTTCAAGCAAATTTGATTTATTCCAGTTAATTTTGTAACCTGAGATTGAGTCAAATTCATTGAATGTCTTAAGAATATTTGGTATTGATTTCTCAAGATCTGAAATGTAAAATAAAACCTCATCTGCAAACAAGGATATCGAGTTATTATTTGACTTAATTTGGATATTACATATTTCATTTTGCCTTATCATTTTGGCCAGTGATTCAAGTAACAACGCAAACAACATACTTTTGTAGGTGAAAGCAGGCACCCTTGCCGAGAACCCCGCTCAATCAAGAATGGTTTTGAATGCATTCCACTGGTTGAGACTAAGGCAATGGGATTTGTATATGGCATACAAACCATTTTTCTAAATTTTTGACCAAGTCTGAATATGTCCATGATTTGCTAAAGGTAATCCCATTCTAGCCGGTCAAATGACCTCTCGGCATTGACCGATAGAATTGCTGTTTGTGTTGGAGAAGTGCTAGCTTCCTGTATAGTATGTAAGCAGTCTGCGCATATTGCCTGCAGCAAAGCGTCCTGGACTGGTATGAAACCTGATTAGTCAGGATGAACCAGTCTCCCCATAAAGCGCTCAAGGCGGATTGCCAAGACCTTGGCATACAGCTTCACGTCAGTCCCAAGAAGGCTGATTAGTCTGTAGTTGGTGCAATCGAGATGATCTTTCCCCTTTTTGGGTATTAGGAAAATTAACACCCTGTTGATTTATTGGTGGAAAGTCCCCTCCTCTATTACCGAATTAATGACTTGTAGTAGTACTGGCCCAAGTATATCAAAATACTGAAGTAAGAGCTCTGACGGGATTCCATCCAAACCTCGGTATTTAGCCTTGAAAAAGGTTAAAAAGGCAAATTAAAACTCTGGAAGCATGGTTGCCCAATATCCTCTGCTTCTTCAAGTTAAGCATGGCTAAATTCAAATTTTTTTAGAAACCCTTTACATTTTGCCATGTCAAAATTAGAGTTGGATTTATACAAGTTAGCATAAAAAGATTTGATTTGAAGCGATACTGATATCTTTGGGGTTGTTTGATATACCATTAAGTATAAGGATGCTGTTAACTCTTGCTCGGGATTCATTCTATTTAAGGGCGAGTTAGTTTGCTTGGTTTGCAGCCATCAGAATAGTAATTCTGTCTTACTCTGTGCATTATAAATTCAGCCCTCATCCTCCTCAGTAGGTCATTGAATTCTGCTTGTTTTGTCCTTAAAAGATTTTCCGTAGATTTAGAGAAGCTTGTCTTTTGAGACCATTCTAAAGATAGACACTGGTTTTCAAACTCAACAATTCTCGCTTCTCTGTTTCTTTTCAAATGGACAGCAAATGAGGACGTAAAGTCTCTGATAAACTCTTTAGTCGCTTGCCATGCGAAAGAAGGGCCAGAGGCTGAACCAAAATTTGTTGCTATAAATTCTTTAAGTTCGGTTCTGAATTTTGAATCAAGTTCTGTATTCTGGAGAAAAGAGGTGTTAAATTGCCATCACCAAGATCTCTCACCCTGTAAACCACAAACAAAGGTGGTTATAAGCAGGTTATGGTCAGATAAAATGGCTAGTTCCATTGCAGTTGATTTAAACATCGGCTTAAGCTCACTGGATTACAAAAGATTATCAATACGGAAGTGTGTTTGATGATGCTTGGAGAAAAAGGTATAATTTCTCCTTGAAAGATGATGCAGCGCCCGATATCAGTAAGATTGAGTGACTTCACCACATTCTTGAACATTGCTGACGCTTGTTTTTGAACATGAGTGTGACTGACCCTCAATCTATCCAGGTTCAAGTACAGTGCGGCATTCATATCTCCCCCAGTAATTAAGGAAATATTATTTAATGTTAACAAATCGCAGGCAGAGCTGTTGCCAGGATGCCAAGCTTGTATGGGCATTTGTCCTCTTTGGGGGGGGACCTCTAAATCAGCATGAAATACAACATGCACAACATCTTAAAACCTTTATATATATATATATATATATATAAATAATCAGTGGCGGCTGGTGAACAGGCGATATAGGGGAGGCTGAAAATAATGATTGGTCATGACCTATTTTCAATCATTCACTTAAATTACCGTTACAAAAGCTCAGAAAACTCTCAACGCACACCTGTCAACTCTTATGCATTCCACGTGAGTTTTAGAGGGATATTTACGTTCCTCTGCTGTACTCAGCAATTATTCAATCAGTGCATGTGTAAGAGATTCTTGCATGGAACTGAAGTCCTTGTACATGGAGGTTTATCAGTTTCTCCTGCGCTACGACTCCGGACATCTCATGCTTTTCTTTACTCAGGGGTTGGAAGCAATGCATGTGTTCCATGATCATTTAAACTGTTTAAATGAAATAAGATCATTGGAAGCAATGAAATTGCATTAAGACATTTCAAATCATCTTATTTCATTGAAACCACCTAATTCCTGTTCAAACGATGCGCGCCACCATGAGAACCCTGACGGTCTCCTACTTCCGATCATTGCTCGCTGTACTGAAGAGAGATCGGCTAACCAAATGTTGTTTCTTTGTTGTTTCTCCAGTGCTTGAAAAATGATGTCCTCCATGTCAAGTTCAGTGCTAACATTAGCAAACATTTTTTTGTTTCTTCTATCTCTTCCGACATTTTTGATGACGCCGATATTTGAGTTCTTGTACCTGCCAACATCCTAATAAACAGTAGAGCTAATGTTAGAAATGCCTTGAAGGTTAAATAAACCCGATTCTACAATGAAATACGGAGGCTTATGAGGAGCTCTTGTCTTCCGCTACCATTGCGATTGTCGGTCGCGTGACCTCCCCCAAAGGTTATTTTTATGAAATGTAAATTTCGGTAGGTGAGAGCTTTTAATCATTTCTGGGAGTGCACATAGTCACGCTAAAATCTAAAGCTTGTAGTTCTGTAGAGGGCTGTGGTGGGTTTATGTTTGATGCGCCTCTCGGAATTTTATTTTTTATTTTACTAATGTTCTCTGTTTTAATGGTTCAATATTTTTTTTGTGACATACTTTGATTTTCATTGATTTTTAATGGAGCCACATCGTATTTTCTTTCCCAGCAGTCTTGAAATGCAGTCTTCAGGGTGGTTCTTAATGCAACCTTAATGGAGAGTCATTCCTCTTGATTCGCAAGCTAATATGCATTTTGTGTAGTTGCTTTCAAGTTGCCATGGTAACCACAGACCAAAGTATTATTGCAGCCATATGTCACATTTAACGCAGTGCTATACAGTATGTTTGAAAGATTTTAAGGACAAATAATTGGTTTCATGTTGCCCATACAGCTGCCATGCAGGCTTTCTGTATTTATTTCATGTTTAAATGATTATAATTAGCCCAAAATTGATTGCAATTAGATTGTACAAAAATGATTGAAAATTGCTCTGCTCTTTAAGTGGGATTTGTCTGATAGGAATCAAATTATTATGGAAAAAACATGGGGGGAAAGGACAATCACAACAACAAGCACTGCTGGTACTAGTTGTTGTTGTGTATTTACTCAGTGGGAAATAAAAGTTCTGATATCTGCACTCATTGAAACCCACCCCGTGCAATTATTGTGTTTTTCTACTAAATTTAAAAAGAGCATATGGTCATGTACAGTTGCACTAAAATATTAATATTTGCACACTGCCTCAGGCAGAGAGGCCAGTTGAAATGGAAGTTTGGGAGAGAGGGTCAAGAAATTAAACACACTGAATTACAACCATCTCAAAAGAGTCAGCCTTTTTTTATTACTAGCCCTACAGACTACTTTTTATAAATCTGGACTTGGTTTTTTTTTTGTGGCACTGATTTAATGAGTGGAACTGTGTTGGCCGAAGGGCTAGCCTTCACATCTGGATATTGTCTTTTCCACTGGGTTTGCTTGGATAATTAATCTTGTTCAGTGTTTGCTGCAGTTTTTTTTTTTGGCAGGAATGGAAATATTGATTTGAGTCCTGTGTTTCCTCAATCATATTATGCAGTAAGGACATTTTTCTGATCAGCACGTGTGTACCATTTACACTGTAGGATGTACATATTGGCTGACAATCGAGCATGGGATGTATTTCATGGTGCTGTAAATATATGCTGCGGATATATGAAAATTCTGAATAAAGGGCTTAATATACAGTTACCAACGTTTTCAGCACATTTTGCAATTGATTCACGAAGATTCCATTCCGCAGTGACGAAGTGGAGATGTCTGTTACCTAGCCATTAATTTGCATTGGGCTAAAAACACTGCAAAATACACAATTTTTTATCCAATAAATTGAATGTTCGCTAGCTAATGGTTGCTACCATGCAGATGCAAGCCACGGATTAATTTTAATTTTAGAGACTGAATTCAAAATGTGTGAATGCCAGTCAAATTTCTTTAAGAATGTAACTGCCGTTCCTGCTTAGCCCGCAGACGTTACCCGCAGAGAGTTTTGTGAAGAGCCATGGCTTGCTGCGCTTGCCTGTCTCATTGGGATTCTAGCCAATTCCATTATATCCACAATAGTGGATGTGTCTTTCCATTAGTATCTTCACATGGAAACATGTTCTTGCCTGCCCTTGTAATTGCTTGACATGCAGTCAGATCAAAGCCAGATTGCTATGCAATCAATGTTTTCATCTGGTTAGTTTTTCTGGGAATCGTGGTGAATTTACTACATATCTTGGAGTCACCGGCTACACATCACAATGCACCATTTTTGTTTGCGATTGTCTTTATTTCGAAAGTTTTAAGTTTTGTTTGCTTGTTATTTATGCCATTGTACGAAGTCATGTCACAACCCTTGTTTCAAGGGTGTTTGTTTAATGCAGTGGATAAACCTCTGGGAAACGCATTGAAAAGGTGTCAGCTGGTTAGATGCAGGAATACTTGACTGATTGGCCACCTCAAAATTACACTGCCATTTTGCTCATGATAAGAATACGCTTTATATAAACTTTATGCCTTATTTATTGTGCATGAGCTTGAGGTGTCATTTGGAATCCAGCGTGAAGGTGTTGTGATTCTGCTTTTTGCTCATGTTATGATTCTGCGTGTCATGTTAAGTTCTGTGCCTGGCTCTGCCATGTTATTGATTCTTGTGTTTAGAGACCACTGACCTTGTCTGACCATTCTTAGATTGTGTATTTGGTATTTAGATTTCCTGTTTATTATTTTTCATGTATAGATCATTTAGTTTCCATGCCATGTTTTCATTTCCATGCTTTACACTTTGTCTCCCCTGTCTTGTCAGGTGTGTATCTTTGCTCACGGTCCCTTGTCTTGTGATCCCTGTCTGTGTTTGGGCTACAGCCAAATTCATGTAATTAGTTTATCCCTCATGTGTCTCTCCCTGATCATTGTTCCCACTGATTGCACCTGTTCTCCCTGGTCATGTGTTTACCCCGGGTGTGTATATAAGATGTCTGTTTGGTACACTTTCTTGTCAGATCGTTCTCCCTAGTTTTCTCGTGCCACGTTTCTCGCCTTGATCTCTCAGTGTTTATCTTTCTGACTGGACCGTCTTTGATATCGAGCTTTGCCTACTCCCTGTACTGTTGCCAGCTCTGTTGGGGGGTTTCCCCCTTCAGAAATAAAGCCTCCTTTTTGCATTTTACTGGTGTTTGCTCTTGGTTCATTTCGTAAAACCTCACATTACGATCTGACCAAGATGGAACCAGCGAACATCCAGCCTCTGCAGGAGGCAGTCAAGGAACAGGGAGCCCAGCTCGAATTTCAGGAGCGTCAGCTTCGCGCCCTCATGCAGCATATGCAAACCATGAGTCTCCAGGTTGCGGACCTCATTCGAACAGTTCAAGACTCTCAGCTGCTGCATACCCCCCAGCCTGCGGTCCACGCCACGCCTGTGCCCTCCTCCACTCCGCCGCTGCCTGTCTGCGAGCCACGCCTGCCTCCCCCTGAAAGGTACGACGGCAACCCCGGTGCGTGTCGAGCATTCCTCACCCAGTGCAACCTCATATTCAGCCTACAGCCCTCATCATTCCCCACTGAACGGGCTCGTGTTGCATTTATCATCACGCAACTCACGGGAAGAGCCAAGCAGTGGGCTACTGCAGCTTGGGAGGCAGATCTACCATGTGTACAGACATCTGGTCTACTGGGTGAGGAGATGAAGCGGGTTTTCGACCGCACGAAGTTGGGTCATGAGGCGGGACGGGAGATTCTTCGGATACGCCAGGGTGGTCGTTCTGTGGCTGATTTTGCTATCGACTTCCAGACCCTGGCAACCAACAGCAGGTGGGGCCAAAGAGCCTCATATGACACCTTTTTTAATGGTCTAGCTGAGGCCATAAAAGACGAACTGGTGTCCCAGGATTTACCAGAGGAGCTGGACGAGTTGGTCGACCTAGCCATACGAGTGGATGCTCGCCGTGAAGAACGTAGACGGTCCGTTCTTCACAGTCGTCCAAATAAACCCCTACCGGACCACTCCACTTTTACCACCACCTCCTGACGGCAGCCCCTCTCCTGAGACGGAACCCATGCAACCCGGACGAACGCGCATTCCCACTGTGGAAAGGAACCGTCGTCGCAGAGAGGGGGCCTGTTTCTACTGTGGCAAAGGGGGACATCAGATAGCTCAGTGCCCCAGCAAGAAGCCTCGTCCTGGCACCAGGAATGGAACAGTGGTGGGCGTTACGCCAGTCCAAGATTCAAGAAACCGCACCTGCCTTCCGTTGATCCTGGAATGGGGAGGGGAGAGCAGATCCACTACGGCTCTCATTGATTCTGGAGCAGAGGAAAACCTCATGGATGTGGAGCTGGCTCGTGAATGGGGGGTTCCGGTGGAAAAGATCTTCCCGGATCGAGTGGCCAATTCCCTTAGTGGCCAGCAAATTGCCCAGATAACTCATGTTACCAGCCCCATCAAACTCAAGATATCAGGCAACCACCATGAGACAATTCAATTATTCCTCCTTCACTCTCCCCATGCTCCGATCATTCTGGGTCACCCATGGATGGCTAAACACCTACCTCACATTGACTGGCGAACGCATGAAATCAAGGGCTGGAGCCCCAACTGTTCTCAGACATGCCTCCAAAATGCTTCGGAACTACAGCCTTACTCTACTCCAGAGGAGATCCCCGACCTAGAAAAGGTTCCCCTCGAGTTCCATGATCTCAAGGAGGTGTTCTCAAAGTCCAGGGCCACCAGCTTACCTCCTCACCGTCCATACGATTGCGCCATCAACCTAAAGCCAGGTACAATGCCCCCTAGAGGCCGATTATATTCCCTGTCCCGACCAGAGACCCAAGCCATGGAAAAGTACCTGTCAGAGTCTCTGGCTGCAGGTATTATTCGACCATCATCCTCCCCTGCGGGCGCTGGTTTCTTCTTTGTGGCCAAAAAGGATGGGACGTTGAGGCCCTGTATTGACTACTGGGGACTAAATGAGATAACCGTCAAGAACCGATACCCTCTCCCCCTCATGAACACAGCGTTCGACCTCCTACAAGGAGCTAAGGTTTTCTCCAAGCTTGACCTCCGCAACGCCTATCACTTGGTGCGAATCCGGGAGGGAGATGAGTGGAAGACGGCTTTTAATACTCCCACAGGGCACTGGGAGTACCTGGTTCTTCCTTTCGGGCTCACTAACGCTCCAGCTGTGTTCCAGAGTCTTGTAAACGATGTGTTGAGAGACATGATTAACAAGTTCGTTTTTGTATACCTTGACGATATTTTGATTTTTTCAGATTCCCAAGAGGAACACGTGAAACATGTTCGCCAAGTGCTTCGTCGTCTCCTGGAGAACCGTCTCTTTGTAAAGGCCGAAAAATGTGAGTTTTTTGTTGAGACTACAACCTTTCTGGGTTACATTATCTCCCCAGGCACCATACGTATGGACCCAGTCAAAGTGGAGGCCGTCACCAACTGGCCCCGACCTGAGGACCGTAAGTCTCTCCAGCGTTTTTTGGGTTTTGCTAATTTCTATCGACGGTTTATCAGAAACTATAGTTCTGTTGCTGCTCCTCTCACTGCCCTCACTTCCTCCAAGTCCAAGTTCCTTTGGTCCGAGAGAGCAGAGAGTGCGTTTGTAGAACTAAAGTCTCGATTCACGTCTGCACCCATCCTCATTATCCCTAACCCAGAACTTCAGTTCATTGTAGAAGTGGACGCCTCGAATATTGGAGCCGGCGCCATTCTGTCCCAGAGGTCCCCTGAGGATGGGAAGATTCACCCATGTGCCTTCTTCTCTCGTCGTCTAAGCTCTGCTGAAAGAAACTACGACATCGGAAACCGTGAGCCGCTGGCAGTAAAGTTGGCCTTGGAAGAATGGAGGCAGTGGCTAGAAGGATCCAAGGTACCCTTCATAGTGTGGACAGACCATAGAAACCTGGAATACCTACAGACAGCCAAGAGACTTAACCCAAGACAAGCCAGGTGGGCACTATTCTTCTCCCGCTTCAATTTTCACATTGCTTATAGACCTGGAAGCAAAAATGTTAAACCCGACGCCTTGTCCCGTTGTTTTGAGATAAAGGAAGAGGAACCATGTCATGATACAATTCTGCCCAAAGAAGCCTTTGTTAATGCCATCTATGTCAATATTGAAAAGGAAGTCAGAGATGCCCAAGCCAGTACTGCTGCCCCTAGCGCTTGCCCCACTAACTGTCTTTATGTTCCAGCTGCATTACGCCCTAAGGTTCTGGAATGGGGACATTCTTCCATGCTGTCCTGCCACCCTGGAGTACGCCGTACTAAGGACTTTATTTTACAAAGATTTTGGTGGCCAGAAATCTCTCAAGATGTCCAAAGTTTTGTAGCTGCCTGCTCGGTCTGCGCCCAAGCAAAAGCCTCACATCAACCACCTCACGGTTTGCTTCAGCCCCTTCACACTCCACACCGCCCCTGGTCCCACATAGCACTCGATTTCATCACTGGCCTTCCCCCTTCCAATCATCACACTACCATTCTCACCATTGTAGACAGATTCTCCAAAGCCGTTCACCTAGTTCCCCTCACCAAGCTCCCCTCCGCCCAAGAAACCGCTAACCTTGTTATTCAACATGTCATCAGACTTCATGGTATTCCTATTGATATCACATCTGATCGCGGCCCCCAGTTCACTGCCCTATTTTGGAAATCATTCTGCAAATCACTTGGCACCACAGTTAGTTTATCATCAGGTTTCCATCCCCAGACTAATGGCCAGACCGAGCGGGCTAACCAATGTGCGGAAAATGTTTTGAGATGTCTTTGCATTAGGAACCCCTCCTCCTGGAGTCATCAGTTGCCATGGGCTGAATACGCCATGAACAGCCACACCTCTGCTGCCTCTGGCATTTCCCCCTTCAAGGCCTGCCTAGGCTACCAGCCCCCTTTGTTCCCTTCCCAGGAGGAGGAGGTAGCTGTCCCCTCAGCCCGTGAGTTTGTGCGTCGGTGCAGACGCACATGGATAACCACCCGCCAGGCCCTGCTCAGGTCGGTCGCCCGGATGAAGGAGCAAGCAGACAAGAGGCGCACGACGGCTCCTTCATACCGACCTGGGCAGCGTGTCTGGCTATCTTCAAGGGACATTCCTCTCAGAGGTAATGGGGGCAAACTTTTCCCTAAGTTTTTGGGCCCATTCACTATTGAAAAAGTCTTGAGTCCCACTGCAGTTCGCCTCCGTCTTCCACTGTCTATGAGACGTATTCACCCCACGTTTCACGTGTCCCAAGTCAAACCTGCTGTAACCCACCCCCTGTCCTCTGGACCTGATCCCCCACCACCCGCCCGGATCATCGACGGAGGCGAAGCCTACACGGTCCGTGCCCTCCTGGATTGTCGTCGGCGAGGCCGGGGACTGCAGTACCTCGTCGACTGGGAGGGTTACGGACCGGAACACCGCAGTTGGGTACCGTCACGCCACATCTTGGACAAGGACTTGATCAGAGACTTTCATGCAAACCACCCCAGACCATCAAGTTGAATCGCCCGGTGGCGATTCGTAGGGAGGGGGGTACTGTTGTGATTCTGCTTTTTGCTCATGTTATGATTCTGCGTGTCATGTTAAGTTCTGTGCCTGGCTCTGCCATGTTATTGATTCTTGTGTTTAGAGACCACTGACCTTGTCTGACCATTCTTAGATTGTGTATTTGGTATTTAGATTTCCTGTTTATTATTTTTCATGTATAGATCATTTAGTTTCCATGCCATGTTTTCATTTCCATGCTTTACACTTTGTCTCCCCTGTCTTGTCAGGTGTGTATCTTTGCTCACGGTCCCTTGTCTTGTGATCCCTGTCTGCGTTTGGGCTACAGCCAAATTCATGTAATTAGTTTATCCCTCATGTGTCTCTCCCTGATCATTGTTCCCACTGATTGCACCTGTTCTCCCTGGTCATGTGTTTACCCCGGGTGTGTATATAAGATGTCTGTTTGGTACACTTTCTTGTCAGATCGTTCTCCCTAGTTTTCTCGTGCCACGTTTCTCGCCTTGATCTCTCAGTGTTTATCTTTCTGACTGGACCGTCTTTGATATCGAGCTTTGCCTACTCCCTGTACTGTTGCCAGCTCTGTTGGGGGGTTTCCCCCTTCAGAAATAAAGCCTCCTTTTTGCATTTTACTGGTGTTTGCTCTTGGTTCATTTCGTAAAACCTCACAGAAGGCGTATGTAACCAGGCATTTAAAAATGGAGTCAAGAGGTTTGAACTGACATATATTAGATATTTGTTATTTAGCCATCAGTAAATGTAGAATTTCTCATATTTTCACTTCACTGGACCATACAGACAAACGGTTTCCAAATAATAATTATCATTGTTTATAATAATGACAATAATAATTGTCATTGTAAAGACATTGTGGTAACCAAACCAAAAGTGGCTCGCCTAAAAAGTCAAATAATAGACGCGAAGTCTTTATCCAAATTAAGTGAATGTACATTTATCCAGCGAAAAATTTGCTTTGATACCAGACCCATTTTTGTACGACTCTGATTTTTGTTATTGGTGCCCTGTTTACGATTCTGGATTACGCCCTTTGGATTCTGAGTTTGGATTGTGGACTTTGTACCGTTGCCTGCTCTGTTGCGGGTTTCCCCCTTCAGAAATAAAGCCTCCTTTTTTGTATTTACTGGTTCTCGCATGTGGTCCCTCTCGTAATCCTCACATTACGATCTGACCACAATGGAGCCAGCGAGTAAGCAGCCACCGCTGGCTGCCGTGAGAGAACAAGGAGCCCAGCTGGAATTTCAGGAGCGCCAGCTTCGTGGACTTATGCAGCACATGCAGACCATGAGCCTCCAGATGGCGGACCTCACTCGTTCTTTCTTCTGAATCTGAAAGATTCACGACTTCAACATGCTCCCCAGCTCACTGTCAATGCCACGCCTTTTGCTGCACCTATGCCTGCTTCTGCTCCTCCGTTGCCTGTCTGCAAACCACGTCTGCCACCCCCTGAAAGGTACGACGGCAATCCTGGCTCATGTCGTGCATTCCTGACCCAATGTGATCTCGTTTACAGTCCTCCTCCTTTCCCACTGAACGCGCTTGCGTTGCGTTTATCATCACGCAGCTTACGGGAAGAGCCAAACAGTGGGCTACTGCTGCATGGGAGGCGAATTTGCCCTGCGTCCAGTCCTCAAACCTACTGGGTGAGGAGATGAGGCGGATTTTTGACCGCACTAAGCTGGGTCACAAGGCAGGGCGGGAGATCCTACGCATTCGCCAGGGGCGGACTACGCCATTGATTTCCAGAATCTGGCAACAAACAGTACGTAAGGGCAAAGAGCTCTGTACGACGCCTTCTTTAACTGCCTCTCTGAGAGAATAAAGGATGAGGTTGTTCCCCGTGAGTTACCAGAGGGGTTAGATGACCTGATTTACCTGGCCATACAGGTGGACTCCCGATTGGAGGAACGAAGACAGTCCGTTCCCCGCTGCCGACCTGCCTACTCTCTCCAGACGACACCGCCTCTACCGCCACCTCCTGGAGACAGACCTTCCCCGGAGACTGAACCATTGCTACTTGGGCGTACTCGCATTCCTGATGAGGAAAGAAGCCATCGACGCTGAGAGGGGGCCTGCTACTATTGTGGCGAAGGGGGACATCACATCGCGCAGTGTCCTAGCAAGAGGCCACACCCTGGTTCAAGGGAAGGAGCGGTGGTGGACGTTAATCCAGTGGAAGAATCCTCGCACCTGTTTTCCCGTGGCTCTGGAGTAGGAAGGGCAGAGCAGGTCTACCATGGCCCTCATCGATTCCGGAGCAGAGGACAACTTCATCAACGTGGATTTGGCCCGGATGTGGGGAGTTCCGGTTGAGAAGATCTTCCCGGATCGGGTGGCTAACTCACTAAGTGGCCAGAGGATCACTCAGATCACCCATGTCACCAACCCCATCAGCTCAAGATTTCTGGTAACCACTATGAGATGATCAGGCTCTACCTCCTCCGGTCTTCCCATGCACCGATCGTCCTGGGCCACCCGTGGATGGCAAAGCACCTCCCTGACATCGACTGGCGAAGACATGAGATTGAGGAATGGAGCCCTAACTGTTCACTCTCTTGTCTCCACAACGCTCAAGCCACAACCCACAACCTACCTCTCCTCCAGAGGAGATTCCAGATTTGGACACGGTTCCTCCGGAGTTCCATGACCTCAAGGAGGTTTTTTCCAAGTCTCGAGCTACCAGTTTGCCTCCACATCGCCCCTACGACTGCACTATTGACCTGAAGCCTGGTATCATGTTAAAGGCCGTCTATACTCCTTATCACATCCTGAGACCCAAGCCATGGAAAAATACCTCACAGAATCTCTAGCCACTCTAGCCACTGGAATAATTCGCACCCTGCTGGTGCGGGGTTTTTCTTTGTGGCTAAGAAGGACAGGTCTTTGAGACCTTGTATTGACTTTCGTGGGCTTAATGAGATAACAGTCAAGAACAGGTACCCTCTCCCCCTCATGAACACAGCGTTTCACTTATTACAGGGAGCTAAAGTGTTCACTAAATTAGACCTACGCAACGCCTGCCATCTGGTGCGTATTGTTAAGCATGTCCGTCAGGTACTTCACCTTCTTTTGGAGAACCGACTCTTCATTAAGGCGGAGAAATGTGAGTTTTTTGTTGAATCCACAACTTTTTTAGGATACATTATTTCTCCAGGCATCATACAGATGCACCCAGTCAAAGTAGAGGCCGTCACCAACTGGCCCCGACCTGAGCATCGTAAGTCACTCTGTTACCTGGGTTTCACAAACTTTTACTGGCGTTTCATTAGAAATTATAGTTCTGTTACCTCACCCCTCACTGCTCTCACCTCCCCTAAGACTAAATTTCTTTGGTCCGAGAAAGCTGAGAAAGCCTTTAAAGAACTCAAATCTCATTTTACGGCTGCAGTCATCCTCACCGTTCCTAACACTGAACTCCAGTTCATCGTTGAAGTGGACACCTCCAATATAGGAGTCAGTGCTATACTGTCCCAGAGGTCCACTGAGGATGGTAAGATCCACCCGTGCGCCTTTTTCTCTCGTCGCCACAGCTCTGCAGAGAAAAATTATGACATCGGTAACCGGGAGCTACTGGCGGTTAATTTGGCAATAGAGGAATGGAGGCAGTGGCTGAAAGGGCCTGAGGTCCCTTTCATTGTTTGGACCGACTATAAGAATTTGCAGAACCTGCAGACTGCCAAAAGACTGAGCACACGTCAAGCCAGGTGGGCTTTATTTTTCTCACGTTTTAACTTTCACCTTGCCTATAGACCTGGAAGTAAGAATGTCAAACCCGATGCCTTGTCACGATGTTTTGAAATCAAAGATGAAGAACCCTGCAAAGACACTATCTTAGCCAAGGAAGTCTTTGTGTACGCTATCTGTTTAGATATCGAGAGGGAAGACAGGGAAGCCCAAGTCAATTCAGCTACCCCCAGTGCATGCCTCACTAACTGTCTCTCTGTTCCAGCCACCCTGCAATCCCGAGTCCTTAAGTGGGGGCACTCCATCCTGTCCTGTCTTCCAGGAGTCCGCCATAATAAGGACTTCATCTCGCAAAGATTTGGTGGCCAGAGTTGTCACAGGACGTTCAGAGTTTTGTGGCAGCCTGCTCAGTCTGTGCCCAAGCAAAAGCATCACATCAACCCCCACACGGTTTGCTCCAACCCCTTACACAGAGCACATCGCCCCTGGTCCCATATTGCTCTAGATTTCATCACCGGTCTTCCCCCTTCCAATCACTTCACTACCATCCTCACCATAGTAGATAGATTTTTTTAAAGCTGTTCACTTGGTCTCTCTCACTAAGCTCCCCTCTGCCCAAGAAACTGCCAAACTCATTATTCAATACGTCATCAGACTTCATGGAATCCCCACTGATATCACCTCTGATCGTGACTCCCAATTCACTGACCTGTTTTGGAAATCCTTTTATAAATCACTTGGCATCCCTGTCAGTTTGTCGTCAGGTTTCCATCTTCAGACCAATGGCCAGACCGAGCGGGCTATCCAGTGCATTGAGACTGTTTTAAGATGTTTATGTCTAAAGAACCCCTCTTCCTGGAGCCATCAGTTGCCATGTGCTGAGTATGCCATGAACAGTCACACCTCTGCTGCCTCTGGTATCTCCGTCTTCAAGGCCTGTCTAGGCTACCAGCCCCCTTTATTTCCATGTCAGGAGGAGGAGGTAGCTGTCCCTTCGGCCCGAGAGTTTGTGCGCAACTGCAGGCAGCACCCGTAGAGCCTTAAGTCGGGGATGCAGCGCTTACATCTCCCCACCGAAGCAACATCCAGAACGGTTCGCTGCTTTCTTCCTCGGATCAGCCTTCAGTGCCCGCTTGCAATACAACACCTCGTGGTGCCCCTTCACTGATTTCACGAATACCTCTAACTCCTCATCTGTGAAATTTTGTTTTCGGCTTTGGCTCGACGTCACCATCATTATCTTCATGTTCTATTAACAAATGCGAATGCCCTATATGTTCGTGATAATCTAAAAAGTTGCGATATTCTCATGAGTGAGGAGATTGATTTTTCTAATTGAGGATATCTGTATTAACTAACTCGTGTCTTTGTATTTTTTTATACCACTGATAATACTGTGTATTTTAATGTGGAAATAAATATATTATTAAATAGGCTACTCTGGTATTGGCCAGGGTGGGGCTCAATCTAAAGCACTACCTATTTGTTAATCAATTTTAGCCAAAAAGAATAGCAGACATGGGAAGAATCATTATCAGTAAATGGGATAATTGATTATAATAAAGTATTAGGCAGGCACAAGTTTAAGTGAATGTGTCGCTCAAACCAACTGGGACATAATTGGCTATGGATATGGAATTGCGTCATTGCTGAGGCGGTTTCGGGGCGGGAGGATGACTGCGTGCGGGGTAAGAATCCTCTGTTTGTTAAAGCGTTTCCATGTCCTTCAGTTGCCAATCTGACATCGGAGTATTTTGAAATTTCAAGCGCGCAATTTCTAAATGAGATCATATAAACAGTCTTTGATTGTCATTTTTGTGTGACTAGAATGTTCTCTTTACTTGTCTTCTTCCCTGTCTTCCACAAAACAAACAGGCCGGTGTAGGAGGGGCACATTTTCAATGTTCTATTACGCTCGTTGAGAAGCGCTAAATTCTTTATTTTTTATTTCATTATCGCGGCAATTTGTTTGTTTGCATAGCTTTAATGCCATGGTGGCTGGAATAAGAAATAAAAGAGAGATGCCTGCATTACTTCTTGTAATTGGCACAAACATAGCCTACATAGGCCTACTATTACAGCGGCATATTGTTGGCCTGCTGATAAAACCTTGTATCTTCAAAATGATAAACTTCACAGGGAAAATAAAAAAAAAACTATATATATGTATATAAAACCCAAAACCAGTGAAGTTGGCACGTTATGTAAATCGTAGATAAAAACAGAATACAATGATTTTTGCAAATTTGCAAATCCTTTTCAACTTATATTCAATTAAATACACTGCAAAGTCAAGATGTTTAATGTTCAAACTGAGAAACTTTTTTTTTTTTGCAAATAATCATTAACTTAGAATTTAAAGGTAGCAACACATTGCAAAAAAGTTGGCACAGGGGCCTTTTTGCCACTGGTTACATCGCCTTTCCTTTTAACGACACTCAGTAAACGTTTGGGAACTGAGGAGACCAATTTTTGAAGCTTTTCAGGTGGAACTCTTTCCCATTCTTGCTTGATGTACAGCTTAAGTTGATCAACAGTCCGGGGTCTCCGCTGTCGTGTTTTACGCTTCATAATGCGCCACACATTTTCAATGGGAGACAGGTCTGGACTACAGGGAGGCCAGTCTAGTACCCGCACTCTTTTATTATGGAGCCATGCTGTTGTAACACGTGCAGAATGTGGCTTGGCATTGTCATGCTGAAATAAGCAGGGGCGTCCATGAAAAAGACGTTGCTTGGATGGCAACATATTGCTCCAAAACCTATATGTACCTTTCAGCATTAATGGTGCCTTCACATATGTGTAAGTTGCCCATGCCTTGGGCACTAATACACCCCCATACCCTCACAGATGCTGGCTTTTGAACTTTGTGCCTATAACAGTCTGGTTTCTTTTCCTCTTTGGTCCAGAGGACACGACGTCCACAGTTTCCAAAAACAATTTGAAATGTGGACTCGTCAGTCCACAGAACACTTTTCCACTTTGCATCAGTCCATCTTAGATGAGCTTGGGCCCAGCGAAGCTGGCGGCGTTTCTGGGTGCTGTTGATAAACGGCTTTCGCTTTGCATTGTAGAGTTTTAACTTGCACTTTCAGATGTAACGACAAACTGTAGTTACTGACAGTGGTTTTCTGAAGTGTTCCTGAGCCCATGTGGTGATGTCCTTTACACACTGATGTTGGTTTTTGATGCAGTACCGCCTGAGGGATCGAAGGTCACGGGCATTCAATGTTGGTTTTCAGCCTTGACGCTTACGTGCAGTGATTTCTCCCGATTCTCTGAACCTTTTGAAGACATTACGGACCGTACATGATGAAATCCCTAAATTTCTTGCAATAGCTTGTTGAGGAATGTTGTTTTTAAACTGTTCGACAATCAGCTCTCACATTTGTTCACTAAGTGGTGACCCTCGCCCCATCCTTGTTTGTGAATGACTGAGCATTTCAGGGGAGCTGCTTTTATACCCAATCATGGCACCCACCTGTTCCCAATCAGCCCGTTCACCTGTGGGATGTTCCAAATAAGTGTTTGATGAGCATTCCTCAACTCTCTGTCTTTTTTTGCCACTTGTGCCAGCTTTTTTAAAACATGTTGCAGGCATCAAATTCCAAATGAGCTAATATTTGCAAAAAATTACAAAGTCTACCTGTTCGAACATTAAGTAACTTGTCTTTGCAGTGTATTCAATTGAATATAGGTTGAAAAGGATTTGCAAATCATTTTATTCAGTTTTTATTTACGATTTACACAACATGCCAACTTCACTGGTTTTGGGTTTTGTAAAAGGAATCATTTTCATTCATGAATTTGGCACCTGACCTTGTTACGACCTTAACTGTATTGTATTGGTGGATGCAGCACAGAAACCTATAGAGTGGTTTAACCATGCTGTCGTCAAAACAAGAGCTCGGCCAAAAATGAATCTGAGAACATTTAAAGTAAATGTTCTTTTGCTGCAAAGGACTGACAAAACAATGACACAGCAAATTTGCACTGTGATCAAAGCAACAGGGGCTCCAACAAAATATTTGAGTGTGCGACAGGCTGTGTATGTATTTCAAAAAGGTTTGATTATTTCTACAAATGGTAATGAACGTTCTGAACTAAAAGACATAAGCCAGAAGTTCACTTAAGGGTAAAAAAGCATGACCGTCCAGCAACCCTGTTAGACATAAATAAGGCTTACATACACTGCAAGAAGACAACGGGACAGAGCACAAAATGTATTACAGCCCCTAGCAAAAATGATGAAACCACCACACATAGAGGATGTTCATCCAACATTTCACAGCTATATATAACTAACTGCAGATATGACAAAAAACTGTTTTTCATTAGCTTAACAATCAGGCTTCATGAGACACACCTCAAACAAATTAGATTAAATTATTTTAAAGGATGGCAATTTTTTTGATAATTAGAGGAAATAATATTGAGTGATTCCACATTTAAGTAATGATTATATTTTTAATTGTAACTGACATTTCTAAAAGACTTACCAACACAAACATGAATATGCAAGTTCGTCTGTGGTTAAAAGAGATTGCCAGCCGACCTCAACGAGCAGTTGGATTTGGCTAATTGAGATGAAGCGTGGCATTGAAAAGAGTGCTGGCAATTGAAACAACCAAAAAGGATTATAAAACTGCTCCTAGAATGAAATTCATCACGGAAAGTGACAAACAATGTTGGTTGTTTACGCTGAGGCTAAATTCAGAGCAGGTATGAACAAAAGGGAAAGGTTATAAAAGAAAAGCAAGTGGATGAGATGATGTCAAAGTGTCAGGACAGAAAACTCAAAACAATATTCCCTTAGGACAGAAAATGTGCAAGAAAACAAATTAAAAACGAATGGGCAGAAACATGAGTCAAATATTTGTGACTGAACTGTAAGAAATTGGCCAAATGGGATTTACATGTAGAAAAGCCAACAAAAACCAGCACTAACACCTACACAGAAGTGAGAAAGGTTACAGTGGGCCAAAGAGAAGCAATCATTGAGTGTGGATGACTGGATGAAAGTGATATTAAGTGATGAATCACGAATCCGCATTGGTCAAGGCGATGATGCTCAAACTTTTCCCTGGTATCTTTCCAGAGCAACAAATAAAGACAACTGCTTGCAGAAAACAGGCAAATTTCCCCATGCGTTTATGATAGGGAGTGCATGTCAATAAAGGACTGGGGGAAATGGCAATCATTACCTCCTCAGACGATGCGGAGGTGTACAGTACATTGAAATTATAAATCATGTTCTGATTTCATCAATAGAAAACAGGTATGGTGATGATGGCGTCATTTTTCAGCATAACAATGCATCTTGCCAAAGAGCAAAAAGTATCAAAGCTTTTTTTCAGGAAAGGCATATTAACTCAGAGACCTGGGCCCGTATTCACAAAGCATCTCATCTTACCGCTAGGAGCACTCCTAAGTCGCGCTAAAACATTTTATGTAGGAGTAAAATCTTAAAAGTAATTCACAAAGCCGCTGAGAGCAACTTTTAGAGAAGAAAACCGGTAACTCCTAGAGTAGGAGTAGCCCTGAGACAGGTGGGAGTAAATCTCAGTTGCTATGGATGACGTCAGTTCTCATGCACGAGTCTTGGGACAATGAGCACGGCGATTGGTTGTTTGGTGACCGGGCGGCCAATTGAAAAAGTATCCCACATACAACCCATGGAGGAAAAAATGAGGAAATAAACCAAGTGGCTGGTTTGTCCCATAAAATAATAACAGGTTGAGCACTCCTGAAAATGCACTATGCACAGTCCTCACATATTATGCTCAAGGCAAATCAATGGTGGATCTAGAAAATTTTACATGGGGTGCCAAAGGGGTGGCAAGAGGTCTGGGAGGGGTGGCATGGGACATCCTCAGTATGGTATTAGGAAATCCCCAATTCCATTGAAGTTGGGACATTGTGTAAAACGTGCATAAACAGAATGCAATGATTTGCGATTCTCATAAACCCATATTTTATTCACAATAGAGCACAGACAACAGATGTTGTAAGTGAAGATAGGCAGAGGTTCATCAATCTGCAAAAACACTGTGTCTAAAAATTGGGCAGAAATTTCAGAAAAATATTCTTCAATGTATTTATTGTGCAGTGAGTCCCAAAAAAAGGAAACCAAGAATAAATGGTTAATTATATAAAAAATACTTAACATTCTTTGATTAAAAATGCCATTTGGTGATACATAACTACGTCTTGTATCTAATGATGTCAAGTAAGTGGAGGTTGTGCCACACTCAACTGAACAAAAATGTCTCTTTTGGAGTAATTCAGTAAACACTTTGCACCAGATTACATAAAACGATGACAGGCCTAAACACAGATGAACCTGGATGTTCAGTTTCAACTTTTCATTGTCGGGGCCATTAGTGCTTTCGGTTGTGTAATGTGTACTACTTTAAATGTAAACCCTACTAGCTGCACGACATGTGCACAAATCATGCAGCTGACAACAGAACAATGAGTTCTGACAGCGATGCCTGACTAATTTTCTGTTCTTTGTATGATGTGAAAAAGTACACAGTTGTGTAATTAATAGTCCCCATTAGTTAAGTTTCAACAGAATACTTCTCATTTTATTCCCAGTTTCCTTTTTTCCGGAAGCACTGTATTATTATGCCTTCCAAGATGTAGCAGAGTGAATATTTAGGCCAAATGAAATAGAAGTACCACAAAATAAATGCAGCAAAAGTACTGAAATCACTGTCCGGACAGATATTGGCCATCACTTTTAAGAGAGCTTCAGGCGACAATTGTTGTGCTGTGCAGCAAAACGTCTCACAAACATATCCAATTCTAGCTGTTTTGCACGCTGTTTCAATACTGAGAGCAGCTAGATTTCTAAGACTATCGTCTGATGATTGTCAGGCTACATAGACCTCTAGTCATGTGGTGGAATTTCTGCCGAGTCGGATATTGCTCCTGCCACGAGTGCTTATAGACTATGGGGCATGCCGATCAGAATGCTTCCCTTGCGACCTCCATATGCACACCACCTAAATTTGGTCTTAAAATCCACAGATGAATTTATTAAATTTTATCAGTGTGTTTCCCACATTGGGAAGTGGAGCTTTTTTTAAATAGTAAAATCAATGACTGAATTCATCATCGATAAAATCAATCAAAGCAAATTTAAACCAATAAAATGCTCTGTTTCATCGATCTTTGTTGCCAACTAGCGCTATCCTAATGCTGCCACAGTTAATTGTTCCGATTGGTGCAGATAATGTTTACATTGAATAGTCCCCCCAGGAATCCGCGATTCCGCGATCGCGGAATTTACCGCAGATTTCAGAGCCCTCCGCGGAAATCAGAGCAGTCCGCGGAATATAGGGCGAGGTGCAGAATTTTATATTTTACATGTATTTTTCATCCCAGCTGCTAGATTTTGCGGTCAGATAAACGGGATCTAAGACTCACAGCTGGTGCTGCCGGTTACGGAAACTGATTTTTTTCTGCTGTATGCAGCATAAACTATATAAAAAGATGGACGCAGCACCCCGATTTGAAAAAAGAAGCCCATGTGGAAGTACCGTAGAATGGCATTCTATTTAATGGCCAGCAGATGGCGACGTCAGTGCTTGCAGAAAGAAGTTCAATGCAATAGAAGTCTATGAGAAAATGATCCTACTTTCCGACCTGATTTTTAATTTAAATAATGATTTTTTCACACCATTTTATATTAGCTATAGCAAGTTTCAAGTCTCCTTCGATATATCATGACATTCATTTTCGTGAATTATGGTCCCATATAAACTAGAATAAAGTATAAAGCCAGAATATGCATCTGGGGCGTCACTATCCTCTGGTCCTCGTCCGATACGGTCAGATCCAGAGCCAAGTTCCTCCTCGGATCTTCGATTCACTTCTTCAGCTTCGAACCAGTGGGTGACATCACGGTAGCTTCATTCATCTTTTTATACAGTCTATGGTATGCAGTAACGTTTACAATATCCTGAGGATACAGTGAATAGTGTACACTTTGTTTAAATCTTTACTTTGATCTTTGGCACTTGTTCAGTTACTAAGCCTCGTTCACCCATAGTTTGGTGAAATGTTTTGCACTTTATAAGTTATGCAAATAAATCTGCTCAAGAGGGACAAAAAGAATATTGATGCTGCTTATTTTATAACTACAATGTTTTGCAGTGTTTTGGTATTGCAAATAATTTCATAATAGAATTTTTGCTCCATTATTACATAAATTTGCTTGGTCATTTTAGGTTTTTTTTTAATGCCCGCGGAAAATCAACTTTCAAGTCGCGGAATCGAGAATTGCTCTCCGCAGAATCAGGAATGTTCTCCGCGGAATCAACACTTTTTCTCCGCTGATTCCTGGGGGGACTAATTGAAGGATGGTCTCAAATGAACCAATCACGTTCTTCGTAAGCCAATGGCTGGTATTCACAAAGAATTAATAGGATTATTCCTGGAATAAAATAAATCATGGACTAAAGTTTAGTCCATCAGCCTCATTCCATAGTGGCGTATTGTGTATACAAATGTAAGACACCATACACCGATATGGAGTGAAGCCGCTGAGTCCTTGACTAAGACGTATAAAATAGACTTATTCCTGAACTATACTCAGCAACAAAAGTTTCTGTGACACCATTTATGTGTATGTTATAAATGACACGCAAAGATCTCAATGCAATCAATATGCTTATTTGACAGGAGAAACACTGACTTTTCAGTGCCAACGTCACTCAAAACGAAAAATGTCATTTTCATGCGTCATGAAGCACTTGTCTGACGTCTGACCAATTGTGACCTTCACACTTCAATACCGGGTGTGACTTCCTCGTGCCATGATGCAAGCAACGCATCTCCGGCGCATGGACCGAATCAGATGTGCCAGAAATTGCTGTGGGATGTCATTCCAAATCTGACGTAGACGTTGTCGCAATTCCTGGAGTGTAGCTGGCGGGTTATCCAACCGCCGCAAACGTCGATCCATCTCGTCCCAAAGATGCTCGATTGGGGACATGTCTGGGGATCTGGCTGGCCATGGCAGGACATTGACATGTTGTTGCATCAGATACTGCTGTACAATCCTTGCAACGTGTGGTCTGGCGTTATCCCGGGACCATGTTGCATCAAAAACGGTACCACCAATGGCCGTAGCACTTCATCGCGATATCTTTGACCTGTCAGATTTCCATCAATAACAAGCAAATCTGTTCTGTTTCTAGCCGTGATCCCTCCCCAAATCATGACACTACCACCTCCAAAACGATCAAATTCCTGAACACAGTTGTTGGCATAACGTTCTCCACGTCGACGGTATACACGTAAACGACCATCACATCGGTTAAGCATGAATCTTGATTCATCAGTGAAGAGTACAAGATCCCACTGACGTTGGATCCACCGTCGATGTTGTTGTGCCCACTGTAGACGCAGTCGTCGGTGTTGTACTGTGAGTATTGGACGTCTTGCTGGCCGACGTGGGACAATGCCAAAATGACGGAGACGGCGACGGATTGTCTGTGCAGACAGTCGCCTCAAACCAGGTATCGTTCTTGCAGTTATGGTTGCAGGTTGGAATCGATTTCGGAGATGGGTTGTTCGAATCCAGTTGTCCTATCTGGGAGTGGTTACTCGTGGACGGCCGCTGCGAGGACAGTCTCTGACATGTCTTGTCTGCTGATGACGCTGCCATAAGTTCCAAATGGTGTTTCGGTGGACATTCAGGCGATGAGCAACTTCCCTCTGCGAGGTTCCGGATTCAATCATCCCAATGGCCCTCCACCGATCATTTTCAGACAGTCTTGGCATTTAGAGGGTAGAGTTCCTGATCCGAAATGGCTGTGTTTTCGATAAGTGATGCTTCCGTCGTTCATCAGGCACAATGTGAACATTCCAAAAATTCTCCTCTTTTATTGCCATCCACAAGCATGATTTACGCACATTTTCACGTGCAAAGTCATTTTCTCGCATTTTCATGATTTCCATTTCAATGTTGTGTTTACGTGTACTGTTTTAGTCTGATATCACCATGTATGACAATTTCATAATTGCGTTATGAAAAATAATTAACAATATTGGTGTCACAGAAACTTTTGTTGCTGAGTATATTTCAAGACTTAGTTTCAATAAAAATAGATTTGTTCTTGGGATGACTGTATTCCTCTTTGGTGAATAACAGCCAATGTGATCATCTGTCAAAGGAACTTTAATGCTAATATTTGGATGTACAAAGCTGTAAATAATAGAAAAAGTTAAAAATACTAAAACGTCTGAGGCTGAAGCTGTGGTTAAAATATTGAGTGTTTTATTAGGGAATTTTAGGGTTCTGCTTATTATTGTGCAACCTTGGTACTCATGTAGGAGACAACAGTTGAACTACGCACAATAGTATCAATTAAACCATCCTATAATCCACCGTAGTCAAAATCCAAAACAAACTAAATTTGGATCCTGGTGAAATATAAAGGAACAATTAAGACCATTGTAAAATGTCAGTGTTTGTTTATACAACCCCAATTCTGAAATAGTTGGGACAAAGTGTAAATTGTGAATAAAATCAAAACGCAATGACTTTCAAATCACACCAGCCAGTGTTTTATTCACAATAGAAATAACATAGAAAATGTTGAAACTGAGAAATTTAACAATTTTATTCACAAAATGAGCTCATTTCAAATTTCATGGCTGCTACAAGTCTCAAAAAAATTGGGACAGGGGCCTGTTTACCATGGTGTAGCATACCCTCTTCTTTTTAACACAGAGTGGAGGCGTCTGGGCATTGAGGAGACAAGTTTCTTGAGTTTAGCCATTGGAATGATCCCACTATTGTTTAATTCAGGCTTCAAGCTGTTGGAGAGTTTTGGGTCTCCTTTGACGGACTTTTCCTTTAACTGTGCACCAAATGTTCTCAATCGGTGAAAGATCAGGACTGCAGGCAGGCCAGTTCAGCACACGGACTCTTCTACCACGAAGCCATGCTGTTGTAATAGCTACAGTATGTGGTTTTGCATTGTCCTGCTGAAGTACACAAGGCCTTCCCTGGAAGAGATCTCATCTGGAGGGGAGCATATGTTGCTCAAAAACCTTTATATATCTTTCAGCATTCATGGTGCTTTTTAAAAATTACCAGTGTCTCACACCATATGCACTAGAGCTGTAACGATACACCTAACTCACAATTCGGTACGCATCACGATATTTGACCCACGGTTCGATACACCCCACGATATATATATTTT